>OZ030024.1:59302700-59820165 GCA_964023405.1 Apodemus agrarius | reverse complement strand
TTTTTGATAGGGTTATTTGTTTCTTTGGGGTCTAACTTCTTGAGTTCTTTGTATATATTGGATATTAGCCCTCTGTTGGATGTGGGGTTGGTGAAAATCATTTCCCACTTTGTTGGTTGCCGTTTTGTCCTTCTGACAGTGTCCTTTGCCTTACAGAAACTTTGTAATTTTATGAGTTCCCATTTGTCAATTCTTGATCTTAGAGCATAAGCTATTGGTGTTCTGTTCAGGAACTTTCCCCCTTTACCCATGTCCTCCAGGGTCTTCCCAAGTTTCTTTTCTAATAGTTTCAGTGTGTCTGGTTTTATGTGGAGGTCCTTGATCCACTTGGAGTTGATCTTAGTACAAGGAGATAAGAGTGGGTCAATTCGCATTCTTCTGCATGTTGACCTCCAGTTGAACCAGCACCATTTGTTGAAAAGGCTATCTTTTTTCCACTGGATGGTTGTTGCTCCTTTATCAAAGATCAAGTGACCATAAGTCTGTGGGTTCATTTCTGGGTCTTCAATCCTATTCCATTGATCTACCTGCCTGTTGCTGTACCAATACCATGCAGTTTTTAACACAATTGCTCTGTAGTACTGCTTGAGGTCAGGGATATTGATTCCCCCAGAAGTCCTTTTATTGTTGAGAATAGTTTTAGCTATCCTGGGTTTTTTGTTGCTCCAGATGAATTTGAGAATTGCTCTTTCTAGATCTATGAAGAATTGATTTGGGATTTTGATGGGGATTGCATTGAATCTGTATATTGCTTTTGGCAAGATGGCCATTTTTACTATATTGATCCTGCCAATCCAGGAGCAAGAAATATTTTTCCATCTTCTGAGGTCTTCTTCGATTTCTTTCTTCAAGGACTTGAAGTTCCTGTTGTACAGATCTTTCGCTTGTTTGGTTAGAGTTACGCCAAGATACTTTATGTTGTTTGTGGCTATTGTGAAGGGTATTATTTCCCTAATTTCTTTCTCTGCCTGCTTGTCCTTTGAGTACAAGAAGGCCACTGACATGCTTGAGTTAATTTTATAGCCTGCCACTTTGCTGAAGTTGTTTATCAGCTGTAGAAGTTCTCTGGTGGAGTTTTTTGGGTCGCTTAGGTATACTATCATATCGTCTGCAAATAATGATAGTTTCACTTCTTCCTTTCCAATTTGTATCCCTTTGACTTCCTTATGTTGTCTAATTGCTCTTGCTAGAACTTCAAGTACTATATTGAAAAGATATGGAGAGAGAGGGCAGCCTTGTCTAGTCCCTGATTTTAGTGGGAATGCTTCAAGTTTCTCTCCATTTATTTTGATGTTGGCTACTGGTTTGCTGTAGATTGCTTTTACTATGTTTAGGTATGGGCCTTGAATTCCTGCTCTTTCCAAGACTTTTAGCATGAAAGGATGCTGAATTTTGTCGAATGCTTTTTCAGCATCTAATGAGATGACCATGTGGTTTTTTTCTTTCAGTTTGTTTATGTAGTGGATTACATTGATGGATTTCTGTATATTGAACCATCCCTGCATCCCTGGGATGAAGCCTACTTGATCATGGTGGATGATCGTTTTGATGTGCTCTTGGATTCGGTTAGCAAGAATTTTATTTAGTATTTTTGCATCTATATTCATAAGAGAAATTGGCCTGTAGTTCTCTTTCTTTGTTGGATCTTTTTGTGGTTTAGGTATTAGCGTAATTGTGTCTTCGAAGAATGAGTTGGGCAGTGTCCCTTCTGTCTCTGTTTTGTGGAATAGTTTGAAAAGTATTGGTGTTAAGTCTTCTTTGAAGGTCTGGTAGAATTCTGCACTAAAACCATCTGGTCCCGTACTTTTTTTGGTTGGGAGGCTTTCTATAACCCCTTCTATTTCTTTAGGGGTTATGGGACTATTTAGCTGATCTACATGATGCTGATTTAATTTTGGTATTTGATATCTGTCTAGGAAATTGTCCATTTCCTCCAGATTCTCCAGTTTTTTTGAGTATAGGCCTTTGTAGTAGGATCTGATGATCTTGTGAATTTCCTCAGTTTCTGTTGTTATGTCTCCCTTTTCATTTCTAATTTTGTTAATTTGTATACTGTCTCTGTGTCCTTTGGTTAGCCTGGCTAAGGGTTTATCTATCTTGTTGATTTTCTCAAAGAACCAGCTCCTGGTCTTGTTGATTCTTTGTATGGTTCTCTTTGTTTCTACTTGATTGATTTCAGCCCTTAGTTTGATGATTTCCTCTCTCCTACTCCTCCTGGGTGAATTAGCTTCTTTTTGTTCCAGGGCCTTCAGGTGTGCTGTTAAGTTGCTAGTGTATGTTCTCTCCAGTTTCTTTTTGGAGGCACTCAGGGCAATGAGTTTTCCTCTTAGCACTGCTTTCATTGTGTCCCAAAGATTTGGGTAGGTCATACCTTCATTTTCATTGAAGTCTAAAAAGTCTTTGATTTCTTTCTTTATTTCTTCCTTGACCAAGGTGTCATTGAGTAGAGTATTGTTCAGTTTCCATGTGTATGTGGACTTTCTGTTGTTCTTCTTGCTATTGGAGACCACTTTTACTCCATAGTGATCTGATAGGAGACAGGATTAGTTCGGTCTTCTTGTATTTGTTGAGGTCTGTCTTGTGACCAATTATATGATCAATTTTTGAGAAGCTACCGTGCGGTGCTGAGAAAAAGGTATACTCTTTTGCTTTAGGATGGAATGTTCTATATATATCTGTTAAACCCAATTGGTCCAAAACTTCAATTAGTTTCACTGTGTCACTGTTTAGTTTCTGCTTTCCTGATCAGGCCATTGAGGAGAGTGGAGTGTTGAAGTCACCCACAATTATTGTGTTAGGTGCAATGTGTGCTTTAAGCTTTAGTAAAGTTTCTTTTACGAATGAGGGTGCCCTTACATTTGGAACATAGATGTTCAGTATTGAGAATTCTTCTTGGTGGATTTTCCCTTTGACAAGCAGGAAGTGACCTTCTGAGTCTCTTTTGATGTCTTTAGGTTGAAAGTCAATTTTATCTGATATTAGAATGGCTACTCCGGCTTGTTTCCTGAGACCATTTGCTTGTAAAACTGTCTTCCAGCCTTTTACTCTAAGGTGGTGTTTGTCTTTGACACTGAGATGTGTTTCCTGTATACAGCAAAATGTAGGGTCCTGTTTCCATATCCAGTCTGTTAGTCTGTGTCTTTTTATTGGGGAATTGAGTCCATTGATATTAAGAGATATTAAGGAATAGTAATTATTACTTCCTGACATTTTTGGTGTTATTATTATTATTATTATTTTTTGTATTTGAGTGGTTCTCTTCTTTTGGGTTGGATGAGATGGGGTTTCTGTCTTGTTTCTTCTGGGGTGTAGTTTCCCCCCTTGTGTTGGTATTTTTCCCCTATTATCCTTTGTAGGGCTTCACCTGAGTTTTTGTTTTTTGTTTTTTTGTTTTTGTTTTTGTTTGTTTTGTTTGTTTGTTTTTTCGAGACAGGGTTTCTCTGTGTAGCCCTGGCTGTCCTGGAACTCACTCTGTAGACCAAGCTGGCCTCAAGGTCAGAAATCCGCCTGCCTCTGCCTCCCGAGTGCTGGGATTACAGGCGTGTGCCACCACCGCCCGGCTCACCTGAGTTTTTGATCCTAGCCATTCTGACTGGTGTGAGATGGGATCTCAGTGTTGTTTTGATTTGCATTCCCCTGATGACTAAGGATGTTGAACATTTCTTTATGTGCTTGTCAGCTCTTCAGCATTCCTCAGTTGAGAATTCTTTATCTAGCTCTATACCCATTTTTTTTTAAAAATAGTGTTATTTGGTTCTCTGGAGTCTAACTTCTTGAGTTCTTTGTATATGTTGGATATTAGCCCTCTGTCAGATGTAGGGTTGGCAAAGATCTTTTCCCAATTTGTTGCTTGCTGTTTTGTTCTATTAACAGTGTCCTTTGCCTTAGGGAAACTTTATAATTTTATGAAGCCCCATTTGTCAATTCTTGATCTTAGAGCATAAGCTATTGGCATTCTGTTCCGGAAATTTTCCCCTGTGGCCATGTGATGGAGGCTCTTCCCCACTTTCTTTTCTATTAGTTTCAATGTGTCTGGTTTTATGTGGAGGTCATTCATCCACTTGGACTTGAGCTTTGCACTAGGAGATATGTGATGGTTTGTATATGGTTGGCCCAGGAAGTGACCTCACTAGGAGGTGTGGCCTTGTTGGAGTAGGTGTGTCACTGTGGGTGTGGGCTTAATATCCTCACCCTGGCTGCCTGGAAGTCAGTCTTCCACTAGCAGCTTTCAGATGAAGATGTAGAACCCTCAGCTCCTCCTGCACCATATCTGCCTGGATGCGGCCATGTTTCTGCCTTGATGACAATGGACTGAACCTCTGAGTCTGTAAGCCAACCCCAATTAAATGTTGTCTTTTATAAAACTTGCATTGGTCATGGTGTCTGTTCACAGCAGTAGAACCCTAACTAAGACAAGATACAAATGGATCAATTTGCATTCTTCTGCATGCTAACTTTTGGTTGAACCAACACCATTTGTTGAAAAGGCTATCTTTTTTCCAATGGATGGTTGTAGATCCTTTGTCAAAGATCAAGTGACCAAAGGTATGTGGATTCATTTCTGAATGAAATGGGTTCATGTCTTCAATTCTATTCCATTGATCTACCTGCCTGTCACTGTACCAATACCATGCAGTTTTTATCACTATTGCTCTGTAGTACTATTTGAGATCTGGGATATTGATTCCCTTAGAAGTTCTTTATTGTTGAGAATAGTTTTAGCTATCCTGGGCTTTTGTTATTCTGGAGAATTTGATAATTGCCTTTTCAAACTCTATGAAGAATTGAGTTGGAATAATGATGGGGATTGCATTGAATCTTTAGATTGCTTTTGACAAGGTGGCCATTTTTTACTATGTTATTCTTTCCAATCCATGAGCATCAAAGACAGATACTACTTCAGAGTAAAGTGCAGGAAAACAATTTTCCAAGCAGATATGGTTACCAATAAAACATATAAAGATTATTTCTGACTAGGGAAAACCTCTTATCTGCTGAAACATGAATGTCTTCACAAAGCAACTTACAACCTACCATCCCCATCTTGTTTGCATCAGTATAAAATGTTGGTGCCTCTGAAATTGGTGTTTTCTTTACAATATGTGGAAGAATCCAATTAGTTCTTTTTATAAACTGTATACATTTGCTTTTCAGATATTTGTTATTTATTTCACCCATGTAGCTACTACAATATTTTTTCCAATCTTCATATGAATATTCATAAACACATAATCTCAGCATTTGTAAGAGACACTACAAATTTGGCCAGATTTGTCCCTGATAATTGATATAATCTTTGTTCTACCTCTTATAATTAATTATAATTCATTCAGAAATCTTTTCTATATGTCTTGGACTGTTAAATTTGAATCTCTTTGTAATGTTTAAAACAAATTACTTAATCCATATGTACTTAATCCAATTGTAGGCCTCAGCAAGTTAATATTTCCCATTCAATTTTGAAAATCCTTAAAAGCTTTCAGTTGTTCCGTACGGATCTGTAACTTTTAGTGGTTGAATTTTTGTTGATTGATTTTATAACCCAAATAACTAAGTAAATCTCCTATTCATATTTTTTTTGAGAAATCTGTAACCCTCAGCAGGGCAGAATTCTTTGTTATCTTTAAATATATTCTCTAAAATATCATCATCAGAATCATCCATATAATGATAAATAATAGATTGTGAAAATTGTGTATGAATTATTTCTAATGCTTGTTAGACCAAACATTAATGTAAAGGTGTACTATTTAACATTCCCTGTGGGACATTCAAATGGTATCATTTTACTGGATCATTGTTGTTCAGAGTAGATACTGAGAAAGCAACCCTTTCCCTATCCTGCTAATGAAAGGGTATTGTGAAAAAAGAAATCTTTTAGGTCAGTTATTATTATAACAACCATAGGCCATGAACTCGGTAACAAATAAGGTAAAGGAAATCCCTGCTGTAAAGGACTCATCTGGCACCACAAGAGCCCAACTCTCTTGCTACAGCAAGCCCTGGATAAACTAACACTGCCAAGGCACAATAAATGACCTTAAATCCAATCTCATAAAGATGATAAAGGCCTTTAAATAGGAAATGAATACATCCCTTAAAAATACAGGAAATATAATTAACAGATGAAGCAAATGAATAAAACTCTCTAGGAACTGAAAATGGAAATAGAAGAAATAAAGAAAGCACAAACTGAGGCAATCTTAGAGTGGAAAACCTAGGGAAGGGAACAATAACTATTGATCACCAACAGAATTAAAGAGATGGAAGAGATAATCTCAGATGTAGAAGATTTGACTGAAGATATTGATAAATCACTCAAAGAAATGGCTAATTCTAAAATGTTCATGACATAACATGTCCAAGAAATCTGACACACTATGAAAAGACCGAATTTAAGAACAGTAGAAATAGAAGTGGCACAGCTCAAAGGCACAGGAAATATCTTTGACAAAATCATAGCAGAAATTTTCCCTAACCAAAAGAAAGGTACAAATGTACAAGAAGTTTATAGGGCACCAAATATATTGGAGCAATGAAGAAAACCTTCCAGCTACATAATATTAAAAGTACTATAGGAAAAAAGAAAGAATATTAAATGCTACAGGGGAAAATGGCCAAGTATCATATATAGGTAAACCTATTAGAATTACACCAAACTTCTCAACAGAGACTCTAGGGCCAGAAGGATCTGGGAAGGTGTCTTGCAGACATTAAGAAACACAGATGTAAGCCCAGACTATTAGTTTGTTTGTTTATTTATTTATTTATTTATTTACACTCCATGTTTTATTCCCCCATCTACTCTTTGACAGTTCCACATCCCATCTCTCCTCCCTACATCCCTGTCTCTGTGTGTATGTCCTCACCTCACCCTACCTGACCTCTAAACTCCCTGGGGCCTCCAGTCTCTTGGAGGTTATGTACATCATCTCTGAATGAGCAAAGATCTAATAGTCCTCTGCTGTATGTGTATTGGGGCCTCATATCAGCTGGTGTATGTTGCCTATTTAGTGCTCCAGTGTTTGAGAGATCTCAGGGGTCCAGATTAATTGAGACTGCTGGTCTTCCTACAGGGTCGCTCTTTGCCTCACCTTCTTTCAGCCTTTCCATAATTCAGCAGCAGGGGTCAGATGCTTCTGTCCATTGCTTGGGTACAAATATCTGCAACTGACTCTTTCAGCTGCTTGTTGGGTCTTCTGGATGCGATCATGATAGGTCTCTTTTTGTGAGTGCTCCATAACCTCAGTAATAGTGTCAGGCCTTGGATTTCCCTTTAAGCTGGATCCCACTTTTGGCTTGTCGTTGAACTTTCTTTTCCTCAGGCTACTCTCCATTTTCATTCCTGTAATTCTTTAAGATAGGAACAATTATGGGTCAGAGTTGTAACTCTAGGATGTCCCCCACCCTCATTTGATGGAAGTGGGTTCTATAAGGTTCCTCTCCATACTGTTGTGCATTTCATTTAAGGTTCCCCCCACCCCCCGCCTTGAGTCTTGAGAGTCTCTCATATCTCAGGTCTCTGGTGCATTCTGGAGGGAACCTCCAACCTCCTACCTCCTGAGGTTGCCTGTTTTCATTCTTTCTGCTGGCTCTCAGAGCTTCAGTCCTTTTCCATCAACTAATACCAGATCAGGTTCCCTTACCTCTCTGCCCCACTGGTCCTTCAACATCCCTGCCCACTTTCCCTCCCAGGTCCCTCTCTCCTTTCACACTTGTGATTGCCTTCTTCTCCCTCCCAAGTAGAACTGAAGTCTCCTCATTTGGGCCCCTTAGCTTGTTGAGCTTTGTGAGTTCTGTGAACTGTATATTGGGTATTCTGCACTTTTGGGGGGGCGCGAATATCCACTTATTAGTGAGTACATACCATGCATGTCCTTTTGGGTCTGAGTTATCTCACTCAGGATGGTATTTTCTAGTTCCATCCATTTGCCTGCAAAACTCAGGATGTCCTCATTCTTAATAGCTGAGTAGTATTTCATTGTGTAAATGAACCACATTTTCTGTATACATTCTTCTGTTGTGGGACATCTAGGTAGTTTCCAGCTTCTGGCTATCACAAATAAGGCAGCTATGAAAATAGTAGAACATGTGCCCCTGTGGCATGGTGGGACATTTTTTGGTATATTCCCAAGAGTGGTATAGCTGGATCTTCAGGTAGATCTATTTCCAATTTTCTGAGGAACTTCCAGATTGATTTCCAGAGTGGTTCCACTTCCAGATTCCACTTTGCAATCCCACCAGCAATTGAGTAGTTTTCGTCTTTTCCCACATTCTCTTCAACATGTATTGTCACCTGAGGTTTTGATCTTAAACATTCTGATGGGTGTAAGGTGAAATCTCAGGGTCGTTTGATTTGCATTTCTCTGATCACTAAGGACTTTGAACATTTCTTTAGGTGCTTCTCAGTCATTCCAGATTCCTCAGTAGTGAAATCTCTGTTTAGTTATATACCCCATTTTTTGATTGGATTGTTTGGTTTTTAGGTGGTTAGTTTCTTGAGTTCTTTACAAATTTTGGATATTAGCCCTCTAATGGATGTGTGGTTAGTGAAGATTTTTTTCCCAATCTGTAGGTTCCTGATATATCTTATTGAGTATGCCTTTTGCCTTAGAGAAGCTTTCCAGTCTCATGGGGTCCCATTTATCAATTTTTGATCTTATAGCATGAGCCATTGGAGTTCTGTTTAGGAAATTTCGCCCTTTGCCAATGAGTTCAAGGCTCTGTATCTGGTTTAATGTTGAGGTCCTTGATCCACTTGAACATGAGCTTGTTCAAGGTGACAAATATGGGTCCATTTTCATTTTTCTACATACAGACAGCTAGTTAGGCCAGCTCCATTTATTGAAGATGCTTTCTTTTTTCCATTGTATATTTTTGGCTTCTTTGTCAATGATGGAGTGTAAGTGTGTGGTTTTATTTCTGGGTCTTCAATACTATTCCATTGATCAAAAGACATGTATGGTATGGTATGTTCTGTATCAATATCATGCAGTTTTTATCACTATTGCTCTGTAGTAAAGCTTGAGGTCAAGTATAGTCATTTCTCAGCCATTCTTTTATTGTTCAGAATTGTTTTCACTCTTCTGGTTTCCAGATGCATTTGAGAATTGCTCTTTCCATTTCTTTGAAGAATCGTGTTTGGATTTTGATAGGGGTTGTAGTGAAACTATACTTTGCCTTTTTTGATGGCCATTTTTATTATGTTAATTCTGCCAATCCATGATCATGGGAGATCTCTCCATTTTCTGAAATCTTCTTCGATTTCTTTCTTGAGAGATGAAGTTGTTGTCATACAAATATTTCACTTGCTTCGTTAGAGTTACCCCAAGGTTTTTTATATTATTTGTGGCTATTGTGAAGGGAGTTGTTTCCCTAATTTCTTTCTCAGCCTGTTTATCATTTGTATAAAGGAAAGATACTGACTTTTTTGAGTTAATTTTATGTCCAGCCCCTTGCTAAAGTTGTTTATCAGCTTGAGAAGTTCTCTGGTAGAATTTTTGAGGTTGCTTATGTATAATATCATATCATCTGCAAATAGTGATAGCTTTATTTCTTCTTTGCCAATTTGTATCCCCTTGATCTCTTTTTGTTGTCTTATTGTTCTAGTTACTATTTTGAGTACTATATTGAATAGGTATGGGGAGAGTGGAAATCCTTATCTTGTGCCAGATCTCAGTGGGATTGCTTCAAGCATGTCTCCATTTAATTTGATATTAGCTGCTGTTTTGCAGTAAACTGATCTTATGTTTAGGTATGGGCCTTAAATTCCTGATCTCTCCAATACTTTTAACATGAAGGGGTGTTTTATTTTGTCAAATGCTTTTTCTGCATCTAAAGAGATGATCATGTGATTTTTTTCTTTGAGTTTGTTTATATAGAGGGTTATGTTAATGGCCTTTCATATATTAAACCTATCTTGCATCCTTGGAATGAAGCCTACTTGATTGTGGTTCTTTCCTTTTTGGCTTTGTTGTGAGATGCTTAATATCTTGTTCTTTCTTTTTTTTTAAATTTTTATTTTCTATATTCTATGTTCACATTCCAAAGATGTTCTTTCTTCAGGGCAGTTACCTTTCTTGTGTTGGAGTTTTCCTTCTAGGATCCTATTCAATGCTGGATTGGTAGATAGAGACTGTTTGAATTTTTTTTTTTTTTGGAATATTTTGTTTTCCCATCTATGTTGATTGAGAGTTTTGCTGGGTATAGTAGCCTGAGCTGCTATTTGTGTTCTCTTAGAGTCTTCATGACCTCTGACCAGGCTCTTCTGGCTTTCATATTCTTTGTTGAGCAGTCTGGTGTAATTCTGATAGGTCTACCACTGTATGTTACTTGGCCCTTTTCCCTTGAAGCATTCAATATTCTTTCTTTGTTCTGTGTGTTTAGTGTTTTGATTATCATGTGACAAGAGGATTTTCTTTTCTTGTCCCATTTATTTGGTGTTCTATAGGCTTCTTGTAACTTTATGGCCATCTCTTTCTTTAGGTTGCGGAAGTTTTCTTCTATAATTTTGTTGAAGACACTTTCAGGTCCTGTAATCTGGGAATCTTCATTCTCCTCTATTCCGATTATTCTTAGATTTGGTCTTTTCATTTTGTCCTGAATTTCCTGGATGCTTCAGGTTAGGAGTTTTTTCTGTTTTGAATTTTCTTTGACAGTTGTGTCATTCTCTTCTCTGGTATCTTCTACACTTGAGATTCTCTCTTCTTTATCTTGTATTCTGTGGGTGATATTTGCATCTGTAATTCCTGACCTCTTTCCTAGGTTTTACTTTTCCAGATTTGCCTTCATTTGTGTGTTTTTTTTTGTTTCTACATCCATTTTTAGGTCTTAGATTGCTTTATTCAATTCTTCCACCTGTTTACCTGTGTTTTCCTATATTTCTTTCAGTGAGTTATTGATATCCTCTTTAAAGGATTTTCAGGTGTGTTGGTATATTCAGGGCTTGCTGTGGTAGGAGAACTGAGTTCTGATGATGCCCACTTATACTGGTTTCTGTTGCTCATGGTCTTATGCTTGCTTTTTGCCATCTGGCTATTCCTGGTGTTTGTTGGGTCTGAGTGACTGCCTGGAGTCTACCTCTTTTGTCTCAGGGTTGCTTCAGGCCTCTCGATAGACCTATGGCCTTGTCTGTAGCAGACCACCTCTGGGACCTTCCAACTGGGGGCTCTTCATAGGAGTAGAGAAACTGCTGATCTTTTGCCCTGGCTGCTATAGATCTCCTGGGGGGCCTAAAACCACTACAAACATCAAAATAACAAGAATTAAAAATTGTTGGTTATTTATTTCTCTCATTATCCATGGACTCAGTTTCCTAATAAAATAACATAGGACAACAAAATTGACATTAAACAGGATCTTTCATTCTTCTACATAGAGGAAACACACCTTAGAAACAAAGATAGACATTATCTCGGAGTAAAGGGCTTGAAAAAGTTTTCTGCGCAAACAGATTCAAGCAGCCAGCTTGAATCGCTATTACACAAAATAGAAACAGAAGGAACACTACCCAACTCATTCTATGAATCTGAAAATATGCTGATATAAAAACCACACAAAGATCCAACTAAGAAAGAGGACTTCAGACCAATTTTCCTTATGAACATCGATGCAAAAATACTCAATAAAATTCTTGCCAACCAAATCCAAGAGCACATCAAAACAATCATTCACCATGATCAAGTAGGCTTCATCCCAGGGATGCAGGGATGATTCAATATACAGAAATCCATCAGTGTAATCCACTTCATAAACAAAATCACATGGTCATTTCATGAGATGCTGAAAAGGCATTTGACAAAATTCAGCATCCTTTCATGCTAAAAGTCTTGGAAAGAACAGGAATTCAAGGCCCATACATAAACATAGTAAAAGCAATATACAGCAAACCGGTAGCCAACATTAAACTAAATGTAGAGAAACTTGAAGTAATCCCACTAAAATCGGGGACTAGACAAGGCTGCCCCCTCTCACCATATGTTTTCAATATAGTTCTTGAGGTACTAGCTAGAGCAATACAAGAACATAAGGAAGTCAAAGGGATACAAATTGGAAAGGAAAAAGTCAAACTCTCACTATTTGCAGATGATATGATAATATATTGAAGTGACCCAAAAAAAACTCCACCAGAGAACTCCTACAGCTGATAAACAATGTCAACAAAGTGGCTGATTATAAAATCAACTCAAGCTAATCAGTAGATTATATTTTATACTCAAAGAATAAGCAGGCTGAGAAAGAAATTAGGGAAATGACACCCTTCACAACAGCTACAAACAATATAAAGTATCTTGGTGTGACTCTAACGAAATAAGTGAAAGATTTGTATGACAAGAACTCCAGGTCTATGAAGAAGGAAATGGAAGAAGACCTCAGAAAATGGAAAAATCTTCCATGCTCATGGATTAGCAGGATTAATATAGGTAAAATGGCCAAAAGCAATATACAGATTCAATGCAGCCCCCATCAAAATACCAAATCAGCTCTTCATAGAGTTAGAAAGAGCAATTCTCAAATTCATTTGGAATAACAAAAAACCTAGGATAGCTAAAACTATTCTCAACAGTAAAAGAACTTCTTGGGGAATCAGTCTCCCAGACCTCAAACAACACTACAGAGCAATAGTCTTAAAAACTGCATGGTATTGGTTCAGTGACAGGCAGGTGGATCAATGGAATAGGATCGAAGACCCAGAAATGAACACACACATCTATGGCTGCTTGATATTCAAAAACAGGGCTGAAAACATCCAGTAGAAAAAAGATAGCCTTTTCAACAAATGGTGCTGGCTCAACTGAAGGTCAGCATGCAGAAGAATGAGAATTGATCCACTCTTATCTCCTTGAACTAAGCTCAACTCCAAGTGGATCAAGGACCTCCACATAAAACCAGACACACTGAAATTAATAGAAAAGAAACTGGGGAAGACCCTGGAGGACATTGGCTTGGGGGGAAAGTTCCTGAACAGAACACCAATAGCTAATGCTCTAAGATCAAGAATTGACAAATGGAACCTCATAAAATTACAAAGTTTCTGTAAGGCAAAAGATAAGGTCAAAAGGACAAATCGGCAACCAACAAATTGGGAAAAGATCTTCACCAACCCTACATCTGACTGAGGGCTAATATCCAATATATACAAAGAACTCAAGAAGTTAGACCCCAAGAAACCAAATAACCCTATCAAAATGTGATACAGAGCTAAACAAAGACTTTTCACCTAAAGAACTTTGGATGGCTGAGAAGCACCTTGTGAATGGATACAGAAAATGTGATATATATGTATATATATGTATATATGTGATATATATGTGATATATATGTATATATGTGATATATATGTGATATATATGTATATATGTGATATATATATGTGTGTGTGATATATTTATATATATGATGTATATCACATATATATCACATTTATACATATATATCATATATATATATATATATATACATATATATATCACATTTTCTGTATCCATTCTTCCTTTGAGGGATATCTGGGCTCCTTCCAACTTCTGGCTATTATAAACAAGGCTGCTATGAACATAGTGGAGCATGTTTCTTTATTGTATGGAGGGTAATCCTCTGGGTATATGCCCAGGAGTGGTATGACAGGGTCCTCTGGAAGTGACATGCCCAATTTTCTGAGGAACCGCCAGACTGATTTCCAGAGCAGTTGTACCATCTTGCAATCCCACCAACAGTGGAGGAGTGTTCCTCTTTCTCCACATCCTCGCCAGCACCTGTTGTCTCCCGAATTTTTAATCTTAGCCATTCTGATTGGTGTGAGGTGGAATCTCAGGGTTGTTTTGATATGCATTTCCCTGATGACTAATGATGTTGAACATCTCTTACAGTGTTTTTCAGCCATCCAAATTTCTTCTGGTGACAATTCTTTGTTTAGCTCTGTACCCCATTTTTAATAGGGTTATTTGGTTCTTTGGGGTCTAACTTCTTAAGTTCTTTGTATATATTGGATATTAGCCCTCTGTCAGATGTGGGGTTGGTGAAGATCTTTTCCCAATTTGTTGGTTGCTGTTTTGTCCTTCTGACAGTGTCCTTTGCCTTACAGAAACTTTGTAATTTTATGAGGTCCCATTTGTCAATTCTTGATCTTAGAGCATAAGCTATTGGTATTCTGTTCAGGAACTTTCCCTTTGTGCCCATGTCCTCCAGGGTCTTCCCCAGTTTCTTTTCTATTAGTTTCAGTGTGTCTAGTTTTATGTGGAGGTCCTTGATCCACTTGGAGCAGTAATATTTATAATAGCCAGAACCTGGAAAGAACCCACATGTCCCTCAATGGAGGATTGGATACAAAAAATGTGGCATATATACACAATGGAGTATTATTCAGCCATTGGAAACAATGAATTCATGAAATTCTTAAACAAATGGATGGAGCTGGAGAACATCATCCTATGGGAGGTAACTCAGACTCAAAAGAATACCCATGGTATGCACTCACTGATAAGTGGATATTAGCCTAGAATCTTGGAATACCCAAGACACAATTCCCATACCAAATGATGTCCAAGAAGAAGGAAGGAGTGGCCCCTGGTTCTGGAAAGGCTCAATACATCAGTGTAGAGGAATACCAGAACAGGGAAGTGGGAAGGGGTGGATGGGGGAACAGGGGGAGGGAAAAGGGCATATGGCAGTTTTGGGGGGTGGGGAACCAGGAAAGGGGAAATCATCTGAAATATAAATAAAGAATATATTGAATAAAAAGAAGAGAAGAAAAATAGACTTCCAACCTAATTTAATCAAAGCAGATGGCAAAGGATACTTCATACTCATCAAAGGAAACATCTACCAAGATGATGCCTCATTTCTGAATATCTATATCCCAAATTTAAGGGCATTCACAGTTATAAAAGAAACATTACTAAAGCCCAAATTACATATCAAATCTCTCACATTTATAGTGGGAGACTTCAACACCTCACTCTCACCATTCAACAGGCCATCAAGACAGAAACTAAACAGCGAAATAATGAAACCAAAGAGTAATCAATCAATAATCCTCAGAAATACCTATAGAACATTTTACCCAAATATAAAAGAGTATACCTTCTTCTCAGAAATTCATGGAATCTTCTGCAAAATTGATCATGTAGTCAGTCACAGAGCAAACCTCAACAGGTCCAACAAAATTGAAATGACCTCTTGTATCTTATCACACCACCATTGTTTAAATCTGAAATTGAACAACAACAGCAGAAAGTCTACAAACTCATGGAAAATGAAAAATTCTCTACTAAATGACAACTGTGTCAGGGAGGAATAAAGAAATTAAAGATTTTCTAGAATTCAATAAAAATGAAGGCATAACATATCCAAACTTATGGGATACATTAAGAGCCTTCATAAAGAAATTGGAGAACAATGCAAATTATCAACATAATCAAGATCTGATTCTTAGAGAAAATCAATAAGGTAATTAAATTCTTAGCCAAACTAACTAAAATGCAGAGAAAGAATATTCAAATTAGCAAAATCAAAAATAGAAAGGGAGAGATAACAACAGACACAGATGAAGTCCCAGGAATCATTAGGTCTTATTTCAAAAGCCTGTACGCCTCTGATTTGGAAATATATGTGAAATGGATGACTTTCTTGATAGATACTATGTACCAAAGTTAAACCAAGATCGTATAAATTATTTAAATATTATCATAACTTCTAAGGAAATAGAAGCAGTCATTAAAAATCTCCTAAGCCTTAAATAGGACCAGATGGTTTAAGCACGAATTCTAAGAGACTTTCAAAGTAGAGCTAATACTAGTATTCCTTCAACTTGTCTACAAGATAAAAACATATTGAAAACAAAAGGAACAGTCCACCCTGATGCTTAAACAAAGACTCAACAAAGAAAAATAATCTGAAATCAATTTCCCTTATGAATATTGAGGCAAAAATACTCAATAAATTACTTGCAAAGCTAATTCAAGAACATACCAAAAACATCATCCACCATGGTCAAATAGGTATTATCCCAGGAATGCAGGGATGGTTTAATATACAAAAATCCATCAATGTAATCCACCATATAAACAAACTTAAAGAAAAAAAATCACATGATCATCCCATTAGATGTGGAAAAATCCTTTGACAAACCTGCAACACTTCTTCATGTTAAAAGTCTTAGAGAGATCAGGAATACAAGGTCCATACCTAACCATAATAAACAGAATTTACAGCAAACCTATATCCAACATCAAATTAAGTGAAAAGAAATTTAAAACAATGCCACTAAAATTAGAGACAAGAAAAAGTTTTCTACCTTCTCCATATATATTCAATATAGTACTTGAAATTCTAAAT
The DNA here is from genome assembly GCA_964023405.1 of Apodemus agrarius. Taxonomy (NCBI): domain Eukaryota; kingdom Metazoa; phylum Chordata; class Mammalia; order Rodentia; family Muridae; genus Apodemus; species Apodemus agrarius. The sequence continues at coordinate 59,803,833 of OZ030024.1, read as the reverse complement.
AGAGTAATAAGAAAACTAAAGGAGATCAAGGGAATACAAATTGAAAAGTAAGAAGTCAAAGTATCACTTTTCACAGACAATATGATAGTTACATAACTGACCTTAAAAATTCTATCAGAGACCTCCTGCAACTGATAACTCCTTCAGCAAAGTAGCTGGTTACAAAATCAACTCCAAAATATTAGTTGTTTTCATTTATACAAATGATGAATGGTTGGAGAAAGAATTTAAGAGAACAATTGGTAACAGTCACAAATAATATAAAATATTTTGTTGTAAGTCTAACCACACAACTGAAAGACCTGTATGATGTGAACTTCATGTCTGTAGAAAGATGTAAAGATCTCCCATACTCATGGATAGGTAGGATGAAAAATGGCCATCTTACCAAACGCAATCTACAGATTCAATGCTCCCATCAAAATTCCAACACAATTCTTTTATAGACATTGAAAGGGCAATTCTTAATTTCATATGGAAATAAAAAACACCTAGGATATTTAAATCAATCCTGTACAATAAAAGAACTTCTGAAAGTATCATCATCTCTGATTTCAAGCTGTACTACAGAGTAATAATAATAAAAAACCTGGTATTGGTATAAAAATCTGACAGGTTGATCAATGCAATAGAATTGACAGTCTAGAAATAACACCCCCTCCGCCCTATAGACAAAGAAACCAAAACCATATAATGGAGAAAGACAGTATCTTCAACAAATGTTGCTGTTCTAACTAGATGTCTGCATGTAGAATAATGCAAATAGATCTATGTTCATCACCCTGCACAAATTTTAAGCCCAAGTGGATAAAAGATCCAAAAATAAAGCTAGGCACACTAAATATAATAAGAGAGAAAGTGTGGAACTGCCTTGAACAGATTGGCACAAGAGACAACTTTCTAAACAGAATACCAATAACTTAAGCACTAATACCAGAACAGGGAAGGGGTGGATGAGGGAGCAAGGGGAGGGAAAAGGGCATGTGGAACCTTAGGGGGGTGGGGAAACAAAAAAAAAGGGAAATGAAATGTAAATATAGAATATATCCAATAAAAAAAAGAAAAGAAAAAGAAAGAAAAAAAACAAACAAAAAACAATTAGTAAGTAGGCCTCCTGAAACTGATAAGCTTTTTCAAGGGTAAGGCCACCAACAATAAGACAAATGGCAGTTTATAGAATGGCAAAAAGATCTTCACCAATGCTCCATCTGACCAAGGACTCATAGCTAAAACATATGAAGAACTCAAACTATACATTAATAAATTATGTAACCCAATTAAAAATAGGATACAGTCATGCTAGACTCATGTCTGCAAGCATAAATGTATCATTAATAGTGTCAGGGATTGGTGCTTGCCCATGGAATTGGTCTCAAGTTGGGTTAATTATTGGTCTGCTATTCCCCAAATGTCTGCTCAATCCACTGTCCCTGAATTCTTGTAGAGGTTCCACCCAGCAGCTGACTCAGACTGATACACAGATGCCTACAGCAGAGCAGTGGATTAAGCTTGAGGACTGTTACGAAAGAATAGGAGGAAGGATTGTGGCCCTGAAGGGGATAGGAACTTCACAGGAAGACCAACAGAGTCAACTAACCTGAACCCTTGAGGATCTCAGAGACTGAACCACCAACCAGAAAACATACATACAGTCTACCTAGGCCTCCCTACACATATGTAGCAGATGTGCAGCTTGGTCTTTATGAGAATCCTGAACAACTGGAGCGGGGATTATCCCAAAAGCTGTTGCCTGCCTGTGGGATGTGTTCTTCTAGCTGGGCTGCCTTGTCTGACCTCAGTAGGAGAGGATGCACCTATTGTCAGAGACATGAAGTACCAGGGTGGGAGAAATCAGGGGAGGTACCCTCTCAGAGGAGAAGGGGAGGGAGATGGGGGAAGGATTGTTGGAGGAGGTGACCAGGAGCAGGGCAGTGAGTAGGATGTAAAGTGAATAAGCATGGGAGGGGGAGGGGAGGCTGCAGCTAGTTTTCTGTTGCAGACCTGGTGATGACCTTGAGAATTGGGTCTGGGGGGATAATGAATGAAGAAGGTCTGAGAGCAGCCTATCTGCTGTTCTGGCAGGTTAAGCCAGGAGTGTCTGTTTGGGTTGGTGACACAGTGACAAGATGGGAAGGGAAGGCCTAGGGCTAAACATTTCCTTTTAAGGATTAAACTGATACCAATGATACTGGTCTTTGTGAGCCAAAGCTTCTAATTTTTATATACCTGAAAGCTTATGTAGCAATAAAAGCACTGGTTAAAAAATGTGTTATCTTTCCTTTTGTATCCAGAGATTAGTTTTACTTCAATTCTGAAATACAGTTATGCATTTCATAAGTACTGACCATATACAGAATGATAGTCCCATAAGATTCCACTACCTTGTGATATTATTACCATCTTAGGTTGTGTAATTACAAGTTCATGTCTACACAAAGAAGCAATTACCTGTAGTGTATTTCCCAGAACATAGCCCTGCTGTTAATCAACAAGATTGTCCTTGGATACTATGGCAGTTTGAAGAAAAATGGCCCCTATAATCTCATATTTGCATGCTTGGTCCCCATTGATGAGCTGTAAATTGTACTCCTTACTATCTTTATAATAGACTATTCAATTTGTTAACTATAGATGATATCACTTATATCTCTTTATATATACACAAGATTTTTGTTCTGTAGAGTACATGAGGAATTTAAATAGTTTTGGAAAAATAAGTTTTTCATCTCTGGGAAGGCTTTATAGATGAATAGGTTTAGAAATGTATAGGACTAAACAACAACAACAACAACAAAACACACACACACACACACACACACACACACACACACACATCATTTTTAAATAGCTATCCCCAAAAGCTAGCTGTTCTGAGGCAGGAAAGCCAACTGACAAAATGTCAAACAGTTGAAGAGCATGTCATTTTTTCTATTTTGGAAGTTACTCAGATTAAACATGTTATTTTAAAATTGGAGGTATTAGGCCTCTTGATGTGGAGCTTGCAGTTCTGGTGATGGGCACTAAAAAGAGTACATCCTCCCATGGTGGCTTTATGGGCAGTGGACATAGACCAGTTGAAGTTAGAATGGCAGCTAGTGGTAGAAAAAAAATCCAGAAAAAAGTAAAATTTGGAAAGAAACATTTCAACTAATTATTTTTTCAGAACATAAAGTTACCAAATATGTTTTTGGTTATTAAGAATAAGGCTCAAGCCGGGCGTGGTGGCGCACGCCTGTAATCCCAGCACTCGGGAGGCAGAGGCAGGCGGATTTCTGAGTTCGAGGCCAGCCTGGTCTACAGAGTGAGTTCCAGGACAGCCAGGGCTTACACAGAGAAACGCTGTCTCAAAAAACCAAAAAAAAAAAAAAAAAAAGAATAAGGCTCAATGCATCAGTGTAGGGGAATACTAGAACAGGGAAGTGGGAAGGGGTATATGGGGGAACAGGGGGGAGGAAAAAGGGCATGTGGGACCTTTGGGGGGCAGGGAACCAGGAAAAGGGAAATGAAATGTAAATAAAGAATATATCCAATAAAAAATTTAAAATAAGGTTGCTATGAACATAGTTGAGCTAAGTAATGAGGAGAGCCCAAGGGAGGATACATAAATCTCATTCATGAGGGGAAACAAAATACTAATCAGAGGTGCACAGAGAGAGGCAACTGGGTGGGAGAGGAGGTGAGGAAGGGGAAAGTATGGGGATCAGATGTGGAAAGGAGGAGGCAGGAGAGGATTGGGAGTAAGAGTAAAAATCAGTGTGTGTGTGTGTGTGGGGGGTAGACTTCTTTGGGACTAGCTGGAGACCTGGGATGGGGAAGACCCTGGGGGGTCTATGGGAGTGATTCTAGCTGAAATTCCTACCACAGAGGGATATGGGAACTGAAGTGGCCACTTCCTATAGCCTTGAGGGATTTTCAGTGAAAGGAATGGGCATCCACAGACCTACAAATCCTTCAACCCAAAATTTGCTCTGCCTACAAGATGCACATGAATGAAGATGGAGCAGAGACTGAGGGAATGGCTGGCACATGGCTGGCCCAACTTGAGACCCATGCCATGCGAGAGAGCCAACCCCTGACACTGTTCAAGCTACTGTGCTATGCTCGCCCTGAGAGGCTACCCCCAGCAGCGGATGGCAACAAATGTACGGAGCTGTAACAAAACACCTTTCGTTTTTATAACCCACTAAGTACAATTTGCACTGTCCATATGCTCACAGGAACGGGGTTTGCAGACCTTGTTTATTTGTTGAGAATATTCCAAGTAGTGAGTGAAAAGTGATGTTACAAAATTTAACTGTCATTCACAAGAATTGTAGCCAGAAGCCCTTTCATGGTTAAGAAAGAAAGAAAGAAAGAAAGAAAGAAAGAAAGAAAGAAGGAAGGAAGGAAGGAAGGAAGGAAGGAAGGAAGGAAGGAAAGAAAGAAAGAAAGAAAGAAAGAAACAAACAAAGAAAGATACAAATATGGAAGAAAGTGGAGAGAGAGAGAGAGAGAGAGAGAGAGAGAGAGAGAGAGAGAGAGAGAGAGAGAGAGGCTGGCACCCTTAGGAGAGTGGGGTAGACATTATCAAGATACATTCTATGGATGTAAGAATTTCTCAAATAATAAAAATAGATGATTTTAAAAGTTCAAAACAAAACAAAGCAAAACAGGCCCTCCCTCTTTCCCTCCTTTCTCAGTAGAACTCCTTGTGTAGCCTTCCTACTACATCCTACAATAAAGTGATCTTAGTGAAAACCCAAAACATAGACGGTCCCTCAGAACGGGAGCTCCCTCTCTGTACTCTTTGGCTGTGGAGTGCGACTAGATTGGAACCTCTGGTTCTAGGCTCACTGTGCGGATCAGAACAGAGAACGTACAGATTCGAAAACTGATGCTCCTCAAAGTCACAGTGGGAAACGTTCATATCCAAGGGAACCTTCTGGCGGTTGCCCGGGGAGTCTTGCCAAGCCTGGCAGCTCACCGCGCCAGGAGGTCCTGGCCCTCAGGGGTGCTGCAGCAAGGGTCCTGCTGCCCCGACAGAGGAGTAGGCTAGTGAATCCACAGTTTTGGGAAGAGTGGGAGGAGGGGGCACTAATGGGGCCTGTCAGGGCAACTGTGATTGGGAGAGTGCCCTGGGGGCGGAGCTAGGGAGACAAGGGTGGGGCAGGCGTGACTCCACAACCACTAAAGAGGCTTAAAGGTTCTCCAGCCACTGAAGGTGACCCTGAGCCTGAAGCTAAGGTGAGCATGGTCCTGGACTTTGGAATTGATTCTCTTGGGTGAGGGTAGAGAGAAATTGGGGGAAATGCATGCTTATGTTACCCAGATAATAGTATTTTACACAGTAGAATATACCATAAATAATTTGGACTGCATTTCAACGTGATAGAAAATAGAATAATGTTTGGATTTTTCAGGTTTTTCATTCTGTGCACTCTTGTATGTGCTAAGTAGGCAGTTGGCCTCACATTAATCTAGGTACTCATACTATCACCTGCACGTGAGTGGGTGGGGCTTAAAGCTGAAATGGTAGCTTCTGTGCTGCCACCCTAGGAAGTCTCATGTGTTCACACTCAGCACCACAGCACCTTTGCTGATTCTGAACACACATTTCCAGTGTTTCTGTACATTGGCCTGGTTTTTCCTAAGTCTGAAGTGAAGAAGCATTGAAAACAGTGAAGACAACTCTGAAATAAAGAGTAAAGCAGTCAAATGGGGGATAAGACTACTTCGTAGAATTTTAAAAGTTTGCAGGGACCAATATCAGCTATGTTGTGATCAGAAACAGGTTTTAAATAGCGTAATCCTAAAATGATCCTATGCTAATTATGACATTACAGTTTGAATGCTTTAGTTTTTCTTTAGGAAGTTGAATGTGTTTTTTCTCATTTAAAACAATGCAATTTGTTGAGCACTAGTGTGCACAATAGTTTCCAGAGATTATCAGTGCTCTTAGTATCTGATCTTTACTATCCCTACATATAGATATTATTACTTAGATCTGTTTTGTAGGTTAGTAAACTGAAGTTCAGAGAAAGGGTTTTCCCAGGGTCACACAGCTATTGACAGCAGAGCCAAGACTTAATCTTAACAGACCTAATCAATATCCAGTGTTTCCCTTCTTAGCTACAACTCAGTGTGGTTGCCCAAGAATGGTTTCAAAATGATTTTACTTTAAATCTGCAGAAGAGTCAACCTCCATTCCAGTAGTTTAAGAAGAATCCAACATTTGTTAATAATGCACTTGGTAGGTAGCAATGAGAAGAATACAATATTTGAATAACTATTTCCCCCATCTCTTTGAAGGATTAGTCATTTGTTTTCTTTGTCAGTTCACCTCACGCCCTGAGAGAAACAAGCACTCATATTTATGCAGAAGAAACTTATGCTCTGACTATCAGCTACTACTGCCATCCCAACCCCTCAAGGCAACAGGTCTTTAGAAACAATGAAGGTCTAGATCCTAAGTATTTTAGAGCTTTAGAGCCATATGAATTTGGTATACAAGGACTCAATTTTGGTCTTCTATATTTCTTTGGAGATGGATACCTTTTGAAAAAAGAGATTTATTTAGTTTAATTATAAACTGATCTATATAGCATAGAATTAGTTTTGAAGTAGGTCCCCTTGGTTGTATCATAACATTGTAGAGAAATAAAGGAAAATCACTAGAGTGACTAAGGACATGGTTTGTTTGATCAAACAACTCTATCACTAAGCAACTGAGCCTCGAGAGAACATTATATGTCCTGGAAATGTGTACTTTAGCTAATTACCTTACTGGGATCCATCTTGTGCTATCCAACATCTGTCAATATTTTGCCCATTGGGTATCAGAATTCCATCATGTGAGCCTGCTGAGGACAAACCATGGTCACATTATCATTGACAACCCTAGACAATGTGTAAATGAATGGTCTATGGCTGAATCCCTGGGAACAAAGCCAAGTGGATTGGACTCCCTGACTTGCTGCTCATTTGCTAATTCCTGTTCTAGACTCTGAAGTAATTTCTATATCACTTTTCTTGGTAATAGCTGGCATATGTTAAGGCACATGCTCTGTGTCAGATCCTTTGCAAACATCATTCATGTAAGCAGAACTGGGTCTTTGGAAATTCCATTATTATAGTCTACTAACTATTATTCCAATAATATAGTCTACTAATTGGTCAGAACTAGGTTGTTTGTAAATGTGCCACTACTATTTTATTTTGACTTCTTTGCCTACTGAAACACTGGAAAGTTATCTCTTACCAGTTCTGTCATCTTCAATTGCATTTTGAGTCTTCAGTTTTTTAAAGTTCTCATGTTTCAATTTAAATGAAAATCATGATTACTTATTTTTCCTGTGATACTAAGCATATAGTCATTAATAATTATATAAGACCATGTTTTCTGCTACCATGTCTGTTTAAAATTAGGAACATAAAAAGCCTAATGACCCTAAAGAATTCTTAAGAATAATCCAAGATTCTCACATGTTTCAATTTAAATGAAAATCATGATTACTTATTTTTCCTGTGATACTAAGCATATAGTCATTAATACTTATATAAGACCATGTTTTCTGCTACCATGTCTGTTTAAAATTAGGAACATAAAAAGCCTAATGACCCTAAAGAATTCTTAAGAATAATCCAAGATTTCACAATATAAGTGTTTTGGGAAGCACTCACTGAAACTAGTGGGGAAATGCAGAGACAGGCAGATCACAGGAGAGGGTGGAGGACAAAGGCTACTCTGGGTCTAAGAGGCTTCTCTCTCTCTCTCTCTCTCTCTCTCTCTCTCTCTCTCTCTCTCTCTCTCTCTCAAGTTTGTGGGTGCAGCAGAAAGAACTAAACCAGATTAGATCAAAGGATGTAATTCTAGGGACACAATTGATGTGTTTTATGAGTCTTAGGTACTTTTTTTTTTAACTAAAAAGGTTGTCAGATCCAATTTCTGGTGTATCTACAGTGTTAATTCTGAAGAAAATTTTGGAGAGCATCAGTAGAAAAATTGCATGCAACCAGATATATTTTCTTTTGTGGTAGTTTTTATCATAAAAAAATTAGCCACATTGTATAAAATGTAGCCTGGAGGGACAGTTACTGGGTTAAAGAGTTTAAAGAATTCTCATGCAAAAACTGGTATAATTACATAGAATGAAGAATTAGCTTAAGCACTATACCACTACTGTTTTGGAATTTATAAAAATGATTTTACTTTATTTTCTTACAGGTTATGTAGATATTAATGTAGGGGCTGATATGAAAGGAGTCAGTTTTTGTACACATTATTAATTCACTAAAGTTAATATAATTTCTGTCACCTAAAAATACAGAAGCAGAGAAAGCTAGAGATGAAACTTGGGAGAGTATACAAGGGTTTCTTATCAGCAGCCCTATTAATACCCTGGGCTTGGTCGTTCACTTGTGGGAGGTGGTGGTGCATGATGCTGGTGAGTGCAGGCAGTCCTGGGTTCTGGAGAGTATTTAGCGGTATCTATGGTCTTTTCATATGAAGTTCCTTTTGTGCTGGATAGAGCATGTTTGTAAATGTCTGTATGTTGAAAAAATGCTTCTCCAGAGATGGCTTTGTGGGAGTTGTCTTTTTTTATTAGATATATTCTTTATTTACATTTCAAATGTTGTCTTCTTTCCTGATCCTCACACCCAGAAAATCCCATAAATCATCTCCCCTCCCCTTGCTCCCCAATCAACCCTCTCCCATTTCCCTGTCCTGGTATTTCCCTACACTATTGCATCGAGCCTTTCCAGGACCAAAGACCTCTCTTCCCTGATGTCCATCAAGGCCATCCTCTGCTGCCTATGCTTCTGGAGCCAGGGGTAACTTCATGTGTACTCTTTGGTTGATGGTTTTTGTCCCCAGGAGCTCTGGGAGTACTGGGTGGCTCATATTGTTGTTCCTTCTAAGGTGCTGTAAACCCCTTCAGCTTCTCTAGCTCCTCCATTGGGGACCCTGTGCTCAGTTCAATGGCTGGCTGAGAGTGTCCCCCTCTGTATTTGTCATGCACTAGCAGAGCCTCCCAGGTGACAGCTATGTCAGGCTCTGGTCAGCAAGCACTTGTGGACATCAATAATAGTGTCTGGGCTTAGTAACTGTATATGGGATGGATCACTAGGTGGGGTAGTCTGTGGATGGCCTTTCCCTCAGACTCTGCTCCACACTTTGTCTCTGTATCTCTTTCTGTGGGTATTTTGTTCCCCCCTCTAAGAAGGACCAGAGAATCCATAATTTATTCTACCTTCTTCTTGGGCATCATTTGATCTGTGAATTGTGCCTTGGGTATTCCAAGTTTCTGGGCTAAAATGACTAAGTCACTGGCTTGGTGTAACCTCCTTGCTATAAAATAAGGTTAATCTTGTGCTTGCATTTGAAGAATTTAGAAGCTTTTCACTTAGTAGCATAGTTAGGTCTAGTATTTTGGAAATAAGAGAAAGCAAAGAATGAAGTCACAAATATGATTCAAAACCTCCTTAGATAACAATGGCAGATTTAAAAAAATGCATTTCTGGGGCTGCAGTTTTGTTTTATGATCCTTTCTAGTCTTTCTTTTTCTAAGACTTTCAGATTGTACTATAGATCAATAGCATTAAAAAAATCAATAAACCACTTAATTTTATTGACTACATTTAAACACAAACATTCTCACATGAGCATATGCACAGGCATGTACATGCACACACATGTACACATTTACTCACCTAATGAGACAAGGTGTTGCTGTATTTCCTAGGTTGGTCCTGAACTCATGGCTCAAACAGGTTTGTTGCAGCACCCTGAAGCTGGAACTTTAGGTGTGTGTCTCTCTGTTATGCTAGTTAGTTTGTTTACAAGACTTTCTCAATGAAGCAAAGTCTTGATTCTGAGAGAAGTACTTAGCTTTCCAATGTCCTGTGATAGAGTTCACTGACAAACATTAATATCTGGTCCCATTTTGGCTATACCACTGCAGAGATGAGCACATCCTTAGCATGGCTCCCATCTAAGTCTGCATCTGTTCCCCACTAGGAAACATTCCCTTGAGGCTCTGTCTGGCATATTCACAAAGCAGGCAGACTATATTACTCCCTTCCTTAATTTTTTATGGCAATATAATTCTATCAAGCAATGATAAATTCCATGTACTCTTTGTTTTACTAGGAGACACAACACACACACACATACACAATCACACATGTTGGCTCATCCCAGAAAGAAAACCCATGAGATATCAAAATGATGATCTCACAACATCTATCTGGGCAATCATCTATAGTCTCTGGTCAATTTTCTCCTCTGGAGTTGTTCCTTCCTTTTTATACTGCTGGGGAGGGACCCTCAAGTGACTTCCAAGTGTTTCCTCTCCCAAACATGGGAGTTTTTATTTATCTCTTGAGCAATATGAGCTTCAGTCTTAGAGGAAATATTTCAATTTGTGGGGAAAGAGTCATACAACAATGTGTATGTGTGTTTGAGTGTGTGTGTGTGTGTGTGTGTGTGTGTGTGTGTGTGTATGAGTGTATGTGTATTGGATAAGGATGGGGATACTTCTAGAGCATTCAGACAAGGAGGAGGATGGGCAAGAAAGAACTTGGAGTCTCCCACAGTGGGAAGAAATTCACTGATTTGGAGGACAGACATCAGTGGGGAAAGAAGGCCTTAGAATTAAAAAGCAGAAGGCAGATGGTGGAGCTCTTGCATGCTAAAACAAAGTGACTTTAATTTTTATCCCAAAGACAACCAAAAGGGTATAAACTGAATAGGGTTTATAGAAATCATTAACAAGTATCTATTTCCACAACTATCTATGGCAGTCAAGTACTTTTGTTTCTTGATCACAAAACTATTCTTCAAAGTGACACATGGTGGTGGCGGGGATAGCCTGACAATAAAAGACAAACAGAGTGATCTGTGAAAGAAGAACTAACGCACAAGGACACTGAGACACTGTCACTTTCTAAATGTGTCTGTGGAATTACGCTGTGCTAAACATACAGATCAATGTCAAGGGATAATTTCATATGAGAGAATAAATACTTGGTTCAGAAACTAACAGTTGGGAACAGAATGTAGGAGTATGACCAGATCTTTCAGGCAAGAGAGAAAAGATAGTTTCTAAATTCAACTGAGCTGGTGACCAAATTAACTTCTATTAGCATTTGAAGAAATAACCTTAGCCCTAACTAGAGCATGCACATTTGCAAAACAGACTCAGTTTTGGAGAAAGCTGCTGCTGCTTCAGTTCTTGTTCTGTTGATGGAACAATCTGTCCCTGTTATGATGCCCCATTCCTCAACGAAATAGGAAGATTGCAAGCTGCGCAACCGGGAAACCAACAAAGTCAAGTTGTTCTGACTTCTCTAGTTTAGCCTCGAATTGTCAGCTTACCCATAAAGTGGGATATATTTAACACAGGAGGAGGTCTATATTGCTATCCCCCAAATGTAGGATGCTTATTATTTTTTCCAGATTTAATTAAACATATGATTGTTGTGTGCAATAGGAAGAGCTTGTGGTCAATGAATCAGAGGATGACTAAAATAATATTATGGTGTGCTTTGATGTAAAACCAGAATTTACATGAAAGAATGGGATCTGACAGTAATGCCTGACCCTCTGCAGCTGCTTTTTCTCAAAAGTTGCCATATATATGTATTTTTTCTCACACAATACATCCCAACTGCAGGCTCCTCTCTCCCCTCCCCCACACACCTCAGCCTCCCCTCTCTCTCAGATCCTCTGCTCTTTGTTTCTTAGCAGACCTCCCAGTGATTCAACTGAATTTAGCATACCAAGATGCAGTTAGACTAGGCACATATCCTCACACCAAGGCTGGATGAGGCAATCCAGTAGAAAGCATGTCCTAAGGTTTGACTTCTTTCTCTGGCCCTTTTATACAGATGAACAATAAGTTGAGAAAACTGTTAACAGTAAATTCAACTTAGTACTTCCCAGGGAAGTATTGGACAAAAATAATTTCATATCACGAAGAAATAAGAATCTAGTGTTTTGTTCATATTACCTTTCAGACTTTGAAAAGCAGGCCATTTTTATTGTAAGCTAGAGAAGCTATCCTTTTTGGGATGGTTTTTGGACATGTATACAGTTAAAGTGTTATTCAAAAGATTTAAAAATAAATGTTAAGTATTTGGCATAATATTTTGAGATGCTTAGTTAAACTCAAAGGACTTCTGTGAATTTTCACATTAAAATATCAAATTCCTTTCAAATGAGACTTTGGAGAAATTCTCTTGTTCACGTTGGCTCTGGCAACGACTCCATTCATTTAGCCTCCTCTAGTCTTTCTTTAAGGTACTAATTTGATTTTCAGAAAATTAAGAAAGGCAGTGTGATAAAAGGCAATTTTCCTTTTATGCAAAATATAAAGCCTTACTAATTTCTTTGCCTTAATTTTGCTTTCCAAGTGTGAACTTTTTTGTTTCCCCGAATGTTCATATTTTGTTTTCCCGTTTTGGAGAGGAAGGGGTAGTAGTTAGCTCAGGACCGGAGCGCTCAGCCATGTGGCATTTCTTTTCACACTGTTTCTTGCAAACAACAGGTAAAACTTCTGCATATAACATAGAATAAAGAGTCTCTAAGTATAAACATTGTAAGATAGAAATAATAGTTTGCTTAAGAACTGCATCAAAAAGAATTGCATTAAAGTAAGAGTAGAAGCATTGACCATGGAAGAGGCATGTCTTTCAGTATTGACAGATGTCCAGAAAGAGAATGCTGGGCATTAAAAAGGGCTATGTTGGTAGACAGTGAGTGTTTGGAATTAACTGATTTCTAGAGAAAGAATTATACATTGTAGATGAAGACCTGGTTCATTATTCAAGCTTTTTTTTTTTTAAAACCTCCTACTGAGTAGTTTCTATATCCTACAAACTGTTTTTAAACTAAGAATTATTATACTTACTATACTTATTATACTAGATATCATATATTCATTATGCTACAGTTTCTTATGCACATCAGTGTCAGAGGACACCTTGCAGGAGTTGGTTCTCCCCTTCTCCCATGGCTGTTCCAGGGATAAAGCTCAGGTCAGGTCAGTGGGCTGGGCAGTTGGTGCCCATACTTAATGAGCTACTTCCCAGCTTTAATTGCTTGTTTTTTTTTTCTTTTTCATTTTTTAAATTGAATATCGGCTTCATTTACATTGCCAATGGTAAAACCTTTCCTGATATTCTCCCTCCCCTAAGACTCCCAACCTTGCCCACTCCTCCCCCCTGCTTCCACATATATGCCCCTCCACCCGACACACTCCCACCTTCCCCCCCTTCGGTTTCCCTTTGTTGGGACCTCTGATGAACCTTTATCTGACGAAGTACCATTCCTCCCACTAATGCTCAACAAGGCGTTCCTCTGCCACATTTTTGGCTGGAACCATGTGTGCCCCTTGGTTGATATTTAGTCCCTGGGAGTCTTGGGGTGTCTGAGTGTCCAAAATCATTGTTCTTCCCATGGGGCTGTAAACCCCTTCAGCTCCTCTGAACCATCCTCCAGCTTCTCCATTGGGGACCCCATGCCCAGTCCAATAGTTGGTTGCTAGCATTTGCCTCTGTGTTTGTAAGGCTCTGGCAGGGCTCCTCTGGAGACAACCATGGCATGCTCCTTTTGGTATACACTTCTTGTTGTCCACAGTAGTGTCGGGGTTTATTGACTGTTTATAGGGTGAATCCTCAGTTGCTTATTTATAAGAGAAAACTTTACAGTGTCTTTCCCATCTCTATTACCATCATGAATATTAAATAAGAATAATTCAGGCAGACTGCCAGTAGATAGAGAGCTAGTCAGTAGCTTCTCAAACTGAAATATTCCAGTAGTCTTCAGTTTCTGCTGCCCTAATGGACTGTGATTTGACTCTCAGGCTCTAGCACGAGTTACTTTTTCATATTGTCAGATGGAAATGCATTCTTTCTGCCGTTTTCACTTGTCTTACTACCTCTTGGGTACTTAGGATGCTCCACTGTAAATGTCAGATTTTATTTTTTTCAGTTCCTTGTTTCTCTGACTTTTTGTTTGTGAGTGCTGGACTAACCTCATTTGTATGTTAGACATGGTCCTTATCCCTTTTGGGATCATCCTCACCCCTCTGTCATATGAGGGTATAGTCAAAGGAGTGCATCTTAGGGGACATCACCTAGATTGTGTTCTGTGGAGACACTGGAAGGAAAGAGTTGAGTGCAGAAGTTTTACTGATGTGTGTTCACAGGAGATAGTTCTCTAATGACAGCCAAATGAAAGGATACAGCTAGGAGAGTCTTCCCTGCAATAGGATTGAAACAGTCTTTCTACCTATACTGTAGGATGCTATGAGCATAAAGGGTGTGGAGGGGGGTACGGAATTGTCTCAAATTGAAGCATATGCTTCAGGCATCTGTTTTCTGTATCAGCCAGGAATCATCTGTTCATACCTCCTAGGTGGTGCTTTGACCCAGGACAAGGCAGTTATCTGTGGCAGTGTTTAGTCACACTGGTTGTTTGCAGTTTGTGGCTGTTCAGTGAGCCACAAACTAGTGATAGGCATGGAGTCTGAGTTCATGCATTGGCCTTGAAAAGGGGATCTGGACACCGCACTTATTTTTTATTTTCTGGAAAATAGTAGGCATTATAAGCTACCCCTAGGGCTATCAAACACTGACACAATTCTAAATAATCCCTTGGGGTCTTGGTTGGAAATCATTGGGTTAAAAGACTGCTTACTCCTTCCACTGGATACTTCCTGCTGGGTAGACTCCTAGCTAGTCTTCTCCCTTGAAGACACAATATCCTGACCCATCCCAGAGGACACACTGCACTAAGAACAGTTAAGAATTCCCTCACACCCCTCCAGAGTCCCAGAGCTGTTGCTGGCAACCTGGTGGACTCAGGGCCCATTGCCCACTAAAACCCCCACCATCTGAATACCACACCCCTTCCATCCCTTTAACCCCTTCTGCCTGATCTTTCCTGCTGGGACAGACTCCTAGCTAGTCTGCTCCCTTGAAGTCACAATACCCTGACCCATCCCAGAGGATCCTCTGCACTCAGATCAGTTGAGGATCAACTACAGAGCAGTTGGACAACAGTTTGACCACTCAGCTCAAGACCCAACAGGCTGAAGGCTTCCCAGGAGATCTACTGCAGCCAGGGCAACAGATCAGCAGCTTTTCTGCCTCTGTAGATAGGCTCCAGTTGGAAGGACCCACAGGTGGTCCACTACAGCCAAGGCTGCAGGCCTACCTAAAGACCTGAAGCAACCCAAGGACAAAAGAGGCAGCTTCCAGACAGTCACCCAGACCAACAAACACCAGGAATATCTAGATGGCAAAAGGCAAGCAAAAGACCATAAGCAACAGAAGTCAATATACAGAGGTATCATCAGAACCCATTTCTCCCAGCACAGCAAGTCCTGAATATACCAACACACCTGAAAATCAGGAACCTGTCCTAAAATCCTGTCTCATAAAGATAATGGAGTCCTTGAAGGAGGATATCAATAACTCACTGAAAGAAATACAGGAAAACACAAATAGGTGAGGGAATTAAATAAAGTGATCCAAGACCTAAAAGTTAGAATTAGAAACAAAAAGAAAACACAAATGGAAGCAAACCTGGAAATGGAAAGTCTAGGAAAGAGTTCAGGAACTACAGATGCAACAATCACCAACAGATTACAAGAAATAGAAGAGAAAATCTCAAGTGTAGAAGATACCATAGAAGAGATTGACACAACTGTGAAAGAAAATTCAAAACAGAAAAATATCCTAATGCAAAGCATCCAGGAAATTCAGGACACAATGAAAAGTCCAAATCTAAGAATAATTGGAATAGAGGAGAGCAAAGATTCCCAGCTCAAAGGACCTAAAAATGTCTTCAACAAAATCATAGAAAACTTCTCCAACCTAAAGAAAGAGATGTCTTTAAAGTTACAAGCCTCCAAATAAATGAGACAAGAAAAGAAAATTTTCTTGTCACATGATAATCAAAACACTGAATGCATAGAACAAAGAAAGAATATTAAAAGCTTCAAGGGAAAAGGGCTAAGTAACATACAATGGTAGACCTATCAGAATTATACCAGACTTCTCAACAGAGACTATGAAAGCCAGAAGAACCTGGTCAGAGGTCATGCAGATTCTAAGAGAACACACATACCAGCCCAGGCTACTATACCCAACAAAACTCTCAATCAACACAGATGGAGAAACCAAAATATTCCATGAAACCAAATTCAAACAGTATCTAACAATCCAGCCCTACAGAAGATCCTAGAAGGAAAACTCAAACACAAGGTACCTGCACCAAGGAAAGGACAAGATATTACGCATCTCACAACAAAGCCAAAAGGAGAGAACCACATGCACAAAAAGCTACCCACAAAACAAACATATCAGGAACCAACAGTCATCTATAATATCTCTCATTATTAATGGACTCAAATCACTTGTAAAAAGACATGAGCCAACAGACTGGATATGCAAACAGGATCCAGCATTTTGCTGCATACAAGAAACACACATCAATAACTATCAGACACTATCACAGAGTAAAAGAATAGAAAAAGGTCTTCCAAGCAAATGGTTGCAGGAAAGAAGCAGGAGTCCAATAAAATAGACTTTCAACCAAAAGTTATCAAGAGTGATGAAGAAGGACACTTCAAATTCATCAAGGGGAAAATCCACCAAGATGAACTTTCAATTCTGAACATCTATGCCCCAAATGCAAGAGCACCCATATTCATAAAAGAAACTTTACTAAAGTTCAAAACACACATTGAACCCCACACAATAATAGTGGCAGACTTCAATACCCAATTCTCACGGTTGGACAGGTCATTGAGACAGAAACTAAAGAGTGACACAGTGAAACTAAGAGAGGTTATGAACCAAATGGATTTCACAGATATATACAGAAAATTTCACCCTAAAACAAAAGAATACATTTTCTTCTCAGCACCTCATGGTACCTTCTCCAAAATAGACCATATAATTGGTCACAAAACAACCCTCGATTGATACAAGAAGATTAAAATAATTCCATGCATCCTATTAGATCACCATGGCCTAAGGCTGGTCTTCAAGAACTGCAAAAACTACATAAAACCAACATACACTTGGAAACTGAACAACTCTTTACTCAATGATAACTTGGTCAGGGAAGAAATAAAGAAAGAAATTAAAGAGTTACTAGATTTAATGAAAATATTGACACATCATATCCAAACTTATGGGACACAATGAAAGCAGTGCTAAGAGGAAAGTTCATAACACTAACTATCCTGGTAAAGAAAGTGGAGAGATCTTACACTAACCACTTTACAGCACACCTGAATGCTGTAGAACAAAAAGGAGCAAATTCACCCAAGAGGAGGAATACAATGGTAGACCAATCCGAATTACATCAGACTTCTCAACAGAGACTATGAAAGCCAGAAGAACCTGGTCAGAAATCTTGCAGATATTAAGAGAACACAAATACCAGCCCAGGCTACTATACTCAACAAAACTCTCAATCAACACAGATGGAGAAACCAAAATATTCCACGATGAAACCAAATTCAAACAGTATTTATCTAACAATACAGCCCTACAGAGGATCCTAGAAGGAAAACTCAAACACAATGAAGGTACCTGCACCAAGAACAAATAGAAACAAAGAAAAAATACAAAGAATCAAAAAATCCAGAAGCTGGGTCTTTGAGAGAATCAACAAGATAGATAAACCCCTAGCAAACTAACTAAAGGGCCAGAGGCAGTGTCCAAATTAACAAAACCAAATGTGGAAAGGGAGATGTAACAACAGAAATGGAGGAAATTAAAAAAATCATCAGATCCTACTATAAAAGCCTATATTCAACAAAACTGGAAAAATCTAGAAGAAATTGATGATTTTCTAGGCAGATGCCACATATCAAAGTTAAATCAAGAGAAGGTAAATTATTTAAACAGGCCTATATCGTATAAGGAAATAAAAGATGTCATTAAGAACCTCCCAACCAAGAAAAGTCCAGGGCCAGGTGGATTTAGTGCAGAATTCTACCAGATCTTCAAGGAAAACCTGATACCATTTTTCTCAAACTATTCCATAAAACAGAGAAGGAACACTACCTAACTTGTTCTATGAAGCCACAATTACTCTGATACCTAAACCACACAAGAACCCAACCAAAAAAGAAAACTTCAAACCAATCTCACGTATGAATATTGATGCAAAAATGCTCAATAAAATTCTTGCAAACCGAATCCAAGAACATGTCAAAACCATTATTCACCAAGATCAAGTAGACTTTATCCCAGGGATGCAAGGTTTGTTTAATATATGAAAATCCATTAATGTTATCCAGTATATAAACAAACTCAAAGAACAAAAAACACATGATATCTCCTTAGATGCAGAAAAAGCATTTGACAAAATACAACACCCCTTTATGTTAAAAGTATTGGAGTGCTCAGGAATTCAAGGCCCATACCTAAACATAATAAAAGCAATTTACTGCAAACCAATAGCCAATATCAAATTAAATGGAGACATACTTGAGGCAATCCCACTGAAATTGGGGACAAGAGAAGGATGCCCACTCTCCCCATATCTATTCAATATAGTGCTTGAAATGGTAGCTAAAACAATAAGAACAAAAAGATCAAGGGTATACAAATTGGCAAAGAAGAAATAAAGGTATCACTATTTGCAGATGATGTGATAGTATACATAAGTGACCTCAAAAATTCTACCAGAGAACTTCTCAAGCTGATTAATAACTTCAGCAAAGTGGCTGGATATAAACTTAACTCAAATAAATCAGTAGCCTTCCTTTATACAAATGACAATCAGGCTGAGAAAGAAATTAGGAAAACAACTCCCTTCACAATAGCCACAAATAATATAAAATATTTTGGGGTGACTCTAATGAAACAAGTGAAAGATTTATATAACGATAACTTCAAGTCTCTCAAGAAAGAAATAAAAGATGATCTCAGAAAATGGAGAGATCTCCCTTGTTCATGGATTGGCAGAATTAACATAGTAAACATGGCCATCTTACCAAAGGCAATATATAGATTCACTGCAACCCTCATCAAAATCCCAACACAATTCTTCAAAGACATGAAAAGAACAATTCTTAAATTGATCTGTAAAGGCAAAAAAACAAAGCAAAAACAAAAAACAAAAAACAAACAAACAAAAACCAAACCAAACCAACCAAACAAAAAACCCAAAAAACAAGAATAGCAAAAAAACAAAAAAAAAAAAAAAACAAACAAAAAAAAACCAAAACAAAACAAAAAAAAACTTAACAATAAAAGAACTTCTGGGGGAAATCACCATCCTTGACCTCAAGCTTTACTACAGAGCAATAGCGACAAAAACTTTGTGGTATTGGTACAGAAACAGACATGTTGATCAATGAAATAGAACTGAAGACCCAGAAATAAAACCACACACTTATAGACACTTGATGTTTGATAAAGAAACCAAAAATATACAATGGCAAAAAGAAAGCATCTTCAATAAGTAATGCTGGTCTAACTGGCTGTATGTAGAAAAATGAAAATAGACCCACATTTGTCACCTTGCACAAAGCTCAAGTCCAAGTGGATCAAGAACCTTTAAATAAAAACAGATAGAGTGAATCTAATGGAAGAAAAAGTGGGAAACTCCACTGGCTCATGCTGTACAATCAGGAATTGATAAATGAGATCTTATGAAATTGGAAAGCTTCTGTAAGGCAAAGGACATAATCAATAAGATAAACCAGGAACCTACAGATTGGGAAAAAATCTTCACTAACCCCACATCCGTTAGAGGGCTAATATCCAAAATTTATAAAGAACTTAAGAAACTAATCACCTAGAAACCAAACAACCCAATCAAAAAATGGGGTATAGAACTAAACAGAGATTTCACTACTGAGGAATCTGGAATGACTGAGAAGCACCTAAAGAAATGTTCAAAGTCTTTAGTGATCAGAGAAATGCAAATCAAGCAACCCTGAGATTTCACCTTATACTCATCAGAATGGTTAGGATCAAAACCGCAGGTGACAACACATGTTGGAGAGAATGTGGAAAAAGAGGAATACTACTCAATTGCTGGTGGGATTGCAAAGTGGTACAACCAATCTGGAAATCAATCTGGAAGTTCCTCAAAAAAATTGGAAATAGATCTACCTGAAGATCCAGCTATACCACTCTTGGGAATATACCCCAAAAATGCCCCACCATGCCACAGGGGCACATGTTCTACTATTTTAATGGCTGCCTTATTTGTGATAGCCAGAAACTGGAAACTACCTAGACGTCCCACGGCAGAAGAATGTATACAGAAAATGTGGTTCATTTACACAATGGAATATTACTTAGCTATTAAGAATGAGGACATACTGAGTTTTGCAGGCAAATGGATGGAACTAGACAATACCATCCTGAGTGAGGTAACTCAGACCCAAAAGGTCATGCATGTATGTACTCACTAAGTGGATATTAACTAAAAAATAAAAATAAAAAGTGCAGAATACCTGAGATACAGTCTACAGAACTCAAAAAGTTCAACAAGCTTAAGTGCCCAAGTGAGGACAAGTCAATCCCACTTGGGAGGGAGAAGAAAGGAATCATAAGTGTGGAGGGAGGGAGGAACCTGGGAGGGAAAGTAGATGGGGCAGTGGAGAGGGGAGAGATGGAGGAGAGGGGGGAGAGACATTGAGTTTGGGAAAAGAACTGAAGCCCTGAGGGCCAGCAGAAAGAACGTAAACAGGCAACCTCGGGAGATAGGAGGTTGGGGGACCCTCCAGAATGCACCAGAGACCTGGGAGTTGAGAGACTCACAGGACTAAAAGGGAGGGACCTTAGATGAAATGCCTGACAGTAGGGGGAGGGAGCTTATAGAGCCCACCTTCAGCAGGAAGACGGGGCTTCAAATGAGGGAGAAATGGCCATCCCACAGCCATAACTCTGACCCATAATTGTTCCTGTCTGAAAGAATTACAGGGATGGAAATGGAGAGGAGCCTGAATAAAAGAAGGTCCAGTGACAGGCTCAATGTGGGATGCAGCTCAAATGGAGGTCTCAAGGCCTAACACTATTATTGAGGCTATGGAGTGCTCACAAAAAGGGACCTAACATGACAGCACTACAGAAGACCCAACCAGCACTGAAAGAGTCAGATGCACATATTTTCACCCAACCAGTGGACAGAAGTAGCTGACACTGCTGTTGAATTATGGAAAGGCTGAATGAACCTGAGGGCAACCCTGTAGGAGGACCAGCAGTCTCAGTTAATCTGGACTCTCTGGATCTCTCAAACACTTGACCACCAAACAGGCAGCATATACCAGCGGATATGAAGCCTCTAGCACACATACAATAGAGGACTGTTGGTTTTGTGTTCAATCAGAGATGATGCACCTAACCCTCAAGAGACTGGAGGCCCCAGGAAGTTTCCAGGTCAGGTGGGAATGGGGGGCGTAGGGACAACCATGTGGAGATGGGGAGGGGAGGAGGTTTGAGATGTGGACCATTTGGAGGTTGGACAGGGGATGTCAGGGTGAGGAATAAAATATGGAGTATATAAAAATTATAAAAGAAATTCTCAAAAGAAAAAAGACTGCTTACATCTATTATGGTTTTAATGCTTGTGGATGAAGGGGTACATTGTGGATTAGAATACCACCTGATCAGTGTTTGAAAAGATGTAGCAAGCAAATCTAGCATGACTCAAATAATACTGACTGAATATAAATACTGACATGGAACTATGACCGCAAAGTTTATTGAGGATATTTAGAAATGTTGCCTTCTATCGCCCTGTAAAGAAGTTGAACCAATTTATATTCTCATTAGCAATCTAACAGCCATGGGGGTTTACATTAAAATCTACTAATTTGAATATCTATGAATTTTCACTAATATTATGGAGGAGGCCCAAGAAGACTGGTAAACAATTGGGACTTGTGTAGCCTAAGCTATGCTGCTGTGCATATTCTTATCTGGGTTTCTCCAGTGCTTTTAGAGACCTCTAAGAATAGACTTATTTAAAGTGTCCAGAGAGCTGGACACTTTATAATTCACATTTAAGCAAAACTAGAGTACTTAAAAGAGGGAAGTGATTACTGGGAAGAACATGGAAATATTTTAAGTTTTGACTGTGCAATTTAAACTCTCTTGGAGGTAACCCTTTTATTCCAATTTAATGAATTTAGATTAATTCAACTCTGTCCTTTTAATATCTACTAACAGTTCTAAAAGGAATATCTGCCTGCTAACTTAGTCCTGTTCCCAAAGGCCAGCTGTTGATAGGATTGGCAGCTTTCTAGGAGGAAGAGTAGGTATGGAGACTAAAATAACCAACTAGTTTTCAGTGTGTGTGCTTCAAGAACAGGATTGGAGACATAAAAATTAATTGTATCCAGATATTATGTGTGTACCACAGAATAGTTGTGACCCACATCATTTGTCGTTAGCTTCGGATCTTTCACTTCTCTTTTTCTGTTTACAATCATAATTTCTTCGATAAATAATGTGTCATCACATTCTGGTATATAAAGATACCATGATATTTTATACATTCTTAGAAATAAGTAATTTAATAGTATATGTAAGATATTAACTCTAAGCTACCCATGTTTCTTCAAACAGAAATTGTCCTATGCAGCCACTTACAATTTATATGAATCATGTCATGTATTTTGTATTTTAAAATAAATTTTAAAAACCACTAATTTATTTTAAATATGAACAGACAATACTGAATAGATTGGTGTATCTTTCTGTAACCACAGAAATAAAACCAACATTATTTTATAAAAATCAAATAGGTTTCCTTATAGTTGTTTATGAGCTTATTAAAAAGATGAATATTTTTATATATTAATACAAATTCTTTTGCTGTTTCATGTAATTATTACAAAGATAAAAAAAGGCTCATTGACAAAATTTATGAAAGCAAATAAAAATAACCATGTTAACTTTAATGGACTCTTCACATTTATCACTTTTTACAAAAGTGTGTGTGTGTGTGTGTGTGTGTGTGTGTGTGTAAGTGCGGGTGTCTGAGGATGTCAGGGGATCTTAGATTGACTGGAGCTGTTGTTGCAGGCAGTTATGAGCGATATGCCCAGTGTGAGTCCTGTGAAAGGAACTCAGGTCCTCTGTAAGAGCAGTGTGTGCTCTTAATCATTGATCAATCTCTCCAAGCCTTCTCATCGATTTTGGATATTCTTGTCTGTTTTTTTTAAAGACAGTATTATGAAAAGTGTGAAAATGAGTTGTATAATGCTATAAAATTATTTTATACTGTTTCAGTACCACAGTGATACATTAAGAACAATATTTTAAATGCTGACACACTATTTTCTTACAAGTGTAAATAGTATTTCATGATATTTAAATAATGTAATTTGATCCATACATGAGTTGCTTAAAAGCTGTCGTTATTCTAAATATTTTTTCAGCAAATAACTTGTTCACAATTCATTGACTGTTGTTAATTTAGTTTCTTAGATACATCCTTGTCCTGGAATGGCCCTTTGAAAGCAAATATTTTGAATTTGAGAAAGATTTTCAGGTTCTTTTTCAGAAAATTTGAACCAATTTGCACTCTCTAATAATGATATGAGGGACTCAACTATGTACTTTTAGGTATTGATAATATCAATACTTGACAAAGAAATGAAAATGTGTTGTTTTATTATCTTTTGATCATTAGTGAGATTGGAATTTTTTTCACTAGTGAGTATGTGCATTACTTTTTGTGAGCAAAAACTATATTTTTCCTTTCTAATAAAAATAGATTCAAAAGTACAAGGTACTGATGAAATATATTAGTCCTATACATTACAAATACTTTTTTTGACTTTATTTCTAGAGTAAAAATCATGACTTAAAATATTCAAGTTTTAAATACTTACTTGTATGATTTCTGATCTTTAGATCAACCTTAGACTAACCACAATATAAAAATATCCTGATTAAAAATGCTATCGTTTCTCTTTCTCTTTTCTTAAATAGAAAGTCTTTCATATTCTGTTTTCTTTAGCTCTCCCAAGGGGAAAGAAGAAAGATCATCAATGGCAGAAGGCTGTGACAGCATAGGCGCAGAACGAACTTGCTTTGTGCCCAGGAGACAACACTGCATCACAGCCTCCTGGCTTTAGGTACTCTACATGTTCACAGAAGTTTCTCTAGTAATGAAGTTCAGAGATGGTCCCTGAAGCTATAGTCTTTGGTATCAGATATTTATTTGTAAAATTATATTTTTTTTGTGGAGTTAACTTCTTGTACAGAATAATAGGAGTCTGGTACCTGGGCTGGTTAGTTTTTGTCTACTTGACAAAGAGTTCCTTGGGAACCTAGTTGAGGAATTACATCTATCATATCAATCTGTGGGGATAGTTTTTGATTAATGATTGATATGGTAGGGCCTGCCTGTTGTGGGTGGTGTCAATACCTGGGTAGGTGGTGCCCTGGTATTATATAAGAAAGACAGTGAGCAAGCAATTGCACTGAAGCCAGTGAGCAACTTCCCTCCACTGGTCTCTGCTTCTAGCATCTACACTGGCTTTCATCCAGGATGGACAATAGCCTGTAGATCAAATAAACACCTTTCTCTCCAAACTGACTTCTGTCGTTCTATTCACAGCAAGAGAGAAGAAGGAGGACAGGATCTTTCCAAAGGAAGGGTGATTGTCCCAATTATATTTATTTTATAACTTATTCCCTCCATTTATTTGAAGTTATTGTTTCATCTTCACTTAGATCTTCATTATTTGAAAATCTTTCTTGGTTTATTTATTTTTTAATTATTTATTTATTCTTCTCTCATATATTACATCCCAACCACAACTTCCCTTTCTATCCTTCTCCAGTCCCGTCTCCTCAACTTCCTTTCTCCTCAGATCCACCCCATCTGCCTCCCTTCAGAAAAAAGCAGGCCTCTCAGGGACATCAACCAAACACAGCATAATATGACTAGGAACAACACCATAGCTGGACAAAGCAACCAAGCAGGAAGAAAAGAATCCCATAATTAGGCAAAAGAATCAGGGAAAGCCCATGCTTCCATTGTTAGGATTCCAACAAGAACCCCAAGCTACTCAGCCACTGTTAACATATATGCAGAGGACTGAGGTCAGACTCCTGCAGGCTCCCTAATCTCTTTGAGAGTCCATGACTCCTGGCCAGTTGATTCTGTGTTCCCACGGTATGTCACTGACCCCTCTGGTTCCTCCAGTTTTTCCTTCCTTCTCCCCAGCAGGACTCGTGGAGCTCCCCCTAAATGTTTGTCTGTGTTACACTACATCTGCTACCATTAGTTGATGGGAAAGTCTCTCTCTCTCTCTCTCTCTCTCTCTCTCTCTCTCTCTCTCTCTCTCTCTCTCTGGTCTCTTTGGTGAAGATTCTACTATGCTTCAGTCTCAGAACATTGTGTAGGCAGGACAAACTATAGGTCAAAGTTTTGTGGCTTAGGTTGGTGTCCCAATGCTTCCAGTTAAGGCTTTTCCTGGTTATAGAAGACTAGCTCAGGTCAAGTAACTCTTTTGAGTTCCATGGAATTTTCATTGTACTAGGTTTCTACCTTGCCACTTGAATATCCTCTAATTCAGTCTTTTCTTCCAGTATTTTCTCCCTACCTGATCATTCCTGTACCCAACCCTACTAATCCTCAGTCCACCTCTGAAATCTATTCTACTTCTTTTCCAGGAGGATCCTTGCATCCTTCCTTCTTACTTAGCCTCTCTAGGTCCTAATATTCACTTGTAAGTGAGTACATACCATGCTTGCCTTTCAGGGTCTCACCTACCTCACTTAGGATGATTTTTTTTCTAGTTCTATCAATTTGCCTGAAACATTCATGATGCATTTTTTTAACAGCTAAATAATACACCATTCCATAAATGTACCATATTTTCTTTATCTATTCTTCAGTTGAAGGACATCTAACTTGCTTCCATTTTCTGGCTATTATGAATAAAGTCAGAACATAGTTGAGAAAGTGTCCTTGTGTTAGGATGGAGTGTCCTTTGGGTATATGCCCAGGAGTGGTATAGCTGGGTCTTAAGATAGATCAATTCCCAATTATCTGAGAAACCACCATACTGACTTCCAAAGTGGCTGTGCAAGTTTGCACTCCCATCAGCATGGAGAAGTGTTCTCCTTGCTCCATATCCTCACCAGCATGAATTTCCACTTGTGTTTTTTATCTTAGCTATTCTGCCAGGTAGAAGACAGAATCTGAGTAATTTTTATTTTCATTTCCCTAGTGGCTAAGTAAGAATGAACATTTCTTTTTTTTTTCCTTTAAGAAACTTTTATTAAGCCCCCAGTGGCTAATGTAGATACACATTTCAATGTCTTAGAGATATTTTTAAGTATCAAAGACAGAAAGTATGATGCTTCTCTTCCTCAGTAGGGAGCTTGGATTCTACATGAGAGTAACCTTTTAGAAAGCTCTTCTTCTGATGCAAGAGCTGCTTAATATGAAGTTCAAAATACTCCTAACCCACAACTTTCTTTACCAAAAATCACCATTTCTTTGAGGATAACTTTATTCTGTGAAGCCAATGTAACTATGTCCTCTGTCCTATTTACCCAAATCAAACTGGAGTTCTTTATTGTAGTAAAAGAGTAAGAATGAACATTTCTTTAAGTGTTTCTCAGCCATTTGAGATTTCTTTATTGAGAATTCTCTGTTTAGATTTGTGTGTGTGTGTGTGTGTGTGTGTGTGTGTGCATCTGTGTGTATGCCATTTTAAATTGTAATTATTTAGTTTTTTGATGTCTAGTTTCCTGAGTTCTTTACATATTTTGGATATTAGCCCTCTGTCAGATATGAGGTTGTTGAAAATCTTTTCCCTTTCCGTAGGCTGTTGTTTTGTTCTGTTGACAATGTCCTTTGGCTTACAGAAACTTTTTAATTTTGTGAGGTTCCATTTGTTTATTTTTTGATTTTAGTGTCTGCACTATTGGTGCTCTGTTCAGGAAACTCTCCTGCGAAAATGTGTTCTAGATCATTCCCAACTTTTAATCTTATCAGTTTCAGTATATCAGGTTTTATGTTAAAGTCTTTAATACACTTAGACTTGAGTTTTATGTAGGGTGATAGATATGGGTCTATCTGTGTTCTTCTATAGATAGACATCCAATTAAACCAACACCATTTGTTGAAAATGCTTTCTTTTTTTCATTGTATATTCCTGTCTTCTTTAACAAATTTCAACTGTCCATAGGTATTTGGATTTATGTCTGAGTCTTCCATTTGATTCCACTGAAAGCCTATATATTTTTAGACCAATACCATGTGGATTTTACTACTACAGTTCTGGAGTACAGCTTGAGATCAGGGATAGTGGTATCTCTAGAAGTTCTTTTATTGTATAGGATTGCTGTAGGTATCCTTTTTCTCCCCCATATTAAGTTGAGTATTTTTATTTCTTGGTCTGTAAAGAATTGTGTTAGAATTTTGATGAGGATTGCATTGAATCTGTAGACTGTTTTTGGTGAGATGGCCATTTTCACTATGTTAATTCTATTGATCGAAGAGCATGGGAAATTGTTCCATCTTCTGATATCATCTTCAATTTCCTTCTCCAAAAATGAAGCTTTTATCATAGAGATCATTTACTTGCTTGGTTAGAGTTACCCCAAGACATTTTATATTATCTGTGGCTATTGTAAAGGGTGTGTTTCCCTAATTTCCTTAGCCTGTTTATCATTTATATATAGAATGTGTACAGATATTTTTAAAGTTAGTTTTGTAACCAGATACTTCACTGAAGGTTTTTATTAGCTGTAGGAGTTCACTGGTAGAATTTTTATGGTTGCTTATATATACTATCATATCATTTGGAAATAGTGGCACTTTAATATCTTCCTTTCCAATTTATATAAATTTAATCTCCTTCATTTGTCTTATTGCTTTAGTTAAAGCTTCATGTACAATATTGAATACCTATGGAGAGAAAGAAGAGCCTTATCTTGTTTCTCATTTTAGTGTAATTGGTTTGAGTGTCTTTCCACTTAAATTGATGTTGTATATAGGCTTGCTATAAATTATCTTTCGTTTGTTTAAGTCTTGGGTTAAGGGGTATCTCATGTCTACTTGGGGCTTGGGCCGCTTGGGGGGGCCGTGGGATGTGGGAAGTTTTGACTTGCTTACCCCATGCCAGCACAGGGCAGGTGTTGGGCTATGTGAAGCAGCTGGATACCCCCTGTGGGGGAGCACAATCTGAGGTCCCCGGGGACTGCTGGAACTGGCTTGGGGGTCCCTGGGCCTGCACGGAATCTGGGGCCCTCAGGTTTTCAGACTCTTGGGCACCCATATGCTGCTGGGCTGGATATAGTCCTGGGGCAAAGGGGAAAAGAGGGGAGAGCTCTGGCAGGGTCCCATTGGGAGTAGAGTCCTTCTTGTTGGCAGACAGCTTGGTTTGGTGGAAGATGTGACTGGAAGAGCTGAGAGGTCTTCCATGGGAGATTAGACCAGCTCTTTAGACAAAGGCCTACTCCATTGTTCCCCACAGAGGATCCTGATGAAAAGAGGCAGTCCCTGGTTTTAAGGCAATTTATTTTTGTCATGGTGGAGAGTGGTGATGAGTAAAACGGTACCCTATTTTCTCAGGGTGGGCCTGAGGTTAAATACCTTTTTCAGGGAGGAGTGTCTGGGAAGGGGAGTTATTTGATAAGCCTCCAGGCCTTTAGGTACCTCATTAAAATGGAGACCCGTCTAGTGACCTGTGGTCCTGTCCTTTACCTGTGTAGGGGTTTGGGGCACTGGCCTTACATGACACGATGCCATGATAAGCTATGGAGAGCTGTGACCTCGTGCTAGGAGCCTGGTGTCCAGGAATGTGCCAGAATGGCTACTGTTCCTTGCTGGGTTATACCCTGCAGCGTCACCAGGGTTCCCAGCCTAGCTCAATCAGAAACGAGGTTGCCTGTCACTGTCCTACATTTAAGTATGTCTCATATCTCTGGTCTTTCCAAGACTTTTAACATGAAGGGGTGTTGGATTCTATCAAAGACTTTTTCCGCATTTAATGGGATGATCATGTGTACTGCCTAGTTTGGTGTGTCAACTTGACACAGGCTGGAGTTATCATAGGAAAAGGAGCTTCACTTGGGGAAGTGCCTCTATGAGATCCAGCTGTGGGGCATTTTCTCAATTAGTGATCAAGTGAAGGAGGGCCCCTTGTGGGTGGTGCCATCTCTGGGATGGTATTCTTGGGTTCTATAAGAGAGCAGGCTGAGCAAGCCAGGGGAAGCAAGCCAGTAAGGAACATCCCTCCATGGCCTCTGCATCAGCTCCTGCTTCTGACCTGCTTGAGTTTCAGTCCTGACTTCCTTTGGTAATGAACAGCTGTGTGGAAGTGTAAGCTCAATAAACCCTTTCCTCCCCAACTTGCTTCTTGGTCATGATGTTTGTGCAGGAATAGAAACCCTGACTAAGACATCATGTGTTTTTTTTCTTTTTGTTTGTTTATATTGTAGATTATATTGAAAGATTTTCATGTTGAACCATTTTTGCATCTCTGGGAGGAAGCCTGCTTAATCATGGTGGATGATTTTTTTAAGTGTTCTTGGATTCTATTTGCAAGTATTTTACTGAGTATTTTTACATCAGTGTTCATGAGGGAAATTGGTCTTTAAGTCTCTTTTCTTGTTGAATCTTTGTGGAGTTTGGCTATCAGAGTGACTATGGCCTCATATAATGAATTTGGCAGCGTACCATCTGTTTATATTTTGAAGAATAGTTTGAGGAATAATACCGCTGTGAACAAACATTATGACCAAGACATCTCTTTTAAGGGCAACATTTAACTGGGAATGGCTTACAGGTTCAGAGGTTCAGTCCATTATCATCAAGGTGGGAGCATGGCAGCATCTAGGCAGGTATGGTGCAGGCAGAGTTGAGAGGTCTACATCTTCATCTGAAGGCTGCTGGAAGATTGACTTCCAGGCAGCTAGGACTAGGGTAGTAAAGCCCACAACCATGGTGACACACACACTCCAACAAGGCCATACCTTCAAATAGTGCCACTCCCTGGGCCAAGCACATTCAAACCATGACAATTTGTATTAACTCTTCTTTGAAAGTCTCTAAAATTCTTTACTAAAACTGGCTTTGTTTTTTTGTTTGTTTGTTTTTTTGTATTTTTGTTTTTTGTTTTTGTTTTTTGTTTTTTGGTTGGGAGAGTTTTAATGACTACTTCTATTTTCTTAGGGGTTATAGATATATTTAAATTGTTTATCTGATCTTGATTTAAATTTGGTACGTGGTATCTATCAAGAAGATTACCCATTTATTTTAGATTTTCCATTTTGTGGAGTTCAGGTTTTTGAAGAAAAATGTAATGATTCTTTGTATTTCCTTGTTGTCTGTTCTTATTTGTGTCCCTCTTTTTCATACATGATTTTATTAATTTGAATATTCTTTCTCTGTCTCATAGTTTGGGTGAGAGTTTGTCAATATTGTTCATTTTTATTTTTTGCAAATAACCAACCCTTTGTTTCATTGATTATTTGTATTGTTGTTTTTGTTTCTATTTTATTGATTTTAGTCCTGACTCCTAACATTGACTCCTCTTAGATGAGTTTGCTTCTATTTATTCTAGAGATTTTTGGTGTACTGTTAAGTTGCCAACATCAGATTTCTCCAGTTGCTTTATGTAGATACTTAGTGTTATGAACTGTCCTCTTAGCACTACTTTTATCATTTCCCATCAGTTTAGGTTTATTGTGCATTAATTTTCATTGAATTCTAGTAAGTCTTTAATTTCTTTTTTTATTTCTACTTTGATTCTGAAGTTGATCAGTAGGGAGTTGTTCAGTTTCCATGAGTTTGTAGGCTTTCTTTTATTTCTGTTATTGGTATCCAGGTTTAATCTGTGGTAGTCTGATAGGATACAGGGTGTTATTTTACTTTTCTTATATTTGTTGATACTTGCTTTGTAGCTAGGAGTGTGGACAATTTTTGAGAATGTTCTATAAGTTGCTGAGAAGAAACAAATATTCTTTTGTGTTTGAGTGAAATCTGTAGATATCTGTTAGATACATTTGATTTATATTACCTGTTAGTTCCATTATTTATCAGTTTAATTTTTATCTGAATGACCTGTGCACTGGTGAGAGTAGGGTACTAAAGTCTTCCGCTATTAATGTGTGGGGTTTGATGTATGATTTAAGCTTGAGTAATGTCTCTTTTACAAGTGTGTTTGACCTTGCATTTGGGGAATAGATGTTAAGAACTGAATTGTCATTTTGGTGAATCTTTCCTTTGTTGAGTATGAAATGTCCTTCTCCATCTCTTTTGATTAATTTTGGTTTGGTCTAGTTTTTTTTATTAGAATAGCTACACCAGATTATATCTTGTGTCCATTTGCTTGGAAAATATTTTTTACAAGCCTTCACTCTGAAGTTTATCATTGATGTTGAGGTGTGTTTCTTATATACAGCATAAATATAGATCCTGTTTCCATTTTGTTAATCCATTTTGTTAGCCTTAGTCTTTTTATTGGGGAAGTTAGTCCATTGATATTGTGATATTAATGACCAATGATCTATAATTCTTGTTGTTTTGTTGTTTGCTGTTGGTTCTCTCTCTCTCTCTCTCTCTCTCTCTCTCTCTCTCTCTCTCTGTGTATGTGTGTGGTATGCTTTCCTTGATTTGAGATTATTTATTGCCTATGTTTTTACCTGCCTGTATAGTTAACCTCCTTTGGTCAGAGCTTTCCTTCTAGTACTTTCTGAAGGACTGAATTTGCAGTGAGACATGACTTACTTTTCACTTTGTTTTCTTTATCTATGGTGATTAAAAGTTTTCCCAGGTATAGCATTCTGGACCGGCATTCATGGTCTCTTAGAGTCTTCAAGGCATCTGACCAGGTCCTTCTGGCTTTTAGCATCTCAATTGAGGTGTCTTGTATAATTCTAATATTACATTATTATTATTTTTATTATCGTCATTATTATAATTTGACTGTTTCCCCTTGCAGCTTTTAATATTTTTTCATTGATCTGTTTATTTAGTATTTTGATTATTATGTTGTGTGAGGACTTTCTTTTCTGGTCTAATATATATGGAGTACTGTAAGCTTCTATTATCTTTATAGGCATGTCCTCCTTTGGGTTAGGAAATTTTCTTCTATAATTTTGTTAAATATAATTTTTGGGTTTTTGAGTTGGAATTCTTTTCCTTCTATTCCTATTATTCTTAGCTTAAGTCTCTTCATAAAGATCCTAGATTATTCTATTATATCTTCAAAACCTGGGATTCTCCCTTTTATTTCTTGTATTCTGTTGGTGATGTTTGCATATATAGTTCATGTTTGCTTATTTACATTTCTCATTCCCAGAATTCCCTCAGTGTATGTTTCTCTATTGCTTCTATATCCATTTTCGGGTCTTGAATAGTTTGAATAGTTTTCTTCCTCTGCTTGTTTACTTTTCCTTGGCTTTCTTGACATCCTTTAAGGGATTTATTGATTTCCTCCAATTTTTGATTTCTTTAAGTGATTAAAAGATTCTTCTTTAATGAATTCTGTCATCTTCATAAAGTTGGTTTTAAGGTTGGTTTCCTGTGCTTCAGCTGCACTAGAATAATCAGGTCTTGCTGTCATAGGATAGCCTGCCTGATGGTGCCATATTATCCTGATTGTAGTGTTTTTGCACTTGTGTTTAGGCATCTGTGTTTGGGATGATCATAAATCTTGGTGTTGATTTCTCAGTTTGTCTTTGTTGAATCAATGCTTTGTTCCTCAGGTTCTGGTTCTCTTTTGGTCTTCTGGTCTTTGTGGACTGGATTTATGGTGTGACCTCTGATCACACCATAGGGAGTCTCTTGGTCTTTGGTGCAGCAGGGAGTCTCTGTACTTCTGACTAGTGTGGCCTGCACCTGACAGTCTGCTGGAATGGGTGGCAGGAACCTAGCAGCAGGGAGAGTTGAGGTGGGTGGAAAGGGCCTGACCCCGGGGTGGGGAGTAGTAGACGTGGGTGGAATGGTTCTTCAGGAACTAAATCTAGGGTGTTAGTTCAACTGGCAGGCAGGTCAGCAGGCCAATCACTTGTCTTTCTGACTAATGTGGCCTGCACTTGAGCAACAGAAGTCTCCAGGTATTAGGGTATTTCTTGATTTAAAAAAATTATCCATATATATATATATATGAATATGAATATATAAAATGAATGAAAAAATTTAATAATTTAGCCCATATGGGAACAATGTCAGTGTTTTATTGCTAATCTACCATGCAGGACTCATTGTGGCAGAACTTGCTTTATGCCCTTTACTGTCCATTGTTGATAGTGTTTTGATTCTAAGACACTACTTGGTTCTATGCTTTCTATTTTCTGCTCATATTCTGAAAAATTCCACAATACTTTAGCCCATGTTTCTAGAAAGTACAAAATGAGATTTTTATTGGATAAATAAATACAAATGCTGTGTCTGACACAATACTTTCTGTCACCATTAGACGCTTAAGTTCTTGAATAAGCTGATATCTTACCCAGCAGTCAACAAAGCTCTACAATTGCCACTTTGGTCTGTGTATGGCACCCCTGACAAGGAGTATGAGGTACTTGCCTACTCTATTGCTGCCTTTTTATCTTTTGGTAGGGGTATCCTTATAACCTGTTTTATTAGAAGTTTAGTTATTAATGACATCACATGTCTCAAATCCTTTGCTGTTATTAATACATATAATAAGAGAAGAAAGATTTAAACATCTGCATTTTATAGCTGAAAAAGAAACCCATACCGAAATAATACCCAGAGACTTTGAATTGCTATACAAGCTACCTAAAGTTCTACACTTAGAAAGGGTCTTTTTTATTGGAGTTGATTTATTTCTTACAAGCAGGGTGTAAAGCTCTGGCTAAACTTGAGCTACTGATTCTCCTGCCTGAATCTTCAATGCTGGGTTTACTGTTGTGTGTGACTTTTGTGCATTCTCCAGAAAAGATCATGCATCAGTATTTCAATTCAGGTGTTTCATTTTATTTTATTATAACTTTTAAGCTACTGAACAGTTTTAATTCTAGTCATCTAGGTGATTGACATTTTGTTCTAAGGAACAGTATCCTACTTAAATATTGAAAAACATTTTTTCTTTATTTTCGCTCCAATCTCAGTAGTCAAGATGAAAGTTTGTAAATAGCCAAAGTGGAAGTTTGTAAATAGCCTCTGATATCATTAAATCTATTCATTCCCTTCATTTTGTGTTCTTTCAGAGTTTTATAATACTTCCAGGTCAGTGTTGAAAGCCCTGAGACACTATCAGCCTTGTACATCACTTTCTCTATCTTGGAAAGCTCAATGGCAACTAGACTTTCCCCCACCGCTGACAAGTACACGAAGCTAAGAAAAACCTCTAACTTCACCTCAGCATGATGACTTTTCTTCTTGCTTTATTACCTTTGACAGAGAATCCAACTGCAAGAAAAGGGCACATTTAAGAGATAAATCATTGCTAAAGGTGAATATTTGCAGACTTCCTTTGGATTTACCCAGATTTCTAACCATGCTTTCTTTTCTAGAAAATCTCTAAAACCTTTAAGTCCTACATTCTTTGCTTTTCTATATACTAGTCTATTTTTCAGATATTAGATATTTATAGCTTTTGTACTAAGTTCTAGTGTCCAGAAAAATTACTATTATCTGTCTGCCTGTCTGCCTATCTGTCCATCTGTCCATCTATCTGTCTAATCTATCTATCTATCTATCTATCTATCTATCTATCTATCTATCTATCTATCTATCTATCAGATAGTTCATTCAGAAGTTCAGAAGTCCAAACTCTTGAAATGATTTTTTGAGAGTGATATAATGTTGAGAAGTTATACATCAGGAGTGTTGGTGAATTATGATCAAGGTCATGGCAAACACATTGCTTTTTCTAGTGGCTGCATGATTATCAGGTCTTTGATGATAAATCTGCACCTACTGAAAATGCATTTAACTTATCTTGCTGATTTTGATTTATTGGCCTTGCAACAGCCAAGGTTGCCTATTTATTAGTGCTTGTTTTATATCGCAGTGGCTGGGGAGCTTGTACATTTGAAGCATAGCCTAAAGCTGGTTTAGCTGTGTCATATTTCATAGCAAGCATCTGATCAGGGAAGCGCTTTTTGATGTTTCTATTGTGATATTATATTGTTTTTAATATAGAGAGAACATGTAATTTTAATTTAGAGTCCCTCTTTTCACAAACAATTTGTGGTTTCAAAGAATGTGGAAATCCAATAGAAATTTGAAAATTACTAGTGAGTAATCAGCTCTATTTAGGAGAACATAAGTTAAATAGTTTAAATAAAATGCATTGAACAAATAGTGACAGAAAAGATATGTTCTTATTAGCTTCTTTCTGAGATTTTCTTCAAGATGAACAAACTATCCTAGTGAATTTCATTAAAAATTATTCTTAGTTTTAATTATACAGAGGAATCCTTCAGAATTTCTCTGGAATAGCATAAAGAAAATCCTTGAAAGTATGTAACTAAAATGAGAACTTAAGGAATGTGGTCTTCAAGTGCCAAGATTTAGAATAATCTCCAGGGTTAAATTGACTACCACAGGAGATACATGCTAATCCAAGATTTTCTTGTGTGTTATTATATCTTGAAGCTTCATTTATTAGTTGGTGCTCTGAGCTTGGGTCCTAGTAGCATTGATTTTCACACTATTGTCAACTTAGACTGGATAGTTCTTTGTTTTCTGGGGGCTATTTTGTGTATTATAGTGTGTTTAGTGTTATCTCTGGCCTGTGTTTACTATGTGCAGGTAGGACTATGCCAATTGTGAAATGTCTTCAGGAGCTGGGGAGATGGCTTAGTATAGTAGTATATAGGATCATTGTCAG
Organism: Apodemus agrarius; assembly: GCA_964023405.1. NCBI lineage: Eukaryota > Metazoa > Chordata > Mammalia > Rodentia > Muridae > Apodemus > Apodemus agrarius. The sequence continues at coordinate 59,768,029 of OZ030024.1, read as the reverse complement.
TAGTATATATTTTTTACTTTTGATGTCTTCAGGAGCTGGGGAGATGGCTCAGTATAGTAATATAGTAATTGGTAATATGGTAATATGGTAATATAGTAATATAGTAATGATCCTATGATCATTGTTAGCTGTGTATATCTTTTACTTTTTGATGATTGCTATCCTTTGGGTCAAATGCCAATTCTGGACATAAGAGATAGATCAAATAAATTATTCCAATAAAGTATTCTTAAATTTTCCTAAATGAGCTGGAATGGAGGTTCATTTTTTAAGGAGGAGATGATCATCCAAATCTAATCCCTTTGGGAACATGGTCAATATTTGCCATTTTTTTTTAATGAAAAAGCTGTCGTGAATTCCAAAAAAACATACTAAGATGTGATAAGCCTATTTCTTTGAAATGATAAAATATAAAGACTGCACCATGTCCAACCTAAAGTAATTGCCCTATCTCTTTGATTGTGATAATTAGCCTGGTATAAAAACTGAATTTGTTCAGAACAGACTGCAAGCAACTCTGGTGATAAAAGATCATTTTCTAGAGCTACTTCCCATATAGCATGACTGACTTTATGTTTTTAAGGGGAGGAAGTTAGCTATAAACTTCCAACATGATTTTTAATATGGAACAGCAGAGGTTGTAATTTACAAGGAAATAATTTGACCAATGTGATGGAAAATTTGTATTTTAATATTTTATTTTTCATTTCTTCCCATCCCACGTGGAATTTATTGTACATTTCTTTTTCTTTCTTTTTAAATTAATTTATTTATTCACTTTATATACCAATCACAGCCTCCCTCCCTCCTCTCATCCCAGTCCCACGTTCCCATCCTTTCCCCCAATTCCATTGTCCTTAGAGATGGAGACCCCTGACCCCTTCCCACAGGTATGAACCTGCCCTGGCACATCAAGTCTTATCAGGACTAAGCAAATTCACTCCATTCTGGCCAGACAAGACAGTTCAGCTACGGAAAAGGGACCTAAAGCCAGGCAACAGAATCTGTCTTACAATTTTAAAACACAAGTTTAGGTAGTGAGCATAAGGTTTTATTTTGATGAGTCTCAAAGAACATGGGTTTTTAAAATGTGAATGTGTCAGGCATGCCTTTAATACCAGCACTTGGGAGGCAGGGGATTTCTGAGTTGAAGACCAGCCTTGTCTACAGAGTGAGTTTCAGGACAGCTAGGGCTATACTGAAAAACCCTGTCTCAAAAAAATGTGGGTGATAGGAATTTAAACTGAGGTCCTCATGCCTCTGTAGCAAGCAAGCATTTGCCAACTGAATAATCTTCCCTGGGAAATAATTTCTTTCTTTCTTTCTTTCTTTCTTTCTTTCTTTCTTTCTCTCTCTCTCTCTCTCTCTCTCTCTCTCTCTCTTTCTTTCTTTCTTTCTTTCTTTTTCTTTCTTCCTTTCTTCCTTCCTTTCTTTATTTTCTCTTTAGTTATAAAGAAAAAAGTTTAATTTAAAAAGTTCTTGTTTGGGTTATAAATACCACAACTAAGAAGTTTTTCTCTTTCCTTTCCTTTCCTTTCCTTTCCTTTCCTTTCCTTTCCTTTCCTTTCCTTCCCTTCCCTTCCCTTCCCTTTCCTTCCCTTCCCTTCCCTTCCCTTCCCTTCCCTTCCCTTTCCCTTCCCTTCCCTTCCCTTCCCTTCCCTTCCCTTCCCTTCCCTTCCCTTCCCTTTCCTTTCCCTCTCCTTTTCATCCTTTCTTTGCTTCTTCCTGTTAAATTCAAAATTTAACCCTGGTTGTCAGTAATCTTTAATTAAGCAGTACAAGGGCTGTAGCTTTTATTATTACCAGACAGGAGTGTATTGTCATCTTGGGAGGGCAAAATTTGTAAATAGCCATAGTAGAAGGTCTGCCTTAATTTCTATCAGAAAGACAGACAAAGTCATTTGTGAATTCAGGGGCTGTCTCCTCTATATTGTGAGTCCCAGGACAGCCAAGATTTCATAGTGAGAGCTGGTCTCAAAAAACCAAGACCAAGACCAAGGCCTGCTACCTGCACTCCTGCCCCCAAAACTGAACTGAACCAAACTGAACCCAACCCAACCCAACCCAACCCAACCCAACCCAGCCCAGCCCAGCCCAATCCAAACCCAACCCAACCCAACCCAACCCAACCCAACCCAACCCAAACCAAACCAAACCAAACCAAACCAAACCAAACCAAACCAAACCAAACCAAACCAAACCAAACCGAAAGGCAAAGAAATGGAGGAGAGATAAATCAGTGGTTAAGATAACTTGTTGCTCTTCTAGATAGATGACTTGGGTTCACTTGGCAACATATAAACATCTATAACTCTGGCACTAGGGAAACTATGCCCTCCTTTTGCCCATTCTGGATCCTGCACATATGTGATACTTAGGCACACATATATGCACATAAAATAAATATGTTTTAAAAGGCAAACAATAAACTTTCTCATTTCTTCATTTAATATACTAGATTAGGTAGGGAAAATTGCACAAAAATGTAGTTGTACCAACAATGTAATTTAAACCATTTACTTATAAACCTTATAAAATGATTAGATTATATGCTGCTAAGTTTTAAGATACTCTACAAATAATTTGAAAGATAGGTATTTTAGAAGAGAGAAGAGGGGGTGGGAATGAATGTAGAAGATAGAATTGCCGAGAGACTGAATTTTGATGTGACGATTGTAGAGGCTCCTTTGCATCTGTGTCTTACATGCATCTTTGCAACATAGACTTGCACCATATATTTCTAGTGATCTTTCTCATGCCCAAAGAGATAAAAGCATGTAATTAATCTTAAAAGACTACCAGTAGGGTCACTTCCATGTAGCAATGGATTTGGCCTCTGTCATAGTGATGTTTGATGTTTAAAGGTGGCTCTGGGGAACTTGTCATCAAGGTAAAAGAAGCATTTGAATTTATCTGTTCACCCAGAGGAGTATTAAAGCATACTCTGACATCTGAAGTCTGTTTCAAAGTCAAATGCCTTCCTTTGAGAGTACTTTTCTGTTCACTTAAAAAACTGGAAAAGGACATTTCTGACATTGCTGTAGTCTTCTAGTTAGGAGCAGAGGCTAAGCAGTGGCCACCAGCAGGGATAATTTAAGGGCCCCTCAGAAGGCTCTTCTATCAAAACATATTTGCCTGCATGAAGCCTATATAATTCTTTGCTTTCTTGAAATGATTGAAATTCTGCCTACTGCACATTTACTTACATTACAGTGCCCTCTTTAAAAAATATATATTCCAGGGAGGGTTAAATAGTCTATTAATCAATCATTCACATTCCAATGTGACTTAGTTTAATTAAATTGCTTTTTTTTCTAGGTAATGGAAGTTTTGATGAGGGTCAGGAAGAGAGAAAAGGGAAGTAAGTTTGTCCCTGAGGCTAGCCTGAGCTGAATGCTGAAGAGGATTCACTTTTGACATCTGAAGGGCAGTGTGAGGGCACAGGATGATGCAGAACTAGGAGAGTGAAAAAGAAAAGTATGGGGGAATATTCAAAAAATGTTGAGGCAGTTTTTTATTTTATTTTATTTTTTTAGAGTTTAGGTTATTTTACTGACTTTGACTAATGTGAAATAGCACTCAAATCTGCACATAGATGTTAGTAACCTGTATCCATATGCTGCTTTGAAGGTTTATGGCGAATATTAATGCTGTTTAAGGTTGATTTCATTCTATTGCCTGCTCTTAGCAGCACACACACACACACACACACACACACACACACACGTGAACATGCACATATGCTTACTTCTGGGTTAGAGGCATGGAAGAGTGCATAGTTTAAGATTGAATCTATGTGTTCACCTTAGGTTGTAAAGCTGATTACATGGGGATTCCAAGGTATAGTAAGGTTGGTTAAACTGTTCTCTTAGGGAGGTTAAATTTAAAAATGCTGACTACACAGCAGGACCCTAGCTTGAATAGTCTCTAATGGTCTCAAGGCATATTAACTAGGTTGCAAGGTCCAGCAAAGGCTTAATGTCCTTGCAGGCAGGAGGTATTCTCAGAGGATAGTTATCAGCACTCTCTTGAGCAGCCCTTACCCGCCATTGCACACTGTCTTCTCCATGGAAGCACTCCCATTTGAATCTGCCTTCTTTAGGTCCACTGTACACTGCAAGAAGCTCATGCTTTCCTGGCCACTGTTCTTTTGTAATTTATCCACTTAGGCACTCTATTTTCTTTCTTTACTTTTAGCCTCCTGTGACTGTGATTTGAAAGAGGGAAATGTAAATGTGTTCATTCTGACATTTTCTCTCAGGAGTAGCATGCATTCTAAAAAATGTTATATCACTTAAAATTATTTTTGGTTTCAAAGAAATTCTAGTAGCTCATACTTAAGTTCAAATGACTGACAAGTTGATTATTTGTTCCTCATTACCCCTTATGGAGTTTGTCTTTAGTGGAACACTAGGCAGATGCAGTAAATACTTAATGAATGGGTACCTTTGAAACAACAAACCTAAAAACAATGGCTTCATGAAATTCTTAGGCAAATGGTTGGAACTGGAAAATGTAATCCAAAGTAAGGTAACTCAATCACAAGAAAACACACATGGAATGCAGTCACTGATAAGTGGATATTAGCCCAGAAGCTATGAATACCCAAGACAAAATTAACATATCAAATAATTCCCAAGAAGAAGGAAGGAGAGGGCCCTGGCCCTGGAAAAACTTGATGCAGCATTACTGGGGATTACAAGGACAGAGAAGTGGGAGGAGGGTGATTGGGGAATGGGTGGAGGGAAGAGGGGTTATGGAACTTAAGGGGAGGGGAGAACCGGGAAAGGGAAAATCATTTGGAATGTAAACAAAGAATACAGAAAATTAAAAAAAAAAATCTGGAGTGTTAAATAAATAAATAAATAAATAAATAAATAAATAAAGAAAGAAAGAAAGAAAGAAAGAAAGAAAGAAAGAAACTACAAACCTGAATCATAGCTGAATGTGTTATAGCAGAACGTGTGCAAGTTTTGTTGTGGTGGCAAACTTATGTTCTGGCAAAACAACAAAAAATCTCTATCTATTTATCTATCTATCTATCATCTATCTTTCTACATATATATATCCATTAATATATACACCTATATACCATGTGCTATATGTATATATACACATACACACACACACACATGCGCACACACGTGTGCGACTTGAAGAAATTATTACTTAAAGCAGTCTTTGATTTTTGCCTGAGTTCTTAGCTACAAAGCAGAGAAAGGCAGGGAATGTGGAGAAAGTGGCACTGTTAGAAGAGAGGGGCACTAGATGGCTCACAGGAAAGGACTCACAACGGGAGGAAGGGAGGTAGGGAGGTACCTAAGAGTATAGAGTCAAAATTAACTTTTCCACTTCATCTGCCTTTTGCTTCCTTTGGTTTGAAAGGGAGATCTGAGATGAACCTGGCTCTTAGAACTTCAGACTGAGAAAGAAAAACAAATCATACACCTTGATTAGCCTTTCTGTATATTCCTATTCTCCTCTGTCAGAAAGTAGCTATGTAAATCGGTACAGTGGTTGTGTAAACCACCAAATGAGCACAAACGTCCCTTAATATTTCTTAATTAGGTCATCAAAATGCCACCAAGGGAATTGTGCTGGACTTACATATAATAGCTGGAATCTAATGTTGAGGACACAGGTGCATTATTGTCTCTCTTGAAGGTAGTTTTGCCCTAGTGCTGGATTGCATGGGGCACAGCAGAAAGCCTGCTTTAGCTGCAGGCTGGAGACTAGTCAGGAGCATCAACCCAATCTCACAGCACCATTTCTGTTTTTCATGACTCCATTCGAGTATTTGTACACAGTTATGGCTGCTGCCTATAAACATACTAATACCAAATAAGGAAAGCGGAAGATGACAAAGTAAAAAACACATGTTTCTGGTATTTGAAAATTGACAGGATGTAGTTCAGGAAAAATTGAACAGAAATAATATTTTTAAGAATCTTCATCTTTTGCTAAATTTTGATATCTTTGTAGTGATGATCTGGGATAAACATATGACTTTATGATTATTATGATTTTTAATTATAAATTAGCATCATATAATATGTGCTCCTGTATGAGATTTTTGTATTTGATTTTAATCTTGCTGAGTTGCACTGTAATTGTATAAATAGTCTTATGCTATCAAAAATAGGTATCAGATGCATATTTCACTTATACATATGGCAAAATTTCTCCAGTGAAATAAAATTCTGCTAATCTTTCCATTGAGTCTAAATATGGCTCCCTTCTGATATAATTAATGTAGCCCATATTGTTCAGTAGAGAACAGAAATGTTAAATCAAACATAAAAAAGTGACTAAGAGGATTTCATTACCAAACCAATTCTGCAATTCTACAGACTTATGGAAAATGTTATTCACCTCCCAGGGAAAACTTTGGCAGACAGCTGGGTTTTGCTTGGCACCTTCTTTGAGTCAGTTTGGTCTCTGATTCGCTTGTTCTCAGTGTCAGTTGTATAAATACACTTCTTCATGTGTTGAAGAAACATAATTTCAGTTCTCAACATTTATTTATTCATTCCTTCATCTATCTATCCATCTCTCTCTCTCTCTCTCTCTCTCTCTCTCTCTCTCTCTCTTTCTATCATTATCTATCTCGGTACTTGATCTCTGTGTTGGGTTTATGATTTAGAATTCACATGTGATAGCTTAAATGTTTGGCGTTTGCTTGTCATATAGGATTCAAGGGTGCTGCTCATTCTAAGACAGACTCTTTATCTAAGACCCACTGTGGTATAAACTAAGCACATATATGCATAATAGCTAGGGTTTTTACAGTGAACATTTTTAGAATTCTCTGTCACTCAGAAGCATAGCTGTAGAGTGTAATTAAAATAACTCCAGGTTAAAATGATAAGGAGATTCAGTAAAAGAAATATGGAGAAAAGCAGCAAAGGACAGCCATAAAACTCATCCATAAATAGCACTGCCTATAGAATGACTTATTTATAATGAAAAGTGGGTGAATGCATGACATTTTTGAAGCTCATATTTGAATTTAGAACATAAATAAATTTATTTACACTTTATAATGATTTTCTTTTTAATGACTGAAGGTTTGGATTTTCTAAAAGACACACTTCTGTGCAATTAGGTCAATGGCCTAACATATAAGAGATATTTGTATAAATCAATAATTATCCTTATGTTAATATTGAAGATAATTTAAAATGAAAACCCTAAAATTAAGTGATTGAACTAACTGCCTCATCCCTAGACATTATTTCCATAAATAAAAACCAGTTTAAGTGTCTGTTAATTTGATACCAGATGGATGTGAATATGCATGTGGGTGTATGTTTTACCTTGGTATGTGGCCTGACCCCAAGTTGTCTCCAAATAGGATTTAGAGTTAATGAGCAGTTTTATTTCATTATCACCTTTGTTATTAAGACTTTGGCTTATGTTCTAGGGAGAATTTTGTCTTTAATTATGCCAGAACTCACTGCTTAGCCTTTAACTCTTAATTTCAGGACCGGGTCATCATTGCTTAGTTACCATCTCAACTAATTTCATGTGAATTATTAAACTTATGGATTACTTTTGGATTTCCTGCATCAGGGAACATGTTTTGAATTTATCTTCTTTGCATTAAATTCATAGAAGTTGTAAGTGATTTTATTGTTAAGACAGTAATTAAAGTAACATTCATTTTTTTGTATTCTTCAGATTTTTCAAGGAGACATACCCAGTAAAATTCCCACATATATATATAGATAAAAATAGATTTGTTTTAGGAATTTATCCTCAATTTTCTGGAGTTTAGGAAAAAAATCACAGATCCAAGAATGACAAAGATGTGGGTGTGGTTTAATCAGATTACAAAATCTGGGTGAGGCAGGCAAGAACAGTACATACCCTGTCCTCGCAAGGAACCAGAAGGTAATAAATCTGATCCATGTACAATGACATGCATGCGAATACCACAGTGAGAATGTTAATTAAAAAAAATTGAAAAATAAGAAAGCATAAATTTGCTTTTCCTCCACTCTTTTGTTCTATCTGAACTCTCTACAGATTGAATAATTCCTACTGACTTTTGGTGAGCTCAAATTTTCCTTATTGAATTTATTGATCCATACTGTCATGTCTTCTGGAAACACCCTCATATAACTTTTCATTATGTAATGTGCCTTCTCTTAGCCCTGTCAAGATAATGCATATATTTGAGCCATTGCACCTTTCTTCCAAATAGAATAATATATTTGAGATAAGGTGGTAAACAGTTGAAAAGAACTATGTTTGCTGTCTATGTAGTTTAAAATGTCTATGATTAATCTATGGTCTGGTTAGATCATTAATATACTTACTACAAAAAATAATAAGCCATCAAGATTTAAAAGATTAGGTGATCAGTCTAAAATTATAAGAGTGGGTAAATGTAGAGGCAAGATTTGAATCTAGAATTTCTAATTCCAAAAATCTTGCTTTTAACTAACATTTGACAACCCTTCAAAAGTCAGTAGATCTTGAGTTATTATAAATAAATAGTACTTGGTTCTGCATACTTAGTGATAAGCAAAAACATAGTTTATCCTTTCAGTATATTTCTAGTCTCATTGGAGATAATTGATGATTTTAAAATATTCATAATAACAAAAATACAGCTATAAGTACAATAAATGTACATAAAGATAGAATACAGTTCCATGTGCCTAAGTAATGTTAACTGGAGAAGCCTGAGAAGGCAAAGGAAGGACATGTGGAAATTAACTAGTGGGGCGTGATGAAGGAATATTCCAGAGGGAAAAGCAGGTACACAGGTCTCCTGGAAGAAGGAGGCATGGTGTTCTGAAGATTAAAACTGAAGGCAGTAGAAATGACATAGAAATCAGGGAGGTGAAGTAAAGGTCAAGTCAGTCTGAAGAGCTGGGAAGACATGCTGCTCTAGCTGGGTGACACTGTAACAGACGAACAATCATGATTGGCCTCTCAGAGTTTTTGAAAACTATTCATTATAAGAACAGAAAGATTTTAAATTCTGCAGTGATAAGATTTATGCTCAATAGAGATTTTGTTTTTGTAATTCATCTCTTCAATGACCATCAAAGATAGGGTAGGCATTTTCATTACCAAATATACTTACCAAAGAGTCAGCGTTGTTTTGATTCTACCTTTCAGTTGCAGTTTGCTAACATTTTTGTTATGTTTTCAGATTTTCAGCTGAGATAATTGTGCAAACATCCGTAGAACTGTAAAACACCATAGACAGCTTTAAAAGCTGTAGCTTGGTATTTAATGTCAACTAATATTATTTATCTTAATCTAGCTTTATGGAATACACACACACACACACACACACACACACACACATACACATACACACAAGTTTTCTGAGATCTCAAATTCTCCACTAGTCAAGAGAACAGATTCATTTTTTGGGGGGAGGGGGGTTGAACCAAAACCAATAATGAGATAATGAAGGCCATAGTCTGTGTGAAAAGAATATAGCCTTTATTCTTTGATCATGGTGTTGAGACCTATGCCTGGAAGATTACAAGGATGAACAATTTATTGGAAGAAATGATATGTAAATATAAGGAATATATTAGAGAAAATAAGAAGCAATCATGGCTTGCTAATATTATTTAAAGGTATTCCTTAGACTTTGATTTGGACCTATCAGACTGCCAGAGATTTAAGTACAGGAGTACTAGACCATTGGGCTGACAGGTTTTGTTTTGTTTTGCCCTGGATCATTAGATGCTTACTGACTTCTATAAAGATTCTATTATAGTGCTTAGGGAGGGCACACACGTAGCATTTTGCTCTTGGATGCTGTTTTTGCTCCCTGGGACACTTGTAAAGCAGTCATTCAGGTGATGGGTATCAGGAGGGATACTGGTGAGGAGTTGTCATCCCAGTGGTCAACAAAGTGTGTGACTAGATGTGGCAGTAGATACAGTGATGCTACCCACCTCTATGTTGCCTAACACAGAATTTAAGTGTATAATAAGTATTCACAGAACAAATAGTTGAGCCATTTGTAGGTAATTCAGGGGCTCAGGTTATTCAGAAAAATGAACTCAAGTACAAAGCAGGCTTGCGACTACAATACCAGTTGGAGGTTTTCGTTGAGGAATGAACCGAGTTTACTAGGTTCATGAACAAAATTGGGGGAGGAGCAGTAGCCAGACTGATTTGGTACAGAATTGTTAATCTAGGGTTCTCAATTCTTCAAGGTTGGATGTCTTTATTCAGGGCTGGATTTGTGGTTGGGTGATAAGTGGACAAGGGATTAAGCTTTAGAAGTATGACAGATTTTCTCGCTGAATTGGACAATGTTTGTTCCTCCCTCTCTCTTCTTCCTCTCCTTCTTTACCCTCCCCCACCCCCTCCACTATAACCCTCTTTGGTACAGTAAAGAGCTTTGAGTCTAGGCAAAAGTTCTATCATTTTACTTTTATTCACTTGATCTTGTGTTATATAGAATGCTTGAGTTAACACCTGTTCTTTTTTTCTTTTTCTTTTACTTCTGACAGATTTTTATCAGTTAGAAACACGGTAGTTTCTAAAAGAAACAGTATGTATTTTGGCACCTAGAATTCAGGTAGTCCAGCATCAAAGAATATTAGTATTGCAGTGACTTTGCGAGGCCATAGATTGATCTGTATGTAAATGTGGTTATTGTTCTGGGGCAAATTCTGGTGAACCACCTTGCATACAATACTAGTGCTCATTGAATGATTCATGCAATTGTCTTTTCATAATCTAACCTGTGTCCTCATAAGAGTGAAGTTAGACACAGTGATACAAGTATATCATACTCACACCCAAGACATGTAGGAATGAGTATTGTGATTTCAAGGCCAATCTAGGCTAAATAGTGATACCTTGTTACACAAACCCAAAGGGGAGAAAAAGAACCATGTAAGGTAGGTTGTATGATTTACATCCCATAGCTAAGGAAAATAAGGCAGGAAGTGAACAAATTATGTACAAGCTATAAGGAACTTACCTAGGACTCCAGCTCTCTAGGCTAGTATACTTTTATAATGCACTACCTGGTCTTATTGAAATACTGCATTTATATACAAAAAAGGCATGGGTAGACAGAATTTCATCCACTTCTTCAGAAAAAGAAGTCTAAACCTCAGGCCCTAATGACTTGGGCTCATTTTTATCTTGCATTGATTTGTCCTGACCAGCGCTTATCCTTTTGATACCCTTCTTGTGATCATAGGTAGAGAAGGACCTGCCTACCATTTCTATCTATGTGGTTTATATATGTTGCCAGTATGTTATAAACAACGTTTAACTATGGAGAACATTGCATTTTCTTTTGTCCAAAATCATTGGGTCAGAGATTTGCTGTGCCCAAAGCCAAGGCCCTCTGACCTAATAATTGTAGACTTTTGTTAAAAACAAAGCTATGAGACCAAACCTACAACTGTGGGAAGCCATCTTTTTATCATCCATAGGAGTCTTACAAGGTTGATGGCAACTTAGTGACAAATGCTGAGAAAGAGAAACTAACTCCTAATGAATTATTTAGGACCTTCAATCTCTGAAGCATGAGCGTTTTAATCTTTTTGTTCATAAAACATTACTTTTTGAAGCATGCTGTGGGAAGAGATCTCAATGCAGACTTCATTTTGTGGAAGGCATGCATTACAAACTTAGTAAGTGGTGGATATTAAACAATAACAAGAGATGAAAGTTAAACATCATCAACTGCCAAATCATATATTTCCAGAGTAATTGCAGTGACTCTGACAATGTATTTGGATGAAGGCAACAGTGATACAAGAGTAAAATGGACCTTACTGATATGATAAGATTTCTTTTGCAGGCAGTGTCTATCTGTTCTCTTCTCTCTCTCTCTCTCTCTCTCTCTCTCTCTCTCTCTCTCTCCTCCTTTTCTCCAATTCTCACAATTGTGTATTTTAATTTTTAATAAAACATGCTAACACTTACACGTCATTAGTTATAAATGAACTTTTATTCCTTTCTGTGTCATGTCATTGATAAAATATTTGAACAGATATTTGCCTCAGAAGTGTCAGTTATCCAAAGGCTGCTTCTCCCCCTCCCCTCTTCCTCCCCATTTCCCTCTCCCTGCCCTCCCTGATAGGAGTGTTTGAAGTGCATAGAATATTTATCAGTAGCAATTTAAAGGAAAAGACCCAGATGTATTTGGTTATTGTCATTCCTTTCCCACAGAAAACCATACAGACAAAGAACACAGACATTTAAATAGCCTTTCCTAATCATCTGTTATGTTTGGTTACAATGAGAAGTTTTCTTGTGGAGAATGTGATTAGTAAATCTGTTTTAATTTCATACATAGATAAATGATTAATGAAACAGGACATTTTCATTGATCAATATAAATTTTCTAGATATTTAGGAGTTTTTAAAAGGAAGTCTAAATATAACCTGAAAGTCTGAGACATTTGAAAATGCTCACATGATCAGAATTTTATGATACACTTGAGAATTTTTTACATGGGCTGAAATCAACTTATTTCCTTGTTTAAGATGTGAAACCCAGAGATGACCATTCCCAGGATATATCAAGGAATGTGATTTCTGTTGCATCTATAGTAACCTATTTAAGCAACAATTTGGAATTCTATACATAGATTTTGTAAAGCAGATTTAATTGTTGATTTTTTGTTGTTAATATATGCAGAGCATTCTTGTAAAGTATATTCAATTTTAATGATACATCAAGACTAATTTGATCACATTTGTTCTCTACATTTAATTGACTGCTTTTAAGATACAGTCTTTGTATCCTTCAGGACAATTTTATTTTGTGGGTGAAAATTACTTTATCCTCAGAGCAAGTATAATCTCCCCTACTTTTCTTTTGAAGCTAGAAATATCATTTATCTCATATCATTTCTGTTCCCCTAACCAAGGACAGAAGTTGATTCTTTCCTTTTGCAGATGTTGGTTTTATGTTACTTATTGTTCTATTATTATATGACAATTAGACAGCATTACCTATCTGTATATAATTATCCTATGTGAGGGGCACAGAGGGCCTTGTGCTTACAGATAAATACTAGGGAAACCAGGAATGTTAATCATGGCAGGGTTGTCAGTTCAAAGGAAGACATGTCAACTTGTTTTCCATCCAGAAGCCTGGGCATGAGTGTAGTTAATAGTCTGGTGAGCTTTGTGCTTTCTGTATGTTCAGGTCTTGCCCTGCCCCCACCCTGCCCCTACCCTGCCCCCACCCCTCCTAAATCCCATGACTTTTGTTTATCTCAGGAGTCCTCCCCAGACCTTTATCTTGAGCACTGTTTTTCTCAGTCAATAGAACTCATCTTTCTGAGATAGCCATTTCCCAGTGGGAGTGTTAGGTATTTAAGAGCCTGGTGAGCTTTGTGCTAGGCCAGGCCAGTCTGGTCCCCCTGTGTTTACCTCATCCTCCCTTATCCTGAGCAGTATTTTTGCAGACAATCTAGAGAAGGCATCTTTATGGAAGAGGTCCCATGTACTTTACAAAGAGTTTCCATGCAATCATATCTTAAGCTTTGTTGTACACATGGGATTGAGTTAATTACCCCCAGGAAACATTTTTCATACTGTGCTGTTTTTAAATATGAGCCAGATTTCCAAAGTTTGAAGCAACTGCAGCAGTCACGTTGAACTGGATGTTTTTGCTTGCCTCTCAATACTTTGCTGGCCATGGTGTTTGCAGAGACCTCACAACCCTAGTTCTTTTTATTAGTGATAAAAGTGTAATACTCTTCCAATTCTTCTCTGATTGCTCTGGGTACTGTTACTACCTTTTCAATGCTCTGATTCTCAAGTAAATGCGTAGTCATTCTCTCTACTGCCCAACTTGCCACTCACTGTTTAATGTCCCTCCATCAGGTATCAACACCTTCATATCAGAGAAGCTGTGGTGTGGTTAACCTCCATCCTGAATTCAACCCTTTCAATCACATATTCCTTTTTAAAATACTCTTGCTCACTAGCTTTATACTGTGATGTTAATAGGTTTTTTGTGTTCTAAAATAATGATGCCTTCATTCTATTAAAATGTTTTATAGAAATGATGCATACTATGTAGTTATTAATAACATTTGTTATTAAATGAACATCAGTACTACAGATGTGTTTGGTTCAAGTGAATAAATGATATAGTGGTAAAAATAGTTTTCTTTAAATAGGATTCTATGATATATTACTTGAATCAGATGATCCTCAGTTTTAGCTGAAGGCTTAAGAGGGCTTCTTTTTGTACATTTCTAGATGTCTTTGGATTTCTCTGTAGAATCTTTCTACTCCCATGCTTGGCTTCCACTTTTCTCTTGGCCTAAATAGCTTAAGGAAGTAGGTAGTCACCATTGTAAGGCTAACTTTTTATATTACTATCCATTAGTTAACTTATCAGTCATGGAACTCCTTGATAACAAATAAATGAAAATAAATGGATAATTCACCAGAAATTGGCTTGAAGATATCAATTTTAATTACTTTGAAACAACATAATTTAGTAACAAATGTGGAACTGCTAGACAATGAAATTACAGTTACTGTTACTGCTATGCAAAGCTCATTAATTTTTCTTTTGACAATAAATAGTAGAAATCCCAAAGGATAGGTGAGTAGCTAATATTCAAAGGTTCTGTTTGTTAATCTAGATTAACAATTGCAGGACCTCCCAAGTAGCTGGAAGGAGGAAGTGGAGAGAGGGAAGGTTCTTGGAAATGTGTACTATGACTTTTCGCTTCTGGACATGTGATGTCTCTGGGGCAATACACAGGGTCTAAGATGAAGTGGAGCACAAAGCTTTGGGATGAGACTGTAAGGAGGCAGACCCCTCGAATGGTTGAAGTAATGGTCCAGAACACTATTGTGGTGTAGATGTCAGGAACAAGGGCATTTCCTTTGGGCTTCCAAGTCCTTTTTAATCTGTTCCAGTTTTTAAAGCCAAGTTTTGGTATGCCATAGTTCTGAGTCAAATACATTCCAACCAGAGTTTATCCAAAGTAAATCTCAGCAGAACCTGGTGCATGTTGACCTCAACAGGAGGAGGATAGAGTTGAGGGTACGTCAGTGATGCTCAAGATCTCCTACTCCAAGAGAGTCCAGAACTTCAAGTCTTAGCTGTTTTTTGAGTCTTTTGTCTCAGGGTTCACAAATCCTTTGCTGTATGATTTCTAAGTCTTGAAATGGCAATATATTTGGTTTATTTATTCATTTGTTTCAAATATAAAGCTAATCTAGTCTTTGTTATATAATCCTAGCCAGAGGTGGGAAGTTTAAATGTTATGGCATGATTTGGGGGCATAAAATAATACAATTAGTTTAAGTGAATATCTGGGTTAGATGACATATGGTGCCCATGGTAATTGGGGTATAGTAGTCACCCTATCACTAGTTATTTTTAAATTTTAAATATTATAAGTAATATTCAATTATAAACCTTCATAATAAGGTTCATTGAAGAATAGTTTTACAGCTTTGTTTTCAGACTGATACACCAAACAATGTCATCAAGAAGATGTCCTGTGTATGTACCCACAAATCCAGTATACAAAGTCTGAGCAGGTTTTTATCTTTGACAACATGAGTAACTTTTCCTTATAGCTATGGAGAATTATGACATTTCAAGTTTCATTTTTCTCGTAAGAAACACTATTCAACAACAGCTTTTATTCCTTTTAGCATTTTATGCTGTTGTATTTAATTTTGTCTCTATAAATCTCACGTAGAATTAATGTCTTAAAGCTAATAAATATCTTATTCAAGATAAGGATTTTCTATTTTGGCTATATAATATTTTTTAATCTCTCTTTCAAATTCATTTGGATTTGTATGCCTTACATTTCCTGTTACTAGACAAAACAAGTAGATGCTTTAGTGTTTTCACTCTTGTGCAAGAATGAGGTGAAATTCAATACAAATTCAAATATCTGCATAAACATTCTACTGTAAAGTCTCTAAAATTGATCTGCTGTCTGATAGGTAATGACAATTCAGTGCTTAAAAGTTAACATAATGTGTATAATGTTTAATACACGTCTTAAAATTCCTTATCAGAACATTTAAATAAATTAAGAAGTATAGGTGCTACAATTCATCAATTTATAAGCCAGTTATTTGAATAGCTGCATAACTTCTTTCCCTGACTGAGCTGCCTACTCATTTGTATTAGCTATAAGTGATTTATTTCCTAGTTTGACTTTCTTTCTAAACCTGTACTAGTTTCAAATATCTATTCACTTATTTGACGTAATGCCATACAGAGTTATTGAGGGTCAGTTGCTTTGTAGTTAGTAATTTTAGCACCATTTGAAGAGGCTTGACATTCATCACTTATTTTCATTCTTGTTAAAACTAAATTGGGAATATTTTTATATTTCTGTGATCTTCATCTCCTCCCATTGATACCAATATCTAAAGCAATAACTACATAGTGGTTGTTACCATCTCTGTGTAGTGAGTCTTGAAATTGAGTAGATTGTTTTTCCAGATTATTTATTTTTCTTTTATTTAAAATAGATTTTTTTCATATAATATATCCCAATAATGGTATCCTCTACTCCACTCCTCCAAGTCCATTTCCCCATCTGGACCCACGCCCTTCCTCTCTGTCATCAAAACAAAACAAAACAAAACAAAAAACCAAAAAAACAGGCATCTAAGGGATAACAATAGAATAATACCATATTTTCTAAGATAAAACAAAACTAACACATTGGAATGGATAAAACAAACGAACAAACAAACAAACAGAAGGGAAGAACCTGAGAAATGGACAGTTACAGATGTAGAGATTCACCCATTTGGACATTCAGGAATCCCAGCAAAATGCAAGACCAGAAGCTATAACATTTACAAAAAGAACATTTAGGGTAAAAAGAGGAAGGAATGAAGGAGGAATGAATGAAAGACAGAAAGACAAAAGAAAGAAAGAAAAGAAGGAAAAGAGAAAGAAAGACAGACAGAAAAAGAAAAGAAAAGAAAAGAAAAGAAAAGAAAAGAAAGACATAGGAGAAAAGAAGCCCTGACATGATATTATTAGACAAAGAACCTTAAGAAAGCCATTGAATTAATTTTCTTTGGACTATTCACTGCTGGTCACAGGGCCTACCCTTAAGAGTAGTTTGTTTCCAAAGTGAGACTCCCTTGGAGAAAACTAAATTTTCATTTGCAAGTAATTATCAGTTGCAGCAGCTATCTTCTGGGATAGGGACTTGTGTTTTCAGCTCTAGGATCCCAGCTGGTGCAGCCTGGTGCAGATCCTGTGCGTGCTGTCTGACTGTGAGTTCATATGTGCATAGGCCTGTGTGCGTGCTGTCTATGTCTGAGTTCACATGTGCATGGGCTTGTTGGCTTAGAAGGCCTCGTTCCTTGGTGTCCTCCATCCCCTCTGCATCTTTCTTCCTCCTTTTATTTGGGATTTCCTAAGCTCTAAGGAAAGGGGTTTGGTGAAGACATCACATTTAGAGCTCTGTGCTTTTTGAGGCTTCACATTTTCTGCATATTGTCTAGCTGTAGGTCTCTATATTCTCATCTACCTGAGGAAGAAGCTTCTTTGAGGATGACTGAGTCTTACATTTATCTATGCTGTGAGTATGGAAGAATGCCATTAGGAGTCATTTTATTGCTATGTTCCTTTAGCAGCAAACTAGTATTTAATTTTACCTTGTGATGTCTAGTCTCTGGTTCTTGTTCATCCAAGCAGTGATGGGTACTGGTTCCATCTCATGGGGTTGGGTTTAAGTCACATCAGCTATTGGTTGGTTACTGTTAGTAGTAAATTATTTAAATCTCAGCCTGAGATTTCTACCCCTCCATTGGTTATAGAGTTCTGGATAAAAGACAAACTTAAAGCCTTTATATTTATGATAAGCCTCAATCAACACAAGACCTGGGCAGCTGCCTACCTTCTATGCTATTAGAATCTATTTTCTTATCTATAACTCCAAGTTATCATTGTCTTTCTTCTGGGCTGCTCTTAGCTCCAATTGAGCAGCCCTCAGAGCCACACTTGACTCTTAATCCATAGCCACATCTCCTTCTTCCTTCTGCTCATTCTTCTTCCGCTCCTCTGACTCCAACCCTGAAAACATCCTTTGCCTGGATTTTGGCTGTTGGCATTTATTCACTGATTGGAAATAACTTGGGGCAGGGTCACAGGTGCTACGTGCAGATTCCAGGCCTTGGGGGCCGACAATTAGCCTTACAATCGACAATAAAAGAGAAAAACTCAACAGGTTACTTCCACAAGCTTTGTGTTTACATTGCACTAGTGTATCTTGCCAATAGGGATAGGATATCACTGTAGATCAAAGGATGTGTAGGTGGGTCCATGTTTATGTTTCTCTTTGGGTACCAAGAGCACTCACTCACTATCCTGTAGGGATGAAGGCCCTAGGCAGGCACCAGGTTGAATTCCTTATGTTCAGTAAGTTGTATAAGGTGCTGTCTTCAAGATACAATTACCTAATCATATGATTCCCAAGAAGAAGGGAGGAAAGGGCCCTGGTCGTGAAAAGACTTGATTCAGTATCATAGGGGAGTACCAGAACAGAGAAATGGGAGGGGGTGATTGGAGAATGGGTAGAGGGAAGAGGACTTATGGTACATATGGTGAGGGGGGAACTGGGAAAGGGGAAAGCATTCAGAATGTAAACAAAGAATATAGAAAATAAAAAAAGCGGGTACTGTCTTCCACAGCAGAGCCTTGCTGCCAGCATGGGGATAGCAAGCTATAGCCTTGGTAACAGCCGGGGTAGTTTGGGCATTCCCATGGGACTCCTTTGATCAACAACTCAATTAGATGTAACCGTTCCCAGTACTGGAAGCTTCATTTGCCCAGTTCAGGCTGTCTCTCTCATTATTTGGTGATTTCATTAGCCCTCAAGTGATCTTTAATTTAATATCTCTCCTTGTATTTCCTGTATCTTTCTCCTTTTCTCTTTCTCTGCTCACTTGATCCTCCCATTCTAGTTCTCCCAACCCATTTTCATGACTATACCTATTCTATTTCCCTTTCCTAGGGAGATCTGTCTACCTTAGTTCCTTACTCTATACCTAACTAACATATGTTGTTCTATAGATTATAGTTTGCTTATTATTGATTCAACAGCTAATATTCACATGTATGTGAACATATACCTTATCTTCTAGCTGTGGGTAACTTCAGGTTGGCACTTTTTTCTAGTTCTATTCATTCACCTTCTGATTTCATGATTTTATTTTTTCAATGTCTAAGTAATATTCGATTGTGTACCCCCATTCTCTTTATCTATTCATTGGTTGAAGGACATCTATGCTGTTTGCAATTTCTGGCTACTATGAATAGAGCAGCAATGAACATGATTGAGTGTGTGCCTCTGTAGGATAAAGTGACTTTTGAGTATATATCAAAGAATGATGTGACTGGGTCTTGAAGAAGACTGATCCTATCTTCCTGAGAAACCACCACACTTTTTATAGTGATTGTGCAAATTTGTTGCTCCACCAGGAATGGCTGAGTGTCCTTCTTATTCCAAATCGTTGCCAGCATGAGCTGTCACATGTTTTATTGATCTTAGACATTCTGGTTTGGATAAGGTAAAATATAAATGCAATTTTGATTTACATTTCCCTAATGGCTGAGGAGGTGGAACATTACTTTAAGTGTTTTTCAGCTATTTGAGTTTCCTTTATTTGTTTATAGCTTACCCCGCCCTTTTTTTAATATTGGGTTACTTGATTTCTTAATATCTAGAGTATTATATATACTCCTTATATATTTTGTATATTTGGCCTTTATTGAGTGTGTAGTTGGTAAATATCTTTCTCCATTCTGTAGGCTCCTGCTTTGCCTAAATGATAGTGTCTTTATGTAGAAGTTTCAGTTTCATAAGGTTCCATTTCTTAATTGCTGATCTTAATGTTTGTGTTAATGAATTTCTGTTGAGAAAGTCCCTGTGACAATCAGTTCAAGGTAATATTCTCCTCTATAAGGTTTATTGTATCTTGTTTTATTTTAAGCTTTTTGACCTATTCAGAGTTGATTTTTGTATAAGGTGATATTGCTCTACATGCAGACATCCAGTTTGGTCAGCACCATTTGTGAAAGATGCTTTCTTCTTTTCCAGCATGAATTTCTGACTTGTTGATAAAAAATCATGTGACATAATTATGTCTGGGCCTTCTGTTTGTTTCCACTGATCAATGTGTCTATTTTTGTGTCAATAACATGTTGGTTATCATCATCACCATCATCAACAACAACATCATCATCATCATCATCATCATCATCATCATCATCATTATAGCTCTGTTGTACAATTTGAAATCTGGGGTAGTGATACTTCCAGTAGGATTTTGTTTTAGGATGTTTTAACTGTTTAAATAAATAAATAAATAAATAAATAAATAAGTGTCTCTCTCTCTCTCTCTCTCTCTGTGTGTGTGTGTGTGTGTGTGTGTGTTGCCATATGAAGCTGAACACCACTGTCCTTTCTAGAGCCACCTTCTGATTTAAGAGCATGGAGGATCTTGCCATCTTCTGATATTGTTTTCAGAGGCTTTAATTTTTAATGATTTTTAATAATAATAATAATTATTTTTGATATATATTTATATACATACATACGTACATACATACATACATATAATCTTTCACTTGCTTGGTTAGAATTATCCCAAGTTTTTTTTTTATGATTTGTGACTGTTGAAAAGGGCATTGTTTCTGTGATTTCTTTCCAATTTGTCATTTGTATATGAGAGAGGGGTCTTATTTTTCTGTGAATAATTCTTTTTTTAAAAGATTTATTTATTTATTCTATGTTTGTGAGTATGCTGTAGCTGTACAGTTGGTTGTGAGCCACCATGTGGTTGTTGGGATTTGAACTCAGGACCTTTGGAAGAGCAGCCAGTGCTCTTATCCACTGAGCTATCTCTACAGCCCCGAGTAATTCTTTTTTATGACTATTTTGCTGAAATTATTTATCAGCTGAAGGAGTTTCTGATAGAATTTCTCCGGTCACTTATCATCATATCAAAGATTGATTTCTTCAATTTCAGTTTGTGTCCCCTTGATCTCCTTAAATTGTATTATTGCTCTATATAAGAATTCAAGTACAGTATTGAATATGGATACAGGGAACAAGGTTGTCTTGTTCCTGATTTTAGTGAAATTGCTTTAAGTTTCTTTCCATTCAGTTCAATGTTGACATGAGGTAAATTGTCTTTATTATGTTGAAGTATGTTCCTTGCACTCCTAATCTGCAAAAGATTATCAGGAAGGCTTGATTTTATAGAAAGATCTTTTCTATATCTGATGAGAATGATGGTTTTTGTTTTTGGTTTGTTTATATGGTGGATTACATTAATCTATTTATGTATGTTGGATGATCCTTGCATCTCTGGGATAAAGACTACTTAATTATTGTGGATGGTCTTTTTGATATGTTCTTGGACTAGGTTTGCAATTATTATTTGAGTTCTTTGAATCTATACTTATGAGGGAAATTAGTTTGTAATTCTTTGTTGGATCTTTATGTGGTTTGGGTATCAGGATAACCATGGTCTCATAAAATGAATTGGACATTGTTTCTTCTGTTTCTATTTTGTGGAATAATTTTAAGAGTATTGCTATTAACTCTTCATTGAAAGTCTGGTTGAATACTTCCCTAACACCATCTGATATTTTTTTTAAGTTGGTAAGATTTTAATTATTGCTTCCCATTTCAGTAGGGGTTATAGGATGTTTAAATTGCTTGTCTGTTCTTTACAATTTTGTGGAGCACAGGTTTTTAAATTATGTCCTTATGATTGTCTGGCTTTCCTGTCTGTTGTTATGCCCTCTTTTTATCTCTAATTTTGTCAATTTAGATCTCTCTCTCTCTCTCTCTCTCTCTCTCTCTCTCTCTCTCTTACACCTTTTCATCAATTTGGCTAAGGATTTGCCTATTTCATGGAATTACTCAAAATCACTTTTTAAATTGATTCTTTGTATTTTTTCACTTCTATTAATTTCAAACCTCAGTTTGATTATTTCTTGCCATCTTCTCCTTTTCTGTGTTATTTCTCCATTCTCTCTTATCTCTCTCTGGCATTCCCCTACACTAGGGCATCAAGTCTTCATAGGACCAAGGGCTTCTCCTCTTATCGATGTTCAACAAGGCCATCCTCTGCTACATATTCAGTTGGAGCCATGGGTCTCTCCATATGTACTCTTTGATTGATGGTTTAGTCCCTAGGAGCTCTGGGAGAACTGGTTGGTTCATATTGTTCCTTCAACGTGGCTGTCAACCCCTTCATCCCCTTGGGTCCTTTATCTCCTCCTCCATTGGGGACCCTGTGCTCAGTTCATTGGTTGGCTGTGAGCATCCACTTCTGTATTTATCAGGTATTGGCATATCCTCTCAGGGGAAAGCTTTATCAGGCTCCTGTCAGCAAGCACTTATTGACTTCCACAATAGTATCTGGGTTTGGTAACTGTATATGGGATGGATACCCAGATGGGGCAGTCTACCCCATACCACATTTTCTGTATCCATTCTTCTGTTGAAGGACATCTGGGTTCTTTCCAGATTCTGGCTATTATAAATAAGGCTGCTATGAACATAGTGGAGCTTATGTCCTTATTACATGTTGGAGCATCTTCTAGGTATATGCCCAGGAGTGGTATAGCTGGATCCTCTGGTAATACTATGACCAATTTTCTGAGGAACTGCCAGACTGATTTCCAGAGTGGTTGTACCTGCTTGCAATCCCACCAGCATCTCCACATCCTCACCAGCATCTGCTGTGAGCAGTTTTTGATCTTATCCATTCTGACTGGTGTTAAGTGGAATCTCAGGGTTGTTTTGATTTGCATTTCTCAGACGACTAAGGATGATGAACATTTTTTTTAGGTGCTTCTCAGCCATTTAGTATAACTCAGTTGAGAATTCTTTGTTTAGCTCTGTGCCCCATTTTTATTAGGTTATTTGGTTCTCTGGAGTCTAACTTCTTGAGTTCTTTGTATATATTGAATATAAGTTCTCCATCGGATGTAGGATTGGTAAAAATCTTTTCCTAATCTGTTGGTTGTTGTTTTGTCCTTTTGACTGTGTCTTTTTCCTTACAGATGATTTGCAAATTTATGAGGTCCCATTTGTTGATTCTTGAGCTTAGAGCATTAGCCATTGGTGTTCTGTTCAGGAACTTTCCCCCTGTGCCCATATGTTTCAGGTTCTTCCCCATTTTCTCTTCTGTTAGATTCAGTGTATCTGGTTTTATGTGTAGCTCCTTGATCTACTTGGACTTGAGCTTTATTGCAGGACGTAAGAATGGATTGATTTGCATTGTGTGGGTTCATTTCTGGGTCTTCAATTCTATTCCATCACTCTACCTGCCTGTCATTGTACCAATAACATATAGTTTTGATCTCATTTTCTCTGTAGTATAGCTTAAGGTCAGGGATGGTGATTCTGCCAGAAGTTCTTTTATTGTTAAGTATAGTTTACACTATGTACTGGTTGGTTTTGTGTGTCATCTTGACACAGGCTGGAGTCATCATAGAGAAAGGAGCTTCAGTTAGGGAAGTGACTCCATGGGATCCAGCTGTGGGGCATTTTCTCAATTAGTGATCAGGGGGGGAGGGCCATATCTGGGCTGGCATTCTTGAGTTCTATTAGAGAGCAGACTGAGCAAGCCAGGGGAAGCAAGCCAGTAAGTAACATCCCCTCCCCCATGGCCACTGAATCAGCTCCTGTTTCCTGACCTGCTTGAGTTCCAGTCCTGACTTCCTTTGGTGATGAACTGCTGTGTGGAAGTTCAAGGTCAATAAATCCTTCCTTCCCCAACTTGCTTCTTGGTCATGATGTTTGTGCCAGAATAGAAACCCTGACTAAAACACAATATCCTGGTTTTTTTCTACTCAAGATTAATTTGGAAATTTGTCTTTCTAACTCTATGAAGAATTGATTGAAATTTTGATGGGGATTGCACTGAATTTGTAGATTGCTTTCAGCCAGATGGCCATTTTTTACTATATTCATCCTACCAATCCATGAACATGGGAGATCTTTCCATGTTTTGAGATCTTTGATTTCTTTCTTCAGAGACTTGAATTTCTTGTCATTCAGATCTTTCTTTCACTTGCTGAGAGTCACACAATGGTATTTTATATTATTTGTAACTATTGTGAGGGGTATTATTTCACTAATTCCCTTTTCAGCCTGTTTACCCTTTGACTAGAGAAGGAACACCACTGATTTGTTGGAGTTAATTTTACATACAGTCACTTTGCTGAAGTTGTTTATCAGATTTAGGATTTCTCTGATGGAATTTTTGGGGTCACTCAAGTATTTTATCATATCATTCATAAATAGTGATATTTTGATTTCTTTCTTTCCAATTTGTATCCCTTTGACCTCCTGTTGTTGTCTAATTACTCTGGCTAGGACTTTGAGTACTATATTGAAGTGGTAGGGAGAGAAAGGCCAGCCTTGCCTAGCCCCTGGTTTTAGTGGGATTGCTTCAAGTTTCTCTCCATTTAGTTTGATGTTGGCCACTGGTTTGCAGTATATTGCTTTCACCATGTTTAGATATGGGTCTTGAATTCCTAATCTTTCCAAGACTTTTATCATGAAGGGATGCTCAATTTTGTCAAATGCTTTTTCAGCATTTAATGAAATGGTTATGTGGTTTTTTTTATATTGTGGAGTTTTCATATATTGAACCATGGGATGAAGCCTACTTGATCATGATGGATGATCATTTTGATGTGCTATTAAATTGGGCTTGTGGGAATTTTATTGAGTATTTTTGCATCGATATTTGTAGGAGAAATTGGTCTGAATTTTTCTTTGTTTTGTCTTTGTGTGGTTTAGGTATCAGAGTAATTGTGGCTTCATAGAATAAATTGGGTAGTGTTTTTTCCATTTCTAATTTGTGGAATAGTTTAAAGAGTATTGGTATTAGGTCTTTGAAGGTCTGATAGAACTCTGCATGAAACCCATCTGGTCCTGGGCTTTTTTTAGTTGGGAGACTATTAATGACTGTTTCTATTTCTTTAGGGGGCTTGGGACTGTTTAGATCATTATCTGATCCTGATTTAACTTTGGTAACTGGTATCTGTATAGAAAATTGTCCATTTCATCCTGATTTTCCAGTTTTCTTGAATATAGGCTTTTGTACTAGGATCTGATGATTTTTTCGATTTTCTCAGTTTTTATTCACATCTTAGGGTGTGATCTTGCCTCTCACAACCACATTGTTCCCCCAAGTTTAGATATGATGTGTATAAGTTTTTATTCAATTATAGAAAGTCTTTAATTATTTTTCTTTATTTCAGTCTTTACCCATTTTTCATTCAAAAGTGATTCATTGAGGGTCCATGAATTTGCAACTTTTCTGATGCTTCTGCTGTTGATTATCTATCTTTTACCCAAAGTGGTCTGATACGATGCAGGTTGTTACTCCAATTTTCTTTTACCTGTTAATATTTGCTTTGCATTTTGTATATGTACTCTATTTTGTTGAAAGTTTCATGAAGTACACAAACAAGCTATATTCTGTTGGGTTTAACATTACTTAGCTCCAGAGTTTCTCTTTAGATTTTGTTTGGATAATCTATTGGCGAGAAAGGGTTATTGAAGTTTCCCACGATCAGTGTTTGAGGGTCGTATGTGATTGAAACAGTTGTATTTCTTTTCTTTTTCTTTTTG
This sequence comes from Apodemus agrarius, assembly GCA_964023405.1. Lineage (NCBI taxonomy): Eukaryota > Metazoa > Chordata > Mammalia > Rodentia > Muridae > Apodemus > Apodemus agrarius. The sequence continues at coordinate 59,742,395 of OZ030024.1, read as the reverse complement.
GTTTTTCGAGACAGGGTTTCTCTGTGTAGCCCTGGCTGTCCTGGAACTCACTGGGTAGACCAGGCTGGCCTCGAACTCAGAAATCTGCCTGCCTCTGCCTCCCAAGTGCTGGGATTACAGGCGTGCGCCACCACCGCCCGGCTAACAGTTGTATTTCTTATATGAGCCCAGGTGCCCTTGTGTTTTGTGTAAAGATATTAAAAATTGCAATGTTCTCTTGGATTTTTCCTTTGATAAGTAGGTAGTATCTTTCCTTATCTCTTACTAGTTCTTGTTTGAAGTCTATTTTATTGGATATTAAAGTAGCTATACCAACTTGTTTGTTTCTTAAGTCTGCTTGACTGGAGTATCTTTCTGTTCCTTTACCCTAAGGTGATGTCTATCATTGATGTTGAGTTTTTTGAATGCAGCAGAAGGGTGATGTTGCAGGATATCAATGACTAGCATTTGTTGATTCCTGTTATTTTGTTGTAGTGTATGTGTGTGTTTCTCATATTTTGATTTGCTTGGTCTGGAATTATTTATTCCTTGTGTTTTCATGTGTGTTGTTAACCTCTTTATTATGAAGTTTTCCTTCTAGAAACGTTTTCACAGCTGGATTTGTAGGTAGATATTGGTTAAATTTGGCTTTATCGTGGGATGTCTTATTTTCTCCATCTATTGCAAGATTTAATGTTTTGCTGGATATAGTAGCTATGACATCTGTGGTCCCTTAGAGTCTGTAGGACATCTGTGCATACGCTTCTGGCTTTTAGAGTCTCTGTTGAGAAGTCAAATGTCATTTTAACAGGTTTACCTTTATATGTTTCTTATGCTTTTTCCCTTGCAGCTTTTAATGTTTGTTTCTTTGTTCTGTGCATTTAATGTTTTGAATACTTTGTATCAATGAAACTTTCTTTTCTGTTCCAGCCCTTTTGTTCTATGCTTGGTACATTGATAAGCATCTCCTTCCTTAGGTTTGGGAGAATTTCTTCTATGATTTTGTTGGCAATATATTCAATGAATGTGACTTTGGCTTCTTTCTTTTTAATTTGTAGTATTCTTAGCTTTGGTATTTTTATAGTGTGCCATTTTTTTCTAGATGTTTTGTTCCAAGACTTTTTTGGATTTAACTTTTTTTTTTTGAGAAAGATATCAATTTCTTCTATTATATAATCAGTGTCTGGAAATTTCTTCTATCACTTTCATTCTGCTGGTGAGGATTGACTATTAGGTTCTTGTTTAAATTCCTACATTTTTCATTTCTAGGTTTCTCTCAGTTTGAATTTTCCTTCTTTATTTCTCTTTCTACTATCAGATCTTGAACTGTTTTATTCATTTTCCTTTACTGTTTTTGTTTTCATATATTTCTTTAAAGGATTTAGTAATTTCCTCTTTAAGGACCTCTATTATGTTCATAAACATTATTTTAAGGTCTTTTTTTTCTTGTGCTTCAGCTGCACTGCAACACTCATGACTTGCTGTGATATGATTGCTGGCTGTAGTGGAGACATTGTTCTGGCTATTCCTTACATTGGTGGATCATAGACATCTGGGTTTTGGAAGATTGAAGTTCTATATGCTAACATTGTGACTTTGTTTGGGTAGTTGTTTTCTTCATTGGATTCTGATACCCTTTCTGGTTTTTAGGAGGATGTAGTGGTTGTGTGTTCCAGGTTGGGTGGGGGTGTTGCTTCTGGGATCATACTAAATGTAATCAATGGAGGTTCTGGTTAAAATGTATTTCTAGGTATTGGGAGCTGACACTTCATGATGGAGATGGGCTGGAAGGGGACTGCAGAGTAGACCCGCAGGAGGGAGAAAGCATTTTTGTTACATCATAATCTGCTTAGATCCCTGGGCATGGAGACAGAGTGTGGAGAAGCCACATCAAGTATCCTGCTACAGAGCTGGGCATGAGACTTGGGCATTGAATTTGGAGGAGTGGAGGGAGAGTGAAGACCTGAAGACCCCAGCTGTTTTGCTGGTTTTCTTGCTTCTCTGGCAAGCTTGGTTGTCCCAAGGACTGGAACTGGTTCCCAGGGAATGAACGTTAGAGTTTTGGGCAGAGACAAGGGGTGAGTTGATAGTAGGAATGTTGAAGAAGATATGTGATCCACTGGAGATGGAGTCTAGAGAGAAGGTAGACCAGAGCAGGTGGTCTGTTACAGAACTAGTGGGTGATATGGGGTGGAATGGAGTTGTGGGGGTGGGAGATAAGATTTGGAGGAGAGGAAGAGCTTCTCTAACTTCCACAAAATTTTCTTTGGTAATTCTATTATTTCTTTTGTTTTCATGTCAACTTTAGAAAAATTCCATCTCTTCATACAGGAGATCTTAGCTATTATTTTCATAAAATTGTGTTAAATTTGGGATGTGGTAGTTTGAACAATATTGAACCCAATAGGCACACATGTTTGAAACCTTAGTCATCATCGAGGCACTAATTGAGAATGATTAGGAGGTATGGCCTTTTTGGTGCATGTGTGGCTTTGTCGGAGGAAGTGTATCCCTGGGAATGAGCTTTGAGGTATCAATAACCCAATTAGGTCCAGTATTGCTCTCTCTTCTGCCAGTGGATCCAGATCTAAAACTCTCAGATACTTCTCCATTACTGTGTCTGCCTTGTACCACCATGCTTCCTGCATGATGATACTGGATTAAGTCTTTGAAAGTGAGAAAGTTCGCAGTTATTCTTATAAGAATTGTTGTACTCATGGCATCTCTTTACAGTAATAGTATATTGATTAAGACAGGAGAGAACTGGCAAATTAACTTTATCAATCTTCTACTCCATGACAATAGTCTATCCTTCCATTACTTTGATAATTCCTCCTTGTTTTCTTTTGTCAACCCTGTATAACTAGTTTTAGCTATTCTTTGTTATATTTACATCTACTTATTTATTTTACTTTTTGAGTGATTATAAATTTTGTCATATTTTAATTTTTGGTGTTGTAGTTTCATCACTACATTAGAGATAGACATTCATTTCTTTATTTTGTGTAATATCTTCCTAATTTAATTTGTGGCTCTAGGAAATTTCTGTACCTATGAACATAGTTCTTCAACTGCAAATAGTGAACGTTATGCCTTTCTTCCCCATCATATATTCTCTTTTTCTTTATATTGTCCAATTGTTGTGGCTAGAATTTTCATTTATCTTTCAAGAAGGGTGACAAAAATTATTGACAATATTTCCATTGTAGGGAAAAATACTGTATTCATCTTTAGTTATGTTAATCATATAGTTTTCATAGTGCCCTTTATCAAATTAAAAACATTCTCCTCTATGCTTATATTTTTAGTTTTTCTTTATTATGAATGTGTGTGTTTTAGCATGTTGACTGCTAAGATCCTGCATAGTAATCTAGTTGCTTGGTTTCTGAATATTAATTTATCATTAGATCTCTGGAGAAAATCTCTTTGGTCACAGCATATAGTCTGCAAATATTCTCTGTGTTCTGTTTATTATATTAAGAGTTACTGTGTCCACTCTTAGGGGCTATATAGTGCTTGTTTGATAGTGTTATTAGTTATTAATATTAACTGTTTTCAAGTTTGGTAAAATAAACTTGTATTTCCTCTTCTGTATTCTAGAACAGATTTGCACACTTTTGTTAACATCTGTTAGCATTTTTAATGAAACCAAATTGTCTGGTACTTTTTTCCCTGAGAGTTATACAGCTATTCAAAGGATGGGCTTATAAATAGATGAACACTATTATAACTTAAAATTTTCTAAGAATTATTCTGTTTTGTTTATTATATCATATCTGTGTTAATAGAAATATTTGTATTTCATCATCATCATCATTTTATGTCTTCAGGACATGTAATAATTCCTGTTTTGTTTTTGGTATTAATAGTTTTTCTTTTCAAGTTTGTGCTTTATATTTGTCAGTTATAATAATCACAAAGAACCAGCACTTTGCTTTTGCCTTTGTCATTTTTCTAGACTTTGAGGTAGCAACACAAATTCTTATTATCTGTCTCTACCCCTCATTCTCTCCATTTTCCTTGCAACAGGTTCTAGCTGTGGGGGTCAGGTTCTGTTTCCTTGCTGGACTACTGGGACTGTAGACCCAGAGCACAAGGGAAGTCTTTTCTAATACAAGAATCAGTGCTTTACACTGATTTACCCTCAGAACACTTCTGTAGTGAGCTGCACACATATTGATATGTGTATATTCACATTACTTATAACTTTAAATTAATGCATGATAGCTGTCTGTATTTGTAGGATATGGTATGATAATTTGAGATAATTAGCATTTAGTTCCTGAAACACTTATTGTTTTTGTTTTAAACTCTCCTACCTCATGCAATGATATTTGTTAGTTAGTTACTCTTAGCCTGATAATGGCACAGGCCTTTAATCCCAGCACTAGCAAGGCAGAGGCAGAGGCAGAGAGGCAGAGAGGCAGAGAGGCAGAGAGGCAGAGAGGCAGGCAGAGAGGCAGGCAGAGAGGCAGGCAGAGAGGCAGGCAGAGAGAGAGAGAGGCAGAGAGGCAGAGAGGCAGAGAGGCAGAGAGGCAGGCAGAGAGGCAGGCAGAGAGAGAGAGAGGCAGAGAGAGAGGCAGAGAGGCAGAGAGAGGCAAAGAGAGAGGTAGGGAGGCAGGCAGGCAGAGAGGGGCAGAGATTGAGATGCAGAGAGGGGCAGGGGGGATGCAGAGAGGCAGAGAGGCCAAGGCAGAGGAAGAGGCAGAAAGATCTGAGTTTGAAAGCAGCATAGTCTATATAGTGAGTTCAAGGACAGTTGTAGCTATACAGAGAAACCTTGTTTTGAAAAACCAAAAAAATAAAAAGATAAAAAAATGAGAAAAAATATAATCATTAAAATCATAGTCACTCTGTTGTGGTTTTGAATAGTATGCTATACTGTCAATATGCTAAATTAAACCATACAATATAGTCCTTTTATAGCATTTTTTTACCCCTATTCTGCTTTCTAAGTCTATGAGGTTAACTTTTAATTCAATTGTTTTTACTTCTGCATAAAAGTGAGATTATTAGTTTTCTTTCTGTACCTGTATTATTTTACTTACATTATGTCATTCAAATCTATCTATGTTGCAACAAATGACAAGATTAACTTTTTTGATTGATCTTATATCTTGGTAATTATCAATAATTTTGCAGTAAGTAAGATCAGATTACTACTTGCTATATCGATTGTCATTCTTTAAGTATGTGTCTAGTAATAAGCTACCAGATAATATTGTGGTTATATTTCTATCTCTTATGTTGAAGAATCTTTATGTTGGTTTTAATAATGTCTTTACTAATTTAAATTCCAACAGTATATACATTTTTAATAATAAACAAATTTTTAGTTAATCATGCTAACTTGGGTAAGTCAGTGTCTCCTTATCATTTCATTAGTAGTGTTTTAAATATTTTTTCATGTCTATGTTGGTACTCATTGGGAGAAATGGCTCTTCAAAATATTTGACTGTTTTAATGGGATTTTCAACATTAATTTTTAATTTTTGGTATTTTTTGTGTTCTATATTCATTCAGGATATTAATGCCTATTAGATTAATGATTTGAAAACATTTTTCCTGTTCTGTAGGATTTCTCTTTGCTTTGTTGATAATTTTCATAGCTGTGTAGAACTTTCTTAGTTTAGTATACTCCTGTTTGTATACTCTCTTTTTTGTCTTTTGTGTTTTATGTAAAAATACAGCCACCCCAATACTAGTTTCCTTATTTATCTTAGGGGTGTGTGTGTGTGTGTGTGTGTGTGTGTGTGTGTGTGTGTTACAAGACCTTAAAATTAAGTACGTGATCCATTTTCTGTTGGTTTTGTAGATGCTTAGTCAGAAGGGTATAGTTCAATGCTGCCTTTCTAGGTTTTTCAGCAGCATTATTGAGGAAAGTGTCACTTTCTCCATATATTTTCTGACACAGGATTGACTGTGGATGTATGGGTTTATTTCTGATTTTTTTCTTTATTCTATTGATATGTTCACCCATTTTTTAATGCCAAGACTGTGCTATTTTGAGTTTTTACAGCCTTGCAAAATGTTTGAAGTCAGTTATGGTGGTGTTTCCATCTTTGATTTATTTTTTATTTTTTATTTTTGTTTAAGATTGTTATTATTTGGAAGCTGCAATACCAATTGTCAGTTTGGTGTTTTTATAATCACCATGTGAGACAAATGTCTGTGTATCCCTGAGGAAGTTTCTAGATAGAGTTTATCAAGGTAGGAAGACTTATCCTAAGTGTGGGAAGTAGCATTTCAGTTACTAAAGATCTGGACTCAATAGAAAGTAGAAAGACTGCTCCTTGGTCTTTACTTATTTTTGTCTACTTGCTGTGCCTATCACGAGATCAACTCTGACAAGCATTTGCTACAGTTTACCCCATGAGTGTCGGCAACATCAAACCTTGAGCCAAAATTGCTAGTTTACTCATACAATAATTAAATGGTAATGGAGCTGTCAGACATGAAACTGCCCAGTGGTGGAGACTGAGTACTTGATGGTGAGAAAAACAAATCTCTTTTATCATAGCATCTTAACTTGCTACACAAGAAATAGTAACATAAATGCCCAAACCTTTTAAAATGTATGCTTTACTCCTTGGAAAGAGAGAAAATTGCAAATATTTTGCTTCATCTTTCTGAGTATAGATTTTTAAAGGAAGCAAAAGCTTTTTATTCTATTCCAAAGCTTGTCAGTGCTTCAGGTTTGAAAGTTGAGGAGGTGACATATAATACAAAGTTAGCCAACTTGTTCAGCTAATTATATTCTTACTATATTGGAGAAAAGTGAGAAAAGCGATTTAAATGTCTGAGTTTTTTTTTTCCTTAACCACTTTTTAGATATAATAAGAAATCTGGGGCAGCCTCTGTGATCTAACAGCACACACACACACACACACACACACACACACACACACACTATATATATATATATTATGTGTGTAAGTAATATGTATGAATGTATGTATGTATGTATGTATGTATATATGTATGTATGTATGTATGTATGTATATGTATGTGTGTGTGTGTGTGTTTTTCCCTGAAGACATGTCAGGTACCTGCCAGGGACCTTTGAGCTACCCCATAGTGCCAGGAGACATAGGTCTGTGATGTTCTGAACTGTGGTTAGAGAAGCTGCTTTCTGAAGAGGGCTGTGGTTAATGGAGAGACTCATAATTTTAAAGTGCTGGAGATCAGTAACTGAATGATCAACTGTGGGTGAGTCATCTGCACCACCCCCAGAAGCCCAGGTGACATCTCTGAGGAAGGGACCTTAGGAGAGGCAGAAGAGATCTTCAGGAGAGAGAGAGAGAGAGAGAGAGAGAGAGAGAGAGAGAGAGAGAGAGAGAGAGAGATCAAGTTCATGTGACATGAAAGCAAGAGGCATATTGGAGAGAGGAGTATGGGGACAGGCAACAGGAGGATAATGATCAATAAGTACAAAGTGTTTGAATATTCCATAATGAGACTCATTACTTTTGTCTGGTAACTTAGAAAGCAAAAGGAGACTAGAGAGATGGCTCAGCAGTTAGGAGCATGCGCTACTCTTGCAGAGGACTTGGACCTTGCTACGGGGATGCACATGGTGCCTCACATCTGCCCATGAACTCCAGTTGTGGAGTTTGTGGTATCCTTTTCTTTTTTTTTTTACTGCTGTGGGTACCAGGGACAAACCTGTATGCAGCCAGAAACACTTATATACATAATGTAAAAACAAATCCTTAGAAATTATTCAAAAGAATGAAACCAACATTGAAAAAGGGAAATGCTAATTTGTCTTTACATTGTGATATTAAAACAACAGGCACTGTAGCATGTAGAGGAGCCGTATGTTTTTCAGTATAGAGTACATGTTTTTTTTTCTTTTTTCTTTTATTGGATATTATATTTCAAACGTTATCCCCTTTCCTGGTTTCCCCCTTCCCCTTACTGGGGCATCTATCAAGCCTTCATAGGACCAAGGACCTCTCCTCCCATTGATGCCTAACAAGATAATCTTCTGCTACATATGCAGCTGGAGCCATGTGTACTCCTTGGTTGATGGCTTAGTCTCTGGGAGCTCTGGGGGGTCTAGTTGGTTGATATTGTTGTTCTTCCTATGGGGCTGCAAACCTCTTCAGCATCTTCAATCCTTTATCTAACTACTCCATTGGGGACTAGGTGCTCAGTCCAATGGTTGGCTGCGAGCATCTGCTTCTGTATTTGTAAGGTTCTGGCAGGGCCTCTCAGGAGACAGCTATATCAGGGTCCTTTCAGAAAAGCCTTTCTTAGCATTCACAGTAGAATAGGGGTTTGGTGACTATATAGCATGAATCCCCGGGAGGAAGAGTCTCTGGATGTTCTTTCCTCCAGTCTCTGCTTTATACTTTATCTCCATATTTGATTCTGTGAGCATTTTGCTCCCTTTCTCAGAAGAACTGAAGCACCCACACTTTGGTCTTCTGTCCTCTTGAGCATCATGTGGTCTGTGAATTGCATCTTGTGTATTCAGAGCTTTTGGATTAATATTCACCCATTAGTGAAAGTATGTGTTCTTTTGTGATTGGGTTACCTCACTCAGGATGATATTTTCTAGTTTCATCCATTGCCTAAGAATTTCATGAATTCATCATTTTTAATAGTTAAGTAGTACTCCATTGTATAAATGTACCACATTTTCTGTATTCATTCCTCTGTTAAAGGACATCTGGGGTCTTTCCAGCTTCTAGTGATTACAAATATGGGTACTATGAATATAGTGGAGCATGTGTCCTTATTAGATGTGTGAGAATCTTCGGGGTATATGCCCAGATGTGGTATAACTGGGTCCTCAGGTAATATTATGTCCCATTTTCCGAGGATCTGCCAAACTGATCTCCAGAGTGGGTATACCAACCTACAATTCCACCAGCAATGAAGGAGTGTTCCTCTTTGTCTATATCCTTGCCAGCATCTGCTGCCACCTGAATTTTTGATCTTAGTCAATCTGATTGTTGTGAGGTGGAATCTCAGGGTTGTTTTGGTTTGCATTTCCCTAATGACTAAAACTGTTGAACATTTCTTTAGTTGCTTCTTGACCATTAGCTATTCTTTAGTTGAAAATTCTTTGTTGGCTGGTTTAACTTGGGCACTAATTCTGTAACCAGTCCCATAACATCCAGAGGAAGGGACACTTCCAGGTGCTCTAACATGCTCAGGATCATAGAATCAGAGGTGAGGAGGACATAACATCCAATAGCACGAGACATAACTGGGAGCAACAGGGTCCAGGGACAAAAAAAACCTTGCCAGATCAGTGGCACTGGTACCTTCCAGTTTGGACAGGTTTACCTTGGGCCAACTCTGCAACACCCAGAGGAAGCCCCATTCCCAGGAAATTCTGGTTTGTTTTTTTTTTTTTGTCTTTGTGTGGGTTAGATTTAATTGTGGCTTCATAGAATGAATTAAGTAGTGTTCCTTCTGTTTCTATTTTGTGGAATAGTTTGAAGAGTATTGGTGCTAGGTCTTCTTTGAAGGTCTGATAGAACTCTGTACTAAACCCATCTGGTCCTGGACTTTTTTTGGTTGGGAGACTATTAATGACTGCTTCTATTTCTTTAGGGGGCATGGGACTATTTAGGTGGTTTATCTGATCCTGTGTTAACTTTGGCACCTGATATCTGTCTAGAAAATTGTCCATTTCATCCAGATTTCCAATTTTGTTGAGTATAAGTTTTTGTAATAGCATCTGATGATTTTTTGAATTTCCATAGTTTCCGTTGTTATATCTCCCTTTTCATTTCTGATTTTAATAATTTGGATGCTGTCTCTGTGCTCTCTACTTAGTCTGGCTAAGGGTTTATCTATCTTGTTGATTTTGTCAAAGAATGAGATCCTGGTTTTGCTGATTCTTTGTATAGTTTTTTTGTTTCTACTTGGTTGATTCCAGCACTGAGTTGATTATTTCCTGCCATTTACTCCTCTTGGTGTATTTGCTTCTTTTTATACTAGAGCTTTCAGGTGTGATGTCAAGCTGCTAGTTTAAGATCTCTCTGGTTTCTTTCTGGAGGCACTTAGAGCTATGAGTTTTCCTCTTCCCACAGCTTTCATTGTGTCCCATAAGTTTTGGTATGATGCGGTCTCATTTACATTAAATTCTAAAAAGTCTTTGATTTCTTTATTTCTTTTTTTAAAAATTTTTTAAAAATTGGATATATTCTATATTTACATTTCATTTCCCCTTTTCTGGTTCCCCATCGCCCAAAGGTCCCACATGCCCTCTTCCCTCCCCTTGTTCCCCCATCCACCCCTTCCCACTTCCCTGTTCTGGTATTCCCCTACACTGATGTTTTGATCCTTTCCAGCACCGGTGTCCACTCCTTTCTTCAGATATCATTTGATATGTGGATTGTGTCTTTGGTGTCCCAAGAGTCTGGGCTAATATCCACTTATCAGTGAGTGCATTCCAGGGGTATTCTTTTGAGACTGGGTTACCTCACTTAGTATGATGTTCCTCAGCTCCATCCATTTCTCTAAGAATTTCATGAACTCATTGCTTCTAATGGCTGAATAGTACTCCATTGTGTATATATACCACATTTTTTGTATCCATTCCTCTGTTGAGGGACATCTGGATTCTTTCCAGCTTCTGGCTATTATAAACAAGGCTGCTATGAACATAGTGGAGCATGTATCCTTATTGCATGCTAGGGAATTTTCTGGGTATATGCCCAGGAATGGTATGGATGGGTCCTCCGGAAGTATCATGTTCATTTTTCTGAGGAACCGCCAGATTGATTTCCAGAGTGGTTGTACCAGCTTGCAATCCCACCAGCAGTGGAGGAGTGTTCCTCTTTCCCCACATCCTCACCAACACCTGCTGTCTCCTGAGTTTTTAATCTTAGCCATTCTGACTGGTGTGAGGTGAAATCTCAGGGTTGTTTTGATTTGCATTTCTCTAATGACTAATGATGTTGGGCATTTTTTAAGGTGTTTCTTAGCCATCTGAATTTCCTCAGGTGAAAAGTCTTCGTTTAGCTCTGTACTTCATTTTTGGATAGGGTTATTTGCTTTTCTGGGGTCTAACTTCTTGAGTTCTTTGTATATATTGGATATTAGCCCTCTGTTGGATGTGGGGTTGGTGAAGATCTTTTCCCAATTTGTTGGTTGCCGATTTGTCCTTTTGACAGTGTCCTTTGCCTTAGAGAAACTGTATTTTTATGAGGTCCCATTTGTCTATTCTTGCTCTAAGAGCATAAGCAATTGTTGTTCTGTTCAGGAATTTTTCCCCTGAGCCAATGTCCTCAGGGTCTTCCCCAGTTTCTTTTCTCTTAGTTTTAGTGTGTCTGGTTTTATGTGGAGGTCCTTGATCCACTTGGAGTTGAGCTTTGTGCAAGGAGATGAGTGGATCAATTCTCATTCTGCATGTTGACCTCCAGTTGAGCCAGCACTATTTGTTGAAAAGGCTATCTTTTTTCCACTGGATGTTTTCAGCTTCTATGTCGAAGATCAAGTGGCCATAGATGTGTGGGTTCAATTCTGGGTCTTCAATCCTATTCCATTGATCCACCTCCCTGTCACTGTACCAATACCATGCTGTTTTTAACAGTACTGCTCTATAGTATTGCTTGAGGTCCGGAATATTGATTCACCCAGAAGTTCTTTTACTGTTGATGATAGTTTTAGTTATCCTGGTTTTTTTGTTATTCCAGATGAATTTGAGAATTGCTCTTTCTAACTCTATGAAGAACTGAGTTGGGATTTTGATGGGGATTGTGTTGAATCTGTATATTGCTTTTGGCAAGATTGCCATTTTAACTATATTAATCCTGCCAACCCACGAGCATGGAAGATTTTTCCATTTTCTGAGGTCTTCTTCAATTTCCTTCTTCAGAGACCTGAAGTTTTTGTCATATAAATCTTTCACTTGTTTGGTTAGAATCACACCAAGGTACTTTATATTGTTTGTGGCTATTGTGAAGGGTGTCATTTCCCTAATTTCTTTCTCAGCCTGCTTATACTTTGTGTATAGGAAGGCTACTAATTTGCTTGAGTTGATTTTATAACCAGCCACTTTGCTGAAGTTGTTTATCAGCCGTAGGAGTTCTTTGGTGGAGTTTTTTGGGTCACTTAAGTATACTATCATATCATCTGTGAATATTGATAGTTTGACTTCTTCCTTTCCAATTTGTATCCCTTTGACTTCCTTATGTTTTCAAATTGCTCTAGTTACTACCTCAAGTACTATATAGAAGAGATATTGTGAGAGGGGGCAGCCTTGTCTAGTCCCTGATTTTAGTGGGGTTGCTTCAAGTTTCTCTCTGTTTACTTTGATGTTGGCTATTGGTCTGCTGTAAATTGCTTTTACTATGTTTAGGTATGGGCCTTGAATTCCTGTTCTTTCCAATACTTTTAGCATGAAAGGATGCTGAATTTTGTCAAATGCTATTTCAGCATCCAATGAGATGACCATGTGGTTTTTTTCTTTGAGTTTGTTTATGTGGTGGATTATGTTGATGGATTTCCATATATTGAACCATCCCTGCATCCCTGGGATGAAGCCAACTTGATCATGGTGAATGATCGTTTTGATGTGTTCTTGGATTCTGTTGGCAAGTATTTTATTGAGTATTTTTGCATCGATGTTCATGAGGGAGATTGGTCTGAAGTTCTCTTTCTTAGTTGGGTCTTTGTATGGTTTTGGTATCAGGGTAAGTATGGCTTCATAGAATGATTTGGGTAGTGTTTCTTCTGTTTTGTGGAATAGTTTGAAGAGTATTGGTATTAGGTCTTCTTTGAAGATCTGATAGAATTCTGCACTAAAACAATCTGGTCCTATGCTTTTTTTGGTTGGAAGACTTTCTATGACCCCTTCTATTTCTTTGGGGGTTATGGGTCTGTTTAGGTGATCTATTTGATCCTGATTTAATTTTAGTATTTGGTATCTGTCTAGGAAATTGTCCATTTCCTCCAGATTCTCCAGTTGTGTTGAGTATAGGTTTTTGTAGTAGGATCTGATGTTTTTTGAATTTCCTCAGTTTCTGTTGTTATATCTCCCTTTTCATTTCTAATTTTGTTGATTTGAATACTGTCTCTGTGCCCTTTGGTAAGTCTGGCTAGGGGTTTATCTATCTTGTTGATTTTCTCAAAGAACCAGCTCCTGGTTTCATTGATTCTTTGTATGGTTCTCTTTGTTTCAACTTGATTGATTTCAGCCCTGAGTTTGATAATTTCCTGTCTTCCACTCCTCCTACGTGAAATAGCTTCTTTTTGTTCCAGAGCTTTTAGGTGTGCCATTAAATTGCTATTATATTTTCTCTCCTGTTTCTTTTTGGAGGCACTCAGGGCAATGAGTTTTCCTCTTAGCACTGCTTTCTTTGAGTCCCAAAGATTTGGGTATGATGTGCCTTCATTTTCATTAAATTCTAAAACGTCTTTGATTTCTTTCATTATTTCTTCCTTGACTAAGGTATCATTGAGTAGAATATTGTTCAGTCTCCATGTATATGAGGATTTTCTGTTGTTTTTGTTGCTGTTCAAGAACACTGCTACTCCATGGTGATCCGATTGGAGGCATGGGATTAGTTCGATCTTTTTATATTTGTTGAGGTCTGTCTTGTGACCAATTATATGGTTGAATTTGGAGAAGGTACCATTAGTTGCTGAGAAAAAGGTATAGTCTTTTACTTTAGGAAGAAGTGTTCTATATATATCTGTTAGATCCAATTGTTCCAAAGTTTCAATGAGTTTCCCTGTGTCCCTGTTTAGATTCTGTTTTCCTGATCAGTCCATTGAGGATAGTGGAGTGTTGAGGTGTCCCCCACAATTATTGTTTTAGGTGCAATGTGTGCTTTGAGCTTTATTAAAGTTTCTTTTCCGAATGAGGGTGCCCTTGCATTTGGAGCGTCGATGTTTAGAATTGTGAGTTCTCCTTGGTGGATTTTTCCTTTGACCAGCAAGAAGTAACCTTCTGTGTCTTCTTTGATGACTTTAGGTTGAAAGTCATTTTTGTCTGATATTAGTATGGCTATTCCAGCTCGCTTCCTGTGACCATTTGCTTGCAAAATTGTCTTCAAGCCTTTTACTCTAAGGTAGTATTTATCTTTGACCCTGAGGTATGTTTCCTGTATGCAGCAAAATGTAGGGTCCTGCTTCTGTATCCAGTCTGTTAGTCTATGCCTTTTTATTGGGGAATTGAATCCATTAATGTTAAGAGATATTAAGGAATAGTGATTTTTTTCTTCCTGTCATTTCAGATGCTATTTTTGTTTTTGAGTGGTTATCTTTTGAGTTTGATGGAAGAAGGTTACTATCTTGTTTTTTCTAGAGTGCAGTTTCCCTCCTTGTATTGGAGTTTTCCTCCTATTATCCTTTGTAGAGTTGGTTTATTGGAAAGATATTGTGTAAATTTGGTCTTGTCATGGAATATTTTGATTTCTCCATGTATGTTGATTGAGAGTTTTCCTTGGTATAGTAGTCTTGGCTGACAATTGTGTTCTCTTAGAGTCTGCATGAGATCCGCCCAGGATCTTCTAGCTTTCATGGTCTCTGGGGAGAAATCTGGTGTGATTCTGATAGGTCTTCCTTTATATGTTACTTAGCCTTTTTCTCTTACTGCCTTTAATATTCTTTCTTTGTTTAATACATTTGGGGTTTTGATTATTATGTCACTGGAGGTATTTCTGTTCTGGTCTAGTCTGTTTGGAGTTCTGTAAGCTTCTTGTATATTCATGGGCATCTCTTTAAGTTAGGGAAGTTTTCTTCCATAATTTTATTGAAGATATTTGCTGGCCATTTAAATTGTAGATTTTCACTCTCATCTAGCCCTATAATCCTTAGGTTTGGTCTTCTCATTGTGTCCTGGATTTCCTGGATGTTTTGGGTTACAAGCCTTTTGCATTTTGTATTTTCTTTGACTGTGGAGTCAGTGGTTACTATGGTATCTTCAGCATCTGAGATACTTACCTCTATCTCTTGTATTCTGTTGTTGATATTTGCATCTACGACCCCTGATTTCTTCCCAATGGTTTCTATCTCCAAAGTTGTCTCCCTTTGTGATTTCTTAGTTGTTTCTACCTCTGTGTTCAGAATCTTGGATGGTTTTGCTCATTTCCTTCACTTGTTTGTTTGTGTTTTCTTGCAATTCTTTTTTTTTTTCAAGACAGGGTTTCTCTGTATAGCCCTGGCTGTCCTGGAACTCACTCTGTAGACCAGGCTGGCCTCGAACTCAGAAATCCGCTTGCCTCTGCCTCCCAAGTGCTGGGATTACAGGTGTGCGCCACCACCGCCCGGCTTCTTGCAATTCTTTAAGTGATTTTTGTGTTTCCTCTTTCATGACTTCTGCCTGTTGACTCAATTTCTCCTGCATTTCTTTAAGTGATTTTCTCATTTCCTCCTTATTGGCTTGTGTCTGTTGATCCATATTCTCCTGGAATTCGTTAAGTGATTTTTGCGTTTGTATTGTAAGGGCTTCTACCCTATTCATGTTCCCCTGCATTTCTTTAAGAGACTTGTTGATGTCTTTTTTGTGTTTCTCTAGCAGCTTTTAAATGCAACTCTTGTTTTTCTGGTGTGTTGGGGTATCCAGGACTTGCTGTGGTTAGTGAATTGGGTTTAGATGCTATCATATTGCCTTGATTTCTGTTAGTAATGTTCCTACGTTTGCCTTTTGCCATCTGTTTATCTCTGGAGTTAGTTGGTCTTATTGTTACTGGTTGGAGTTTGAAGCTCCTGTGAGCCTGGCCTTTGGTGCTGCTGTCGTAGAGGCGTCCGTGTTCCTGAGGTGGAGACCAGGAGGTTTCTGCTACTGGGCTCCGAATTACCTCCTCAGCTCTGCTGGGCCAGACCCAAGTCTTCCCCAAGCTTGCTGCTGGACCTGCAATTGGCCTACTGCAGTCTCCTCCTGGCCTGTCTAGTTGCCAGCTCTTAAGAATCAAATTTTTTTCCCCACCCATCTGGGCTCCTTAGATCTTTATGGTGACCTGGGCTCCTCTGTTGGTTCTCTATGGTGACCTGTTCTGGCCACCACCTCCAAGATGGTGGCGGATCTCAGGGCTCTGTCTAACCACAGGATTCCCTGCAGGACTCGAGGTTCCCTGGTTGGACTGATGGAACCTAGATGGTGGCGCTCTCAGTCCATAGGGCTCTGTCTGGTTAGCTGTCTGTGGTTTTCTGAGGCAAGATGTCGGCCTCTGGCTGTACTCCAGGCACAGACCCACGAGCAGGTTGTTGCCCATGCTGGTCAGTGCAGAGACTGCCCGCCAAACTGATCTTGTTCTGGGTGCAGGCAAGAGCCTGACAGGGTAGTGGATGCTAGGCTAGGTCTCTGTCCACGCACTTGATCCCAGCAGCCAGCAGTCTGCAGTGACCCAAGGCAAGATGGCAGCCTCCCTGCAAGCCCAGCGAGCTGACCTCCCAATGGTCGGCGACAGCTGCTGAGCTGTAGGGGCACAGACCTCCCGCTGAGCTCTTCTGTCTCTGTGCGCAGGCAAGAGCCTGCAAGGGTAGTCGATGGTAAGCTAGGTCTCTGTCCACGCACCTGACCCCAGTCGCCAGCAGTCCGCAGTGACCTGAGGCAAGATGGCAGCCTCGCTGCAAGCCCAGAGAGCCGGACCCCAGCGGTCGGCAACAGCTGTGCCGAGCTGTAGGTACACAGACCTCCGGCCTACCTCCTCTGACTCTGGGCACAGGCAAGAGCCTGCCAGGGTAGTCGATGCTGGGCTAGGTCTCAGTCCACGCATCTGACCCCAGCTGCCTTCAGTCCACAGTGACCCGAGGGAAGATAGTGGCCAATTTCTTTATTTCTTTGTTGACCAAGTTATTGAGTAGAGCATTGTTCAACTTCATTGTGTATGTGTGTTTTCTGTTGTTTTTGTTGGAATTTAAGACCAGACTTAGTCCGTGGTGAGTATGGGGCCTGCCTTAGAGTGTGGTTGATATACCTAGTATTGCTCAATTGAAAAAAATTAATTTTCTTTCTTTTTATAGCTATCATTTGTAAATAGCTTCTTGGCTAGGGGTAGGACTTTGTGCCCACTTATCTTTCTTGTGGGGATTTTGTCTAACTTGAGTAGTATGTCACTCAACTCTCAATATCTTCTTTTAGTAGATGGTAATTCTATAACTCATGATTTATCAGATAAACATAGGTCTCATCTCCAAATATTCCAGAATATACAAAGAATCTAAATTCCTTTTGGTTCTAAGCATTTGGGATACTGACAGAGTAAAGCTCCTTGCTTGTTTTCATCTCACCTTCAAAATGACTTAATTTTTGATCTACATATTTAACTGTATTAGATTTAATCTTGGTCAGTGTTTGCCTCCTGTCTCTTAATGCCACCTCTTAGAGTCTCTTAATTTCTTCTGCAGAGTCCTTCATCCTAGAGCTGTAGATTGTTTCAAAGGCTCTGGCCTTTGCACTGGCTTTCACAAGCCAGGATTACCTTGCCCATAATATGCAGTGAATTCTAGATTTTGCAAAGATTATTTCCAGAAGAAACATACTTTTGCTATGTTTTATACATTTAAAGTGACTTTGAAAACATCTTGTGTGTACCGTAGCTACAGTGAGAGTCTGTTCATGGCTTTCTATATTGATGTCTGACCCAGGTATCACCTCTCGGGCCTCCTACTGATTCTTCCTGACTCCTGATTTCTGTAACATTAGATTTGAAACAAATGTTGAAAGAATCCTGCTTTTGAGCTCATAAGTAGTTACAGTAGTAAACCCTTAAGTGTAATTTTAATGTAAATAATACAAATTATAGCTCCATATATCTATAGATATATAGATCGATATCTCTATATATATGTATATATATGTGTATATATATATATATTTTTTTTCAGGTTTGTTACTTTTGTTTACAAAATAACTTGTGGTAGAAGGTCAAGCTAACCAGTGTGATATCTTTAGTTCAGGTTCACATTATAAGGAATGCAACAGCATCCTAAACTCAATCTACAATCTTATCTTGGGATCTAATGCCAAGTACTATGATGTGGAAGAGAAAGCATGAGATAGTTCCTACCCCTGGCGCAGAGTGAGTAAAGCATGGGCTCCACAAGTGTTGAAGGTTGGAAGGTATAAGGGTCAATTGTATAATTTACTTTATGTTCCTATTTTGAGAAATATTCTCCCTGCCAAAGTTAATGACTCCATGATAATTAGAAACAGCATCAGTCTGGGAAGCAAGAATGTGTATGTTAAAAAAATGGCAAACTCTGTGATTTTTAGGACAGCTCTTAAGGCTGTGGGAAGGAACTCTGAAAACGTGAGTTTAAGAATTATACTTTCTCAACTATGAAAAATATAAGTATGCAATATGAATTATATGAGGAGCTTCACAGATCTAAAAGAACAAAAGCAGCTGCACTAATGATCCAGGTTGACAGAAAGATACAAAGGTAGTCAGATTTCTGAGTTCTATGTCAGTCTGGGACAGAGTAAATTTAGGTCTAGGCTTGATGAGAAAGGTAATCTCAGAGCAGAATCCTACCAGCTAGCTTGTCTGTGCTTACAAAGGCAGGCAGATTCGTGAGTTTAAGGTTAGCCTGGGCCAGAGCAAGTTTAGGTCCAGGTGTGGTAGGAAGAGTAACCTCAGGACATGATTCCATCCAGCTAAACTTATTGTTTGTGCTTAGTTCATTCAGTTCATTTGCTAAGTTAAAAAATGTGTTTGCTATTTTTAAGAGTCAAAGGGCTAAGGTCATAAAATGCTGATTTGTGGAACTCTGGAGTAATGATTGAACTGAACTTTGGTTTGTAATAGCTGAACTATCTGCACAGCTGTCTGGAGAGCCAGATCAAGCAGAACACAGAGCTGTCAGTTTGTACACATGACTGACTTTGAGTCATTCTTTGACTGCTTCCAAATACCCCTTTCTTAGGAACCACTTTCCAAGTTGAAGGTGTTCCTTGGCAATCCAAGCCCTGGATTCCAGCACTGCTTATGTGGTAAATTTGGACTGTTTTTTTCTACAGGAAAATGTATCCTTTTCTTGAAAACTAGGGTTCCACCAAAGCCATCAAATAACTTTCTACTCCCACTACATTTTAACCCCATTGCAAATTCCTCTGATTCTTCATACACTACACCTCTCTGTGGTTAGTTCTGAACACATGTCCTCTGGTGAGAAATATTAGGCTCAGTGGTTGAGGCTTTGAATAGTTGTCTCTGGGATTTTTCCTGATACAGCCACTTATTGATCTTTGGCATTGGATAAATAAATCCTAATGTCTTTGAAAATTGACACAATTATTACTATGTATAGAACCACCACTATAAGATGTGGAGCTTCAATAAAAGAATAAAGATTTTAGCATAGTAATAGTCATGACTGAGGGTTTTATAGCAAGATGAGATTGTTGAGATTCTGATGCTATGGTTTAGGGCAAAAGGTTCTAACTTCAGCAATTTGTACTTCTGTTAGCATCTTTGTCTCATTGAGAAACCTCATAGAAACTCTGTTCTTTGTATATTTGCATATTTCTGTACACCTTCAACTTAGTATGCAAATTTAACAGCCAAGTTATAGAATCAACTAAGGGGCTCAATAACAGATGACTATTTAAAGTGACACATAGACATCCAAATGGCATACTTTTTCAGAGTCATAAAACAAACTAAATATATTATTTGTAGGGACACAAAAGTAGAGAGCAACATATTAAGTAACTTAAACCCGACTCAGAATGACAACAAATTTTCTCTTATCAAAAGAATATAAATGGAAGTAAATTTGTATGCCTTCCTTCCTTCCTTCCTTCCTTCCTTCCTTCCTTTCTCTCTCTCTCTCTCTCTCTCTCTCTCTCTCTCTCTCTCTCTCATCTATCTACCTACCTATTGTATCAATTACAATGAAAGAAAAAGAGATTATCAATTTGAGCGACTATCGATTGTCCCGACCCACAGGACAGTCAATGGGGTCCCTGGACCACCTAGGAGAGGATGGGGAGGACAAGAGGCACAAGAGATGGACAGCAAGACAGTATTCTGATCAAGCTGTCAAATTTTATTGTTTTACACAAGGCAATATAAAGGAAAGCAAGCGAGGTATACAGAGAGGTAAAGGGGGAAAGACATTGTTTCTTGGGAACAGTTTCTCAGAATTGTCTCTCAGAATCTCAGGGAAAAGCTGGCTATTGCTGCAGGAAATTGGCACAGTAAATTGATCACGAGGAGGTGAGGTGGAAAGGAGTTGCTATGGTAACCTAATAACAGGTGAGCTTTGTTTGTTCTAACGCACTCAGGTGAGCTCTGTATGTACTGACCACCTTGCTTCTTGGCTAACTTGAAAGCTAGTATTTTTCCTTCTAAAAGCAAGCTTGAGCATGTAAGATGAAACGAAGAGCTTTTGAGAACTATGTGAGAATGACTCCTGGCAGGGAACATGGAAGGGGCTGGATGGGGGAGGTAATGTAATTGTATTTTAACTAAACTGTGTTAAAAAAATAAAAGAAAATGGAAGACATGAAATTAGAAGAGATGTACTAGAGAAGAGGAAAGAGACTAACAATGAACTAGATAAGCAAATGTTGGGAATATAATATGTCCATGTACACAAAATGACGCTATTATTTCATACAACAAGTATATGCTCATAAAAAGGACTATAACACTTGATGATCATTGTTAATGTTTATTTACCCAAATCTGGATCTGTCAGCTACTTGTTTGCTCTTTCTGATGTCATACTGTTGGGGTTTGGGAATATCCAAACCATACATATGCCAATCTCAGTTAATCAAGAATAGTTTTATTGAATGCACACCATAATATTGGATGTCCAGGATCACAGAAAGGAAAACCCTAATTGTGGCAACAGTCTGTCCTCAGGGAAGGCTATTTATAGGAAAATCCAGGTTCAAAAGTTTGAAGGCAAGCAGTGAAGTGGTACAACATTTTGGGCCAACTAGACAAAGTATTTGCCAACATTTAAGGTGATTGGTCCTGAGTGAGGTAAGAAGAGTGGTGAACAGGCGGTGAACAGAAGGATTTCAGAACACTGAGATAGGGTACAAATGATTCAATAATAACTTTTTGGCTTATTAGTAACATTCTTTAGTGTCAACTATGGATAATTACTTCTGAAAAGTATAATATGAGAACCTAAACTTGATTTCACCTTGTGAACAAAATGGAAACTAAATACAAGATGGCTACAGTTATATTAAAAGGAGCAGGCATCAACTATATATATACATATATACATGTATATATATATATATATATATATATATATACATGTATATATATATATACAGTGCTACAGTATATATATATATACTGTAGCACTGTAACAGTATAATGTCCTCTCCCTGCTATTGCTTTCTGATAATGACAGTGATATTGATGATGGAGTATAAAATGAGAAACCATAATGTTTTTAGGATGAAGGCCAATATCAGATGGAATGTATTTTGATTTTAATTACTTTAACTGCACTTACCCTTAGCCTTCATCTTCATGGGAGTTAAAAAAAGATGGCCTTGGTTGTCTGTATACCTTATATAAATATGTATTTAAATGTAATGTTTTTGCAAATTCTATTGCTACAAAATGCTTTATGTCAAGAGACTCATGTCTCTAGGAACTCCTATTGCGAATAATTTAAGAAAAGTGATTTAAGTAAGTATTTTGGGATTTGTCTATTTAAAGTTATAGAAGTCTGTGGAGAACCTTGTCCCTGAATTACAACTGAATAGTCTTATTAGTCTGGAGAAGACATAAGACTTTCGTTCAAATTCACCATTTGAAACTACCTCTAACATACAATGTAACTAAGCAATTAAATTTAACTCCTCTCCTGGTATCAGTTGACTCTTAGAAAAAGCCAGATGAATGGGGAAGGCATGCAAGATCAAGATGCTCTTAAAATAGTGCAGAGCATCTGAAGCCTCTGTCATCAGTGGTCCTGTCTACTGCTGGTAATTTTTCCTTACTATTATGACAGTGAAAGTTGTATTTCCACCACTGGGGCTCCCATGCTTAGTCTGGTAGTTGGCTAAGTGGATTCCCATTAAAGCCACCCTTCTAAGCAAGCACCATCTCCCTTATCAATGAGAACCTTGCTGGATCTGATTTAAAGGATTATTCTGTTATTCTGATTTTATTCTATTCATTACTTAGAAACTCTCACAAGCCTCAGATGTTCCTACTAAAGAAGAGCTTCCTCTATCATAATTTTTTTTTTTTTTTTGGTTTTTCGAGACAAGGTTTTTCTGTGTAGCCCTGGCTGTCCTGGAACTCACTCTGTAGACCAGGCTGGCCTTGAACTCAGAAATCCGCCTGCCTCTGCCTCCCAAGTGCTGGGATTACAGGCATGCACCACCACACCCGGCTCTCTATCATACTTTTAAAGCTCTTAGATATGGTTAAAAAGTTTGCCACACAGCTTTTCTTAATAGATTACCAACCATCATCTTATCATATATTAATTTTATTACTTATTTGCTGTGTGGATTCATGATTTTTTTTTGAGGCTTTTCTTCCCTGAATTTGACAGCAATTATCTTGCCTCCCTATTCTTGCTTTTCTTGACTGGACATTTTCAAATGTATTACTGTTAATTGTAAGTTTATTTTGGGAAGCTTATATCTTTAATAAGGGTGTTAAAATGAGTTCTTATGTTTCCTACTGTAAGTGTTATATTCCCTACCTGTATGTATTACTCAGTTAAAAAGAATGCCTTGTCAGCTGAGGTCAAATCCTCAGTTCTCTTCTGTAACCTGTTACACTATTTCTTCAGTGAATATTTATGACATCTATTTTACTTCTACAAATCTTAATTTTTACCATCTATGTTATTATTCTCCTCTTTATAAGTTTTATATTAAGAGTTTTTCCATAATTTGTTATTTAATGCCACTTTCCTCCCAAGAGGATAGTGAAGCAATAGCATACAGCACATTTTAGGACACTGGCTTTTTACTCTACCAAGAAAATCACTCGGATTTGTTACTTCAGCTGTTATACTAATGGTATTTGAATACTTTGCATTTTGAGAATTTAGAGCTTTGGGGTAATTTATCCTTAAGATTATGACAGTGAAAGTTATATTTCCTCCATTGGGGTTCCCATGCTTAGTCTGATAGTTGGCTAAGTGGATCCTCATCTGTATTGGTCATGATCTGGCAGAGACTATCAGGAGACAACTGTATCCAACTCCTGTCAGCAAGTACTTGGCATAAGCAATAGTGTTTGGTGTCTGCATGTGGGATGGATCCCTAGGTGGGGCAGTCTCTAGATGGCCTTTCCTTTAGTCTCTTTTCTACTCTTTGTCCCTGTATTTCTTTCAAAAATGAACAATTCTGGGTTAAAATTTTAGAGATGGGTGGGTGTCCATATCCCTCAATTGAGGGGCCGTGCATAACCTCTGGATATGGTCTCAACAGCTTCCCCCTCCCCTTTGTGGATTATTTCATCTGATGTCATCCCTGTGGGGTTCTGGGAGGCTCTTACTTTCCTGGCATCTAGGACTTTCTGTTTGTTACTCCAGTTCCTCATCCCTCATTGCTACATACCTCTGTTTAATTTCCTGACCCTCTGTACATCTCCATCTTTACCCATACCTGATTCTTCTGTTTTTTCCACCTCCCTCTCTTCTCTTTCTCTCAAGTCCCTCCCACCCTCTTCTTCCTTGATTATTTTGTTCCCACTTCTATGTAGGACTGAAGCATTCACTCTTTGATCTTCCTTGAGTTTCATGTGGTTTGTGAGTTATATCATGGGTAAGTCACACTCTTTGCCTAATATCCACAAAACTGAATACCATGTGTGGTCTTTTGTGACTGAGTTACATCACTCAGGATATTTTGCCTGTGAATTTCATGAAGTCATTGCTTTTAATAAATGAGTAGTATTCCATTCTGTAAATGTACCACATTTTCTGTACCCATTCCTCTGTTGAAGAACATCTGGGATGTTTCCACTTTCTGGCTATTATAAATATGGATGCTAGGAACATAGCAGAGCATGTGTCCTTGTTATACACTGTAGCATCTTTTGGGTATATGCCCAGGAGTGGTATGGCTGGGTTCTCTGACAATACTCTGTCCAATTTTTTGAGGAACCACCAGATTGATTTCCAGAGTGGTTGTACCAGCTTGCAATCACACCAACAATGGAGGAGTGTTTCTCGTTCTCTACATCCTCTCCAGTGTAATTGTGGCTTCATAGAATGAATTGGGTAGTGTTCCTTCTGTTTCTATTTTGTGGGAATTGTTTGAAGAGTATTGTTTGAAGGTCTGTTAGAACTGCACTAAACCCATCTGGTCCTGGTTTTGGTTGTTTGGGAAGCTTTAAATGACTGCTTGTATTTCTTTAGGGGTTATAGAACTGTTTAGATGGTTTATCTGATCCTGATTTAACTTTGGTACCAGGTATCTGTCTAGAAAAAACATCCATTTTACACAGAATTACCAGTTTTGATGAGTATAGGCTTTTGTAGTAGGATCCGATATAATTTTTTAAATTTCCTCAGTTTCTGTTGTTATATCTCCCTTTTCATTTCTGATTTTGTTAATTTGGATACTGTCTCTGTGCCTTCTACTTAGTCTGCCTAAGGGTTTATCTATCTTGTAGATTTTCTCAAAGAGCCAGTTACTGGTTTTGTTGATTCTTTGTATAGTTCTTTTTGTTTCTACTTGGTTGATTTTAGCCCTGAGTTTGATGATTTCCTGCTGTCTACTCCTCTTGGGTGTATTTGCTTCTTTTTGTTCTAGAGCTTTTAGGAGTGCTTTTAAGTTGGTAGTGTACACTCTTTCTGGTTTCTTTTTGGAGACACTCAGAGTTATGAATTTTCCTCTTAGCAATACTTTCATTGTCTCCCATAGGGTTTTGGTATGTTGTAGCTTCATTTTCATTAAATTCTAAAATGTCTTTAATTTCTTACTTTATTTCTTCCTTGACCAAGTTTTCATTGAGCAGAGTGCTTTTCAGCATCCATGTGAATGTGGGTTTTCTGTTGGTTTTGTTGTTATTAAGGACAAGCCTTATTTTGTTGTGATTTTATAGGATGCATGGAATTATTTCAATCTTCTTGTGTCTGTTTGGGCCTATTTTGTGACAGTATATGGTCAGTTTTGGAGAAGGTATCATAAGGTGCTGAGAATAAAGTATATATATATATATATATATATATATATATATATATATATGCATATTTGTTGTCTTTAGGACGAAATGTCCTGTAGACATCTGTTAAATCCATTTGGTTCATGACTTTTGTTAATTTCACCGTGTCTCTGTTCTGTTTCTGTTTCTATGATCTGTCCATTGAAGAATGTGTTGTTGAAATCTCCCACTACTATTGTGTGAGGTGCAGTGTGTTTTGAGCTTTCTTCTTTTTAAAGAGTTATTCTTTTAGCTGTCTTCAGACACCCCAGAAGAGGGCATCCAATCTTATTACAGATGGTTGTGAGCCACCATTTGAACTCAGGACCATTGGAAGAGGAGTCAGTAGAGTTTTTCCTTTGATGAGTATATTTTTTGATAACTTTTGGTTGAACATCAATTTTATCCAATATTAGAATGGCTACTCCAGCTTGTTTCTCATGACCATTTGCTTGGAAAATTGTTTTCCAGCCTTTTATTCTGAGGTAGTATTTGTCTATGTCACTGAGATGCGTTTCCTGTATATACCAAAATACTGTGTCCTGTTTATGTATCTAGCCTGTTAGTCTATGTCTTTTTATTGGAGAATTGAGTCAATTGATGTTAAAAGATACTAAGAAATAGTGATTGTTTCTTCCTCTTATTTTTGTTTTTAGAGGAAGAATTATGTTTGTGTGGCTATCATCTTTCAGTTTTGTTGAAAGAACATTATTTTCTTGCTTTTTCTAGGGTGTAATTTCCCTTCTTGTGTTGGAATTTTCCATCTATTATCCATTTTTGGAAAGATATTGTGTAAATATTGTACTTTGTGAATTTGTGGAAGGATATTGTCTAAATTCTGTTTTGTCATAAACTATCTTGGTTTCTCCATCTATGGTAATTGAGAGTTTTGCTGGGTATAACAGCCTGGGCTGGCATTTGTGTTCTCTTGCAGTCTCTATGACATCTGCCCTGGATCTTCTAGCTTTTAAAGTTTTTGTTGTGAAATCTGGTATAATTCTGATAGGTCTGCCTTTATATGTTACCTGACCTTTTTCCCTTACTGCTTTTAGTATTCTTTCTTTGTTTTGTGCATTTGGTGTTTTGACTATTATGTGACAGGAGGAATTTCTTTTCTTGTCCAATCTATTTGGATTTCTGGAGGCTTCTTGTATGTTTGTTGGTATCTCTTTCTTTAGATTAGGGAAGTCTTCTTCTATAATTTTGTTGAAGATATTTACGGGCCCTTTAATTTGGGAATCTTTGCTCTCTTCCATACCTATTATCTTTAGGTTTGGTTTTCTCATTGGGTACTGGATTTCCTGGATATTTTGGGTTAGGAGCTTTTTGCATTTTCTTTGACTGCTGTGTCATTGTTTTCTATGGTATCTTCTGCACCTGAGATTCTCTCTTCTATCTCTTGAATTCTGTTGGTGATGCTTGCTTGCATCAATGACTCCTGATCTCTTTTCTAGGTTTTCTATCTCCATGGTTTTCTCCCTTTGTGATTTCTTTATTGCTTCTATTTCCATTTTTAGATCCTAGATAACCAGTTTTGTTCAATTCCTTCACCTGTTTAGTTCTGTTTTCCTGTAATTCTTTAAGCGATTTTGTATTTTATCTTTAAGGGCTTCTACCTGTTTACCTGTGTTCTCCTGTATTTCTTTAATAGAGTTATTGATTTCCTTCTTTAACTCCTCTCTCATCATCATGAAATATGATTTTAAATCAGAGTCTTGCTTTTCCAGTGTGTTTGGGGTATGCAGGGCTTGCTGTGGTGGGAGAACTGGGTTCTGATGATGCCAAGTAGCCTTGGTGTTTGATGCTTACATTCTTGCCCTTGCTGCTTGCCATCTGGCTATCTGTGGTGTTAGGTGGGCTTGCTGTCTCTGACTGTGGCTTGTCCTTCCTTTAAGCCTGTGTGTCAGCACTCCTATGAGACCAGTTCTCTCTGGGAGGAATTTTGGTATGCATAGTGGCACTGGGTGAACTCCAGGGTGCAGATGGAAACTGGAAGGATCCTGTCCCTTCCTTGGTTCCCATGTCCTGATGGCTCTGGGTGGGTCCCTCTTGGGCCAGGAATGTGAGCAAAAGTGGTGGTCTCACTTGTGCTCTCAGGTCTGTCAGCAGTCTTGGGAGACCACTCCCACTGGGACCTGGTTATAGAGAGCTGTGGCACAGGGTCAATTCTGCCTCTTGGGCTTCTTAATCCAATGAGACAACATTAGCCATCCTTTCTGGATATGTAATTTACATAAGTATTTGTCTGGAACCACAGGCAATTAAGGAAGTACTGACAGCAGGAACCTTGCAGTTGACCCTGTGCCACAGCACTCCACACCAAAATTCCTCCAGGAGAGAACTGATCTCACAGGAGTGCTGATATATAGGCTTACAGGCAGACAAGCAGCAGCCAGAGAGCAAGACCAGCTAACACCAGAGATAAATCACATGGCAAGAGGCAAGGGCAAAAACATAAGCAATGGAAAGCAAGGCTACTCAGTATCATCAGAATCCAGTTCTCCCACCACAGCAAGCCCAAGTCTTCTTCAGGCAAGAACATGACAGTTGGTTATCTAGCACCAAACGGTCAGTCCTGAAAAGATACATTTAAGTAACTTTATATAGAGTGAACAGGTTGTGTGTGTGTGTGTGTGTGTGTGTGTGTGTATGTGTGTGTGTGTGTTCATTCATTTCAATAAACCATGATCAATGGCTTGATACATTTTGCTTAATAATAATAATAATAATAATAATAATAATAATAAATCTCTGAAGGTAATCTGACAGTCCTGTTGGGAAAGATCTCTTCAATGAAAAGTGTTGGGAAAAGTATAGACCCAAATTGTTGTTTATTTATTTAGTGCTCAGGTCCTCAGGAATGCTGTGCATGTGCTCTGCCATTGGTCATATCCCCAGCTCTTTGAAGTGGTATTATTTTTGTGTTGAGAATCGAACCCAAGGCCTGCATTTGCTGTGCTCTTCACCTGATAGGTACAGCCCTAGCTGTTTTTATTTGAACTGGTTTTACCACACTTATTACTGTTTGACATCTGTCAAACAGTCTGTCTCAGAAAT
Source organism: Apodemus agrarius (assembly GCA_964023405.1). Taxonomy (NCBI): domain Eukaryota; kingdom Metazoa; phylum Chordata; class Mammalia; order Rodentia; family Muridae; genus Apodemus; species Apodemus agrarius. Next base: position 59,714,291 of record OZ030024.1, on the reverse strand, counting down.
ATGTCAAATTAAATAAGTACATGTATGTAAAACATAAATTTAATATATTGAGTATATTTGTAGATTTTATATACATCAGTTTAGTAAAAATTAAACAAACTAGTGTTTATGCCTGAAAATTATCTCTCAATGATTGAAACCAGGAGAAGACCCCAATGGGTAGCAGGATGTAGGATTCTTCTCTAGAGGATGATTGGCTTTGCTTTTTAAATGAGTATCTTGATTTCTGTTAATGAGCTATTTAAAGGTATAAAAGAACGATTAATTCAATCTCAGCCTCCTGCTACATTATTTTAATCTGACATAAATAGTTCTTAATAAAAAACATTCTATTCTAAGTTGATTTCATTTTATGCAATCCTAGCTTTTTACATAGAAAAGAAAATACTTGAAGAGCTAGCATATCTAGTTGCCTCTTGCTACCATCCTCACACCTCTCCAGTTAGCACATTTCATGCTTTTTGGTCACCCCATTCTTTACTATTTCTTCTTCCACATGGGGTTCACAAAGTCTTCATGCTTCCCCTGGGTTTGGGGGCATTATCGTTGCCCAGCCTTATCTGAGTCTATCTGTGCTCAGCTTGCATTTGCCTGTTTGTCCCTTCTTCCCCCTTCTTACTTCCATTCTTTTGGTTCCTAGAATTCAGGACATTGTGCACCTTGTTACTGTTTGTGAAGAGCCAGATTTGTTTCTATTGCCTGCCTCTTCTGTGCCATTTAATGGAACTGTTTTTTACCCTGAACAGTTTTGTTTATTAATTTCTTCTATTTTCTCAGAATTAATACTTTTTGCTTTGTACTTATCAGAGTTATTAGAGTTTTGTTTTTGTAAATACAATGAAGGCAGTCAATTTGTCACTTGATATTACTTTTTGTATATTCTACATGTATAATGTCCTTGTGCATGTTTTCCTTATCCTAGGTCTAAATACTTTAAATTTTCTATTATATTCTATATAAAATTTAAAATTTATTCATTCTAGACTTTTGTATGCAAGTACTTACATTATCTTTGCTCCTTTCTCCACCTAACTTTTTCTGTTCCCCTGATTCAAATCCATTATACATTCTTTATTATTATATATGCATAAGTATGTATATCTATATCTAAATATAAATTTATATCTGTATCTATTCTATATCTATATCTATAAATCTATACAACTTGCTGAGTCCATTTGGTTTCATGTATATATATATACACACACACATACACACACACACACACATATATATATATACATGTATATAATTTATGCATGTGTGTGTGTATTTGTGTGTATGTGTGTGTGTGTATATCTTTAGGGTTGATCTTTTGGTTTGGATAAGCTATCAGGAGCTTCATCTCTGGAGAAAACTGAGCCTCTTTTCTCAGCAGCTTTTATTTATTTATTTATTTATTTATTTATTTTTGAATGGAGCTGAGATTAGTTTAATAGACACTTAGTACATATGGTTTTATTTGCAAAATAGTAAGACATAGGCTAATACTGAGACTGGAATCTGTATTAAATCAGTTTTATCAATATTAAATGAGTGTTTAATTTTTTTTCTTTTTTTTTAATTTTCTATATTCTCTGTTTACATTCCAAAGGCTTTCCCCTTTCCCAGTTCCCTCCCACCATACGTCCCATAGTTCCTCTCCCCCAACTATTCCCCAACCATTCCCCCTACCCCCATGGTTTCTTTACAAAACTGGATCCAATCATTACAGTCCCAGGGTCCTCTCCTTTCTTCTTGGGAATCACTTGACTTGCTAATTGTGCCTTGAGTATTTAGGGCTTCTGGGCTCATTAATATCCACTTATCAGTGATTGCATTTCATATGTATTATTTTGTGATTGGGTTAACTCACTCAGGATGATATTTTCCAGGTCTAAGCATTTACCTACAAATTGCATGAATTCATTATTTTTAATTGCTGAGTAGTATTCCATTGTATAAATATACCACATTTTCTGTATCCATTCCTCCTTTGAGGGATATTTGGGCTCCTTCCAATTTCTGGCTATTATAAAACAAGGCTGCTATAAACATAGTGGAGCATGTGTCTTTATTGTATGCAGGGGAATCCTCTGGGTATATGCCCAGGAGTGGTATGCCAGGGTCCTCTGGAAGTGACATGCCCAATTTTCTGAGGAACCGCCAAACTGATTTCCAGAGCGGTTTTGCCATTTTGCAATCCCACCAACAGTGGAGCAGTGTTCCTCTTTCTCCACATCCTCGCCAGCATTGGTTGTCTCTTGAGTTTTTAATCTTAGCCATTCTGACTGGTGTGAGGTGGAATCTCAGGGTTGTTTTGATTTGCATTTCCCTGATGACTAATGATGTTGAGCATCTCTTAAGGTGTTTCTCGGCCATCCAAATTTCTTCTGGTGAAAATTCTTTGTTTAGCTCTGTACCCCATTTTTTGATAGGGTTATTTGGTTCTTTGGGGTCTAACTTCTTGAGTTCTTTGTATATATTGGATATTAGCCCTCTGTCGGATGTGGGGTTGGTGAAGATCTTTTCCCACTTTGTTGGTTGTCATTTTGTCCTTCTGACAGTGTCCTTTGCCTTGCAGAAACTTTGTAATTTTATGAGGTCCCATTTGTCAATTCTTGATCTTAGAGCATAAGCTATTGGTGTTCTGTTCAGGAACTTTTCCCCTGTGCCCATGTCCTCCAGGGTCTTCCCAAGTTTCTTTTCTAATAGTTTCAGTGTGTCTGGTTTTATGTGGAGGTCCTTGATCCACTTGGAGTTGATCTTAGTGCAAAGAGATAAGAGTGGGTCAATTCGCATTCTTCTGCATGTTGTCCTCCAGTTGAACCAGCACCATTTGTTGAAAAGGCTATCTTTATTCCACTGGATGGTTGTGGCTCCTTTATGATCAAGTGACCATAAGTCTGTGGGTTAATTTCTGGGTCTTCAATCCTATTCCATTGATCTACCTGCCTGTTGCTGTACCAATACCATGCAGTTTTTAACACAATTGCTCTGTAGTACTGCTTGAGGTCAGGGATATTGATTCCCCCAGAAGTCCTTTTATTGTTGAGAATAGTTTTAGCTATCCTGGGTTTTTTGTTGCTCCAGATGAATTTGAGAATTGCTCTTTCTAGATCTATGAAGAATTGAGTTGGGATTTTAATGGGGATGGCATTGAATCTGTATATTGCTTTTGGCAAGATGGCCATTTTTACTATATTGATCTTGCCAATCCAGGAGCAAGAAATATTTTTCCATCTTCTGAGGTCTTCTTCGATTTCTTTCTTCAAGGACTTGAAGTTCCTGTCTGGAGAGATGGCTCAGTGGTTGAGAGCACTGACTAATCTCAGCAGCTTTTAATTGCTCATTTTCTTCATCTGGAAGGCCTGATGGTATTTCCCCTCCCATATTGGCAGTGAAATTGGTATCGCCATCGTTCCCATCTTGTTTAGACTACCATTTTGTTGAGATATCATGAGTGCAGCTTTCCTGTTATACAGAAAACATATAATGGCACAGCAGATGTCTATTCTCTGTCTCTACATCTTTTGCCTCCTCTTCCAGAATGTTTCCTGAGCCTTAGGTGTAGGGGTTGTGTTGTAGACATATCAGTTGGGTTGGACACTTCACTGCAATTTGAACAATTGTGAATTTCTGATGATTTCTGTTCACTACAGAAAGAATCTCCTTTGATGAGAGGTAAGAGCTACATTTCACTGTGGGTATAAGGATATTTAGAATGCACCATGGATTAAAGCTGGATATCGACAGCAGTAGAAACAATAGGAACTCATGAAACCTTCACAACTTGCTGCTGAAAAAAATTGGTGAAGACAGAAAATAGGAAAGAATTTAAAGATTTTTTAAGAGTTGAATGAAAACAAATTTACAACATACATGAAATTGGGGAAAGCCATTAAGGTGATTTTAAGAGACAGGCTCCCAGCATTAAATGCCTACATAAGAACTCTGGAGAGATCTTATACTAGTAACTTGATACCACACTTGAACACTCCACACCAAAATAAGAAGTCATATCTAAAAGAAGTAGACAGCAAGACATTCTCAAATTTCAGGGCTGAAATCAATAAAATAGAAACAATCAAGCAGCCAAACAAAAACCATTATAAATTATCAATGAAACATATGCTTTTCATTTGTGTATCCTTGAGGTTTCTGTTAAAAGTTAAACACAATTTTTAATTAAAAATTAAGCTTCTTTTATTTTTATTTTATGCATGTGGGTATTTTGCCTACATATTTGATGTGTGTACAGTGCCCAAAGATGTCAGAAGGGTGCATCAGATTTCCTGGGACTGGAGTTACAGATGGCTTTGAACTGCCAATTAAACCTGAGTCTTCTGGAAGAACAGCTGGTGCTCTTAACCACTGAGCCATCTCTCCAACCCTCTCACCCATATTTCTGATTGTCATTATTTTAAAAGTAGTAAGTACTATTTGAATATTTTGAATAGCAGACCTTTATCAGAGAGACATTTTAATTTTTTTTCAGTCTCTGGCTAGTCTTCTTGTTCTCTTGAAAAATTTTTTTATAAAAAAGAATATTTAATTTTAATGAAGGCCAGTTTTCTAATTATTCTTTTTTATAGATAATGCTTATGGTATTATGTCTGAAAAGAGTCAATATCCAAATAATGTGATTGGGGTTTTTTTCTTATCTAAATGGAAATTTGGGTTTGATTATATGGATAATATAAAGTCTTTTTGCCCATTTTTTTACACTTCCCTGTCCAGTTGTTCCATAATATTTGTTGAAAGACTCTTTTCTTGTCTACTGCAATGCCTTTGTTACTTGGTTGAAGAACAGTGGATTATATTCATGAGGGACTACTTGTCTATTGATATCAATACATATGTATATCAATCAATATAATTTCAGAAAGTATAATTTCATCTACAGTATGCATCCCTCATATTTATAAAACTCTTCTGTCAGATGCATCCTGTTGTAAGTTGTTTCTTCTATAAGAATTCAGGTGATTTATTTACTCATTATTCTTCAAAGACAGTGATTTCCAATGAGTGTCAAAGTATTGCAGATGTATTAATGAAAAAGGAATCCCTAAACCCCAGTGTGTATAGCCCTTATAATCTGTGGTGTGAGTATGTAAGCAAAGATAAAAAGATAGTCATAAATTAATCCTATAGTTGTTACTATCTTTTCTCTATAATTCTTAATTGAATTGTCCCAACGAGGCAGATTGTCCTCTAAATAATTATTAATTTTCACTTAATAAAAATTAGTTATGTTTATTGAAATAAGCACATTAATGCATGACTGTAGAGATGAGAGAGGATATCAAGTCCGTGGGGAACTCTAACTAGAGGTGCTTGTAAATTGCTTGATGTGAGTACTAGGAACTGAACTCTGGTCTTCGGAAAAAGCAGCATGAACTCTTACCTGTTAAATGATCGCTATAGCCCCCAAGCAATCAAAAACCCCACTTCTCGTGTCTTTGCTACTTTCAACACCCAGAGTCTGTGGCACCCCAGTGTCACCTGCACCCCTGCAGCAAAGAAGAAAAAGAAGATACTTTACCATGAGCTCAGGATTAAGAGGAAGCAGGTCTGGCCAGAGGAAAGCACCACAGATCCTTGGAGAGCATTGATGATGTAGTCCTTCAGAACTGTCCTGAGTTGGGCCTGTTACCCAGGCCTGCAGCACTCAGGGCTGACTTGCCATTGAGAGTGGACTGCCTGGGAGAGGGGTGTGGTTTTGAACAAGGTAACTCCTGGAGAGTAAATTCTGAGGAGAGTCACCGCTTAAGGTCATGCTCTGCATCTCCAGAAACGGGAGACACTTGCTCCTCATGCTTCCCAGTACCCACTGTGGTGTAGATGTCAGATTTACACAGACAAAAACCTGAAAACAGAGTACAGCAAGGCGGAAAATGGAAACAGCACGTGTTCTTTATTTCTGATGCTTGCTGTGAAGTGTGGACTTATTTTTGTTCATATTGCTTGGCATCTGGGGTATGCTTTCAGGCTGAGATTCACATCATTATTCATTACTGACAGGTCAAATATGCAGTGGAGTCTATTTCTCCTTTCTGGAAACTTCCTTTCCATGCTCACTGGGATCCTCCAGCCTTTGTGTCTTTTATTTGATATTTCATCTTTTCCCCCTATATATGTTTCTGGGAAATCCTCCATGCTATCTTCTAAATCTTAATCTAGTCCGATCTATACTTTATTTTGTACCTAGAGTTTATCATTTTTCCAAATAATACATTCTTGTTTTCCAAAATTCTTATTTATTATTCTTTCATATCTCTATTTTACTCCTGCCTGCTTCACTTCATATTTTGATGTTCTTTTTAAAAGTCACACCATCTCCTCCTCTCTCATGGTAGAGTTTGACTTACTTTAACTCCTCTCATGCCCTTTCCTATTCCCATTCTCTATGGAATTGTAATTCATTCCCATGGTTGATATTATTAGCTACCTTTTTCACTGTTGGTTTGGAGTACAGGTTTCATGATTTTAAAGTTACCTTATAAACTTCTGGTTTATACAAAATAGTAAATTTTATTGTGTTTTTGTATTTTACTTATTTCTATGCTCACTTTGTCAGGCACACTGTGGCTGTGGGGAGGATTTCCAGTTCAGGTCCAGTTGCCTTGCCTCTTCCCAGCACTTCCCTGCACTGCTGGAATCTTTCCCATCCTGTTCCTGATCCAGGGGCTGGCATGGGTCCCTGCTCTGACCACACGTATGTTCCTTCTTCAAATCTGGAACTTAGAATGAGCCACGCCTCTAGCAGCAGGTCGAAGTTGCGTTTTCTACCCCCTCTCAGCCTTTGTTTTCAGCAGAGCCAGGTGCACTCCCTGCCTTCTGGGGGGGGAGGTTCATGAGGATTTCTGGGTATCTCAGCAGTGATGAATGCCAGGAACCTCTACCTGCCTGTGGGAGTCGGGACACTGTACATACAGCTCCATCCCTGACCCTACACTGTCTTCTGCTTTGGGGTCCTTTTTGTGGATTGAAAGTACATCTCTACCTCATTCTATTCCATAAAGAAAACTTGTTCGCACCTTCCTCTTTCATTTGTTCTAATCTTTTTATAAAATCCTCATTTGACTAATTAATTTTATGTTTTCAGTGTTGTTTTTACTTATTTACAAGATGTCAATCAATATCATCAATAAGGAACTATTTTGTAAAGTGAGTTTTTACTCTGTGTTATTATTTATAAAATGTTAATGCCTTCTATTTTAGACATGTATGATTAACGCCAAATACACTTTTATAATAGTGCTATTTTAATCTACAAAAATAGCACAAAGACATGCACAGCATGTTTCACCTATCATGTATTAATTTGGGATTCTTCATGAGGTTTTGGAAACCATCCCTGATGTATCAGAATGCTTTATAGACGAGGGAGTATTAGCCTTCTATTGTTTTCCCTGGGCATATGTAGTTCTACTTAGAGTCTTCTTATCAAAATCTTTTCATTAAAAATTGTTAAAAATTAAAATATTATACCACTTTTTCTTCCTTGAGTCCCTTTCATTCTTTCTTTCTCTCAAATTCATGGATTCCTTTGTTATTGATACACAGTCACACACACACAAACGCACACACACATGCACATGTGTACACATGCATATACATGTACAAATGCATATTCATAGACACATAAACCTGCAAGTCTATATAGTGTTATTTGTATATGTATATGTTTCCAGAGCTGAACACTTATCTTAACAAATGTTTTATATAAAAATGTGTGATAAGACATAAAATACTTGAACATTTTATTCAAGAAAAGTTTAAGTGTTCATGTTATGGGAGTTTGAGGTGAGAAAAATGTAGTAAAATATTTCTGAAGCTAGCTGTTTGTGCATTCACTGGTAATTTTGGACCAAAGTACTTAGATTCATTTCTCATTTGGATAATTGTGTTCTTCCTGTCAAGAACACTGTATTAGTCACATTATAAATTGTGCAGCAGGTTACATGTAGATTTTAGTAGTAATAAGGTTTCTAAAGAGTAGTAGGTCTTAGAAAATTTAGAAGAATACAAAACTTAGACTTCAGAGCAACAGTGTATGTGTGTGTGTGTTTGTGTGTGTATGTGTGTGTGTATGTGTGTGTGTGCATGTGTGCAGATGTGCACATGCTATGGTGTGCATGTGGAGATCAGAAGACAAACCTAGGTGTCAGTTCTTACCATCTTATCTTGCCTGAGACAGAGTCTTTATTGTTTGTTCCATGTGTTGTCTAGGGAAGTATGCTTTACTTGCTGAGCTGACTCTCCAGGAGAGTCACAGCTTTATATAACTTAATAGTAAAGACACAATCAATGGAAGACATAAAGAAAAAAATCAAAAGCTAGCACTTGGCCAGGTGGGTCTTCCAAGCTAGCTCTGATACATCTGGCTTTAAGCAAGGCTCTGTGCTTCATATTTCTTTTGAAGGAGAATCAGCTGATGATAAATAAAAATATATGTGAAGACTAGAGCTTAGTTTCAGAGTTTTATGTGTCACTTTGAAAAAGTAATATAGTGTCAGTAAATGCATTTTAGTTGATAAATGAGATATTGGAAAAAGTGCATACTATTCCCAAGGGCATAGCTTAATGAATAATAAATATTTACAAAGGGAACATATTGTAAAGCACATCCCATAAATGCCAGAAATTACTAGGACCTGAAAGCTGTTTGACAACTTCACCTGAGACACTAAACTCTCTCCTTAGAGGTTGTAATACTTAGTTTTGAACCTTATGTCAAGTAAAGCATAAATCATATCCTCTTTATGCTGAGGTACATTCTTTAAGATTATCTATGAGAACCAATTATCTTTGATTAAGTCCAGTGTCAAGGCTGCAAATTTTCCACTGTGTACAGAATGCTTACATTATTTGTTCTTTTGGTGGACATTTGAGTTGTTTGTATTATTTCAATTTTACACAGTGCTACTGTGATAATTATTCTACGCATCTTTTGGTAAATGGTGTTACCTTTTCCATAAGGAGTCATAGGGTCTGGTTCATAGGTAGATATAGTTTTTGAGGATTTTTCCAATTATTTTAACAAAGATAACCAGTCAATACTCCATTAGGCAGGCAGTGAATATTTGAGTTGATCTTTGCCAATATTTGGAAATTTCAGAGTCATTTATTTGGATATATGATTGTAGCCTTATTTTTCCTAATAACTAATACATTTTGAATATTATTTCACCTATTCGATTTCCATTTGGAAATCTTCCTTCCTCATTTTTTCACATTTTTTTGTTATTTTACTGATTTGTAAAAGCATTCTAGATGTTTGTGTTTTCAATTTTAGATTATGTAGAGGCTAAAATTACACATTTCAGTTTCTTGGAGCAATTGATCCTTTTACTCAATTATGGCTCCACCTGACAATGGTCTAATCTCACCAACACAGGCATAATTTGCCACCAGTGATGTTTGATTCCCAGGAATTTCAGTGTACATGTTTGATTTTGATAAATCATTTGTGTATATGTGCACGTGTTCCATGAAGCTAGAGTTAGTAGCATATTGAGTATCTTTCCTTATATCTATCTCTAACTTATTTTTTTGAGACAAATCTCATTGAACCAGGAGCCAGCATATTTAAGTAGATTGGCTGGACTGCAAGTTCCAGGGACCATCCTGTCTTTTCTTCTCTAGCATTATACAGACATGAGCTAGAGGCATGTGCTATCCCATCCAGCCTTAAATGATATCTGAACATTTGAATCAAGGTCCTCATGTTTGGGCAACACACACTGAGCCAACTCCCAGCTCACCAAATCATATTTCATATATTACTGTATTAAAACACTGGTCATGTGAGATGACAGAAACCTGAATGGTTTATTGATTATGACTCAGCAGAGCTAGTCTTTTCCTCCTTTTATTAAAAATACAATTTTCCCCTCACATAATGTATCCTAGTAACACTTTTCCCTTTACCTACCCACCCCCTCCTCTCCAGTCCAGAGCATACCCTTTCTGTCATTAGAAAATGAACAGGCTTCTAAGTACTAATAATACAATAAAATTTAAAAAAAAGATAAAGCAAAACCTTACAAATTGGAATAGGACAAAATAAACAGAAGGACAGAGCCTAAGGAAAGGCAAAACTAACAAATACAGATATTGTTATCTATTAATTTTTACACTCAGGAATCCCATGAAAACACAAATATGGAAGCCATAATGCATATTTACTCATTTCCTCTTTAAGGGTCTTTGTCATATTCATAAGGGCCACTTCAATGTCTTTTATTTGTAGTTAAGCTATGTTGCAATATTCAGGGCCTACTGTGGTATGGTTTCTGGCTCTAATGGAGACATATTGTCCTTGCTGTTCTTGTGTTTTCACACTGGAGTCTACACAAGCGGCTTTGGAAGATTGGAATTCTAGGTTCTGATATCACTTTGGATCTTGCACTTGCCTTTGGCCATCTGGTTCTCCCTGGTGTTAACTGTCCTGGTTGTCTCTAACTGGAACCAGTCTACTTGGAAGTAGGTAGAGCTCTGTGACCTGAGTTAGGGCTGGTCTCCTTGGCTGCAGGCAGTGTTATCTCTGCTTAGGATTGGCCTCCTGTGCCCTGGTTACTGTGGACCTCCTGGGAGGCTCCCCAGGCTGTAGAGTTTGGGTGGTTATTGGGTCACTGGTCTGGCTGTGGTCGGGAAGTGGGCTGGAAGGAAAGTAGTATTCTGTGTCCTTGGTCACTGTGGACCTCCTGGGAAGCAAACAGGCTCCAGCATTTGGGTGGATATCAGCCAGGACGCTGATCTCCTTCTATTTCTTTATATTGTCTGATTGTTCTGGTTAGGATTTTCATTTACCTTTGAGAAAGAAAAAAGAACAAATTATTGACAACTTTCTCTACTATAGGGAAAACATTGTATTTGCTATTAGTCGTGTTAACTTTACATATTTCATACATACTCTCTATCCAATAAAAATGTTCTCTATTCCTTTTTTAGCTTTTTATTATGAATGTATATTGAATTTTGTTATTTTCATGTGCCAGTTGAGAAGCTCATTCATTTTTCTACTTTAGTTATAAATATACTGAATCTAATTTCTTGATTTTTGAATATTAATTCATCATTGGATCTCTGGAGAAAGTCTGCTTGGTTATGTCATATAGTATGAAACTTGCTAAGTTCTATTTGCAGCTATGTTGACAGTTTCTGTGTCTACTCTTTGGGGCTCTGTTGCTTATTTTGGTGCTGTTGTTTGTTATTACAGTTGATGCTGTTTTCTTGTTGATAACATGAACTTGTATTGTCTCTTCTCTTGTATTCTGGAACAGATTGGCACATTATGTGCTAACTCTTTTTTAAATATTTGTAATCATTTTTCAATAAAACCAAGCAGTTTGGTGATTCCTTTTCCTCAACAATTATACAGCTTGGATAACAGGCTGAATGGGGGATGTCTGGAGGAGGAGATGTTTATGATTGGTTTGAGATAGGGGCAAAGAGTTGGCAAAGTCTGCTTTAGGTGGTCTGCTCCAGATTTCATGGTGAGAATTGAGCTTGGATTTAGACAGGAGGGAGAGGTGAAAATCTGCAGTAGGCGTCCTGATTTCCTGGCTGTAGTGATCTATGGGCTCCCAGGGAATGCCTGCTGGAGTTGAGGGGTGGGATAATAGAATGAGTGGAAGGACTGAAGTTTGGAGGGGAAGATCTGTGTAATCCACTGTGGCTGGAGTAGGGGAAGCCAGGAGGCTGAAGCAGGTGGTTTGCTACAGAGATGTGCGTAAGGCTGGACTTAGAGGAGAGGGGGGAGGGACCTGTTTCCTTGGCTGGAGTCCACTTTCCTTCTAACCATTATAAGAGAGGCTAAAATATATATATATATTTTATATATATTATATATATGTATATATATACATATATATAAAAAAATATATATAATATATATATATATAATTTAATTAATCAGAATGTTTCAAATAATTATGAGAGGGGTTTATTCTCAGTTTAACATCTCCTTTTTAAATGATTTTAGAACTTAAAAATAAAAAAATATTTTCTTTTGTGGTTTAAAGACTTAAGATTTTATATAAGAATAAAAATATTTGAAACACCTTAATGTGCTATACCTTGACCATCATTGAATTGACTATAACAATCATCTTACGAAGAGTTAAGCTGAACTTCTCTGGTCCTGGAAAGTTTTGGTTAAGGATAGATGCAAGGGGGCACATTCTGGGAGGCTGCAAGCTCCTCTCTCATAAGGACAGCCAGGCAATCTTTTGGTGTCTCAATTGTTTTCTGAGAAATAATTCAAAATTAGATGAAACTCCTATTTGTCAAATATTGGTCAATTTACAATCATCTGTTTTTTTTCTATGAGAAAATAGGACACAGGGATGCTAAGTGGTTTGGCAAATATCATATACTTTGACATTGGAAGGGTTGGGACTGGATTTGAGATTGCAGGGACCACAGAGTTCCATGATTCCAGTGATTTGTGTTGGGTGATGGGGAGCCTAATGCCTCATATATTTTTTTTTTCTACCTCTTAGCTCTGGATAACCTATTACCCCGAGTTAGTGAATCAAAGAGCAATGTCCACATAAGGAAATAACTGCTATTCAATGTGTTTGCTATGTGATTCATTAGTCTTCCTGGGCTCCCATATTGACTGACATTCAGGGTCATAAGATTACATAATATTTTCTGTCTGTGTCATTTATGGCTCTCTGACTAATTAGGTACACAATATTTTATCCTCCTGCCATCTAGCATACTTTTGTCTACTTTATGAACCTAATATTTGCTAGTAATATTGGTCTCTGCTGTAAGTTGTTCACTGTACTTGAGTTTTCTTTTCTTAGTCTGGTAGTTTGCTGCTATCAGACAGGACCATTAGTTCAGAGAAATTGAGAGACTTGGCAGGGAAGTCTGGAAACAAGTGTAGAAAATGAGCAATCTTGGGTTCTTTCTGCTTGTAGTCAAAAGGGAAAGAAAGGGCTTATCTTTGCTTGTTGTCTAAGAAAATAGCACAGAAGGGTGTACTGGTGATAAGGATTTCAGTTGTGGCAGAAGCAGGAGATGGCTGGTCATACTGTAACCACAGTCAGCAAGTACAGAGGGGACTGCCTAGTCTCTTCTTTTCCTTTCTATTCTATTTGGTATCCCAGCCCATGGTATGGTGGCACTGGTATTCTCTGGTAACCCCTTCAAAGACTTGCTCAGAAGTATCTTCTGCTGCATTGGGATCTAGTCCAGTGGCCAGTAAGGGTAGACCATTACACTTGTTAATTTGAAGAAAAGGTAGCAGAGAATTGGAACAGTGGTCAGAACAGACTATGGGAGAGATTCCTCAGAAGCTATGGCATGAGAGTTAGTACCGAGGGTTGTGGGAAGCCACATGACTCAGGAGGCCTGGCCTAGACTTTTGCCTTTATGTCAGGTTGTTCTGGAGCATCTGAAAGCACAGGAAATGTACAAAGGAGATATGAGAAATCTTGACCACATAGTTGATTTCTGTCATTTGGAACCAGCTGTTTATTTTTTATTTCAAAATATATAAAACAATAAACTAATAGTTTTAAAATCAGAAGGACTCTTAAAAGTATTCTATCCCAGTAATTTTATCATTTAAATGAGGAAAATTAAACTAAAACAAGTCAAATCCCTCTATTGACTTAGTTCCAGAGTTGTGGAATTTTAAGATTACAGCCCCAAGCTTTGTATTTATATTTATGTAGGCTGATGAGATAAACAAGCCCAGGATCAAGGCCACATCTTTAAATATACTCAGAAGCTGTGGAAAGGAAATGATCTGGTCCACAGTTTGGAAGACGATTGCTGCTCTGTGAAGGATGATCTGGAACAGGGCAAGAATAGCTGAGTTCAGACGCTGTTACATTTGCCCAAGGATGAAGTGATTACATCTGAGACAGGGAAGACAGTGAGATGCGGCTGTACTTTGGGGTTAATGATATGTACAGATTGATAGATTGAATGTAGAAAATAAAAACATAAGATGTTTTGAGGCCCAGGGCCCCTGGAACAGATAGATACAGGTAAAGTTTCTGAGAGCAAAGTATAGAGGTGAAAGTGAGCCTGAAGGTTTAGTAACTTGGGGTGGAGGGACAGTGGGGAGAAACTTAGAGTTAAATAAAAATTTCTGTCATTTTTTCTTATTCCAACGCTGATCCATCTTCTCCAGGTTCCTAAAGTATGATCTACTTCCCTGCATCCTACTGTAGACCTCTCATCAGTTCTTGGCCCCAAATACTTCCTTATAAAATACAATAATTGCTATCTTTCTATTGCTTTGCCAAGATTTCCAGAATATTGATGGTCTATTTGTAAAGACAGCAGTTCTATTTTAGCTCATGGTTTTAGAATTTTCTTTCTGCAGTCATTTGACTCCATCTTTTCAGGTCTATGGTGGCACAGTACCTTAAACTAGGGACATATGATAGAGAAAGTTTGCTCACATCAAGGCAAGTGGAAGGAAAGTGTCTATTGTCTTGGTATTCTCTTCAAAGGTATGCCTTGGTCCCAGCAATCGTCCTACTAGGAAATTCTACCACCTTCTGGTTCTTTCATAGTCAAAAGACCAAGCCTTTAATATAGGCCTTTGAGAAAAATTTAAGATCCTATATAGTATATCCTATGACCAACTCTATTAGTCAATTACTTTATGAAGATAAGGTGGGAAATAAGTTTTTTTTTAAATTTTTATTTTCTATATTCTATGTTTACATTCCAAAGGCTTTCCCCTTTCCCAGTTCCCCCCTCCCTATGTCCCATAGTTCCTCTTCCCCCCAACTATTCCCCAATCATTCCCCCTCCCCCCTCGTTTCTTTACAAAACTGGATCCAATCTTTACAGGCCCAGGGTCCTCTCCTTTCTTCTTCTTGGGAATCATTTGACTTGCTAATTGTGCCTTGAGTATTTAGGGCTTCTGGGCTCATTAATATCCACTTATCAGTGATTGCATTTCATGTATATTCTTTTGTGATTGGGTTAACTCACTCAGGATGATATTTTCCAGGTCTAACCATTTACCTACAAATTGCATGAATTCATTATTTTTAATTGCTGAGTAGTATTCCATTGTATAAATATACTACATTTTCTGTATCCATTCCTCCTTTGAGGGATATTTGGGCTCCTTCCAATTTCTGGCTATTATAAACAAGGCTGCTATAAACATAGTGGAGCATGTGTCCTTACTGCATGCAGGGGAATCCTCTGGGTATATGCCCAGGAGTGGTATGCCAGGGTCCTCTGGTAGTGACATGCCCAATTTTCTGAGGAACCGCCAAACTGATTTCCAGAGTGGTTTTTACCATTTTGCAATCCCACCAAGAGTGGAGGAGTGTTCCTCTTTCTCCACATCCTCGCCAGCACTTGTTGTCTCTTGAGTTTTTAATCTTAGCCATTCTGACTGGTGTGAGGTGGAATCTCAGGGTTGTTTTGATTTGCATTCCCCTGATGACTAATGATGTTGAACATCTTTTAAGGTGTTTCTCGGCCATCCGAATTTCTTCTGGTGAAAATTCTTTGTTTAGCTCTGTGCCCCATTTTTGATAGGGTTATTTGTTTTTTGCGGTCTAACTTCTTGAGTTCTTTGTATATATTGGATATTAGCCCTCTGTCAGATGTGGAGTTGGTGAAGATCTTTTCCCACTTTGTTGGTTGCCGTTTTGTCCTTCTGACAGTGTCCTTTGCCTTGCAGAAACTTTGTAATTTTATGAGGTCCTATTTGTCGATTCTTGATCTTAGTGTGTAAGCTATTGGTGTTCTGTTCAGGAACTTTTCCCCTGGGAAATAAGTTCTAATTCTGTGTGCTTCTTATCCTACAAGAATAGGATGACAAATACTAAGCTTCCTCTTACCAATTTAGAGGGCCTTAAATTGCATCTACTTGGAGAGAAAAGGTAAAGGGATGTGTTCAAAGGATGCACTGAAATATAGGGGTGAGAGGGAAGGACATCTCTGCCAGATATGCCATTATGAGTTCTCAATTCACCATTTCTTATTACTTCTGTGTTCTGGGCCCTGTCCTGAGTACTGGGAGCATTGTAGGCAAGAAAACTTAAGTTCTTGCATTTCTGAAAGCTACATTCTAGAACACTGGTTATTTAAATGCCGTGTTCAAAGCAAAACAAAAACAGAACAAAGCAAAACAAAATAAAATAGCAGCAAATAATTCACTGCCTCTTTTGGCAGCTGAAAATCAGGTCCTTTACTCCAATCAGGCACCCTATTCACTGTCCACCACCCCATGTGCATTCTTGACCTGTATTTTCTGTGCAGTGTCTTTCACTCAGCCACATTCTCTGCTTCTTCTAGGTTACATCCTTTGCTCTGTCAGGACTGATATTCAAAGCAGGATTGTACTAGCTTGCATCTTGTTTTTATTGGCTAGTTCCTGTCATGGTTTCACTATGATTACCATTTGACCCTTCCAGATGCCTCTTGAACCTTCCCTCTTATTATCAGTCCTTGAAGTTGGTTTAAAATAGGTGGTCTGCATCCAGCCCTCCACAGGGAGGTGGGGAAGCACAGTCTGAGGTCCTCCTTGGGAAACTGCTTGGGGCCCACTGGAGGGTCCCTGGTCTGTATTGAGGTCAGGGACAGCAGGTTCTCTCTTGGGCATAAGACGCTGCTGGATGATAGGGAAGAACAGCTAGCTGGTTCCTGAAGGAAGGAGAGAGTCCTTGGCTTGGTTTGGAGGAAACTGGGAATGCAGAGAGGCCTCCTGGGTGAGATTAGACAGAAGCTCTTTACAGAGGCTCTTTAGAGGAAGACCTGCTCCATTGCTCCAGCACAATGGAACCCGATGAGAAGATGCATTCCATGATTTTAAAGCTTTTATTGTCATGATGGAGAGTTGTGATGAGTGAAACAGTACCCTACTTTCTCAGGGTGGGCCTGAGGTTAAATACCTTTGCCAGGAGGTGTATCTGAGAAGGAGAGCTTAATTGGTCAAGCCCTTCAGGCCTTTAGGTACCTCATTAAAATGGAGACCTGTTTTGAGGCTCAGTGATCAGTGATTGGTAGTCACATCCTCTACCTGTGAAGGGGCTTGGGGCATTGCCCTATGTGACTGATGGCCACAGAATTATGGAGAGCTGAGGCCTCATGTCAGAAGCCTAGTGTCTGGGAGCAGGACAAATGCCATCTGACACTTGCAGAATAATCTCCTGCTGGGTCACCCGGGGTTTAAACCTAGCTCAACCAGAAAAGCTGGCTGCCTTTCATGATCTCACACTTGATGTTGTCATTTTCATTTAAAACTAATTATACTCACAGGTTTATAACACTGCTTCTACAGAGCTATAGGATTTCCTCTGATGCCTGGTAAACACTACTGTGAATTTTAATTTCTTTTTGCTTTTTCTTCCAAAATTGATGATGGCAAGTCTCTTGCACAGGAAGGCACTATGCGCACACACCTGGAGACGGGGTCTCCTAACTGGCTGGCATGGGTTTGAAGTGGACAGGGGTCCAATTTCTCGGTGCTGTGTGTCAGTGTGCACTCTCTCAGCAGTCTGCCAGCGGCAGCTGCCTTTCACTCATCTCCTGGCTCTGTTTCTCCATATTCTTAGGTTTTGTGGGCATTGCCATGCAAGCACCCCATCAGATGCTTAGGGGTGTCTACATTAAAAGAACAGTGGTATATTTTTCCAGACAATCTGATAGAAGAAGACACCCCTGGCACACTGAATTAAGGTTAAACAGTAAGCAGCCCCAATGGCATCCATTTCTATAGAAATCTATAGAAATAAAATGCTAAGGGAGGTAGTGTGTTCGAATTTACTAAGGTTTCCTCATAGGACTAGGCAGACCTAGGACATATTCCGTGATCCTGCCCACAGTATAATTTTGAGAATTGGAGAAATAGGTTTTCTAGAATTCTGGATTTTAAATATGTGGTTGTAGTGGTTTCATTCTCTGCATAAGAGCCAAGGAAATTTTTTATACCTCTTTATCTGAGCACATGTGACTACAGTCGTGACTTTCATGGGGTAGAATTTATGCTTATTCCAATGATCCCGAAAGTGTTGAACTCTTCTTCACAGTGTCTTGCATGAGTCAGCCAACTGAACGGTTATATGTAAAGTTTAGACTAAGATGCTCTATGGGGTTCTGCAAGGATGTAGTATTCTTGTTTATAATCATGCAGCCACTGAGTGTACAGTCTCTACTAGTGAAAGTGATTCTGTAGCTGTAGAGACATGTGCATAATGCTTTGGAAGAATTGAGGTGTTAAATGTAGGAGGGAGGGTTCAGTTCATTCTGTGTACCATGTATCGGTCTATTTTTCAGCATCTCCAGAATCTGGAACACTGGACTAGAAACCACTGTGTTCAAGGTTCAAGGCAGAGGTAAACTTCTAAAATGAAGTTCTTAGATTCTGTTATAGACTGATATGTTATTTAAAATTTTCCATGTGATTTTAATAGCCAATCAGAGTTGAGGACAAGCACTGTGTAAATTTTTTAGTATTTTTAGCATAATTTTGTTTCCAAGGTGCGTGGAGTCTGTGTGGGGTTATGGGACTTTTAGACATACCTCTCCTATTGTTAGCGCCTTACACAGACAAAATGGACAGCATAGCTATGATATTTAAAGCAGAGATAAATGGCTAAGACTAGACAAATAATGAATGAGATAGGAGCAAAACCCCAGGCATTTTTTTCAGTTGAAGATGAACACAAATCTAAACTTAGTGCTGGGATGTGTAAGGTGTGTGCCAGGTGTGAATTGGATATTAATAAGAAAGTAATGAAGTCAAGTGAGCTTGGATAGGGTCTCAAGCTAGAATATTTGAATTTGAGTTCTTTTACGACACAAAATAGCTTGTTTACATGGCCAATTGATTTCATTTCACGATATTTTTGTTCTCAGGCTTACCAAATGTGAGGCAGTAGCAGCTTTGTTAGTATAAATAAAATGTCTGAGACAAGTTCATTGTATAAGGAGGTTCATTAACTCAGTTTCAGAGGTGTAAGAGCATGTTGCTAGCTTCGCCCCAGCTTGAGTGGGGAAGATCATGGCTGAATTTCTTATAGAGGGAGTACATAAGAAAGGGAGCAGTCATATCTCAGAAACAGGAAGGCAGAGGGGGTAGGGTACCCCAGCCTATTCTGATTATATACTCCATGTGACTTAAAGACATTTCACTAGTTTTTAAGTTGTTCATACTATCATTGGTACATTAAGGACCATGCTTCCAACATGGGGACCTTTGGGAACAAATTTAAAGACATCCAAACCCTTTTAAAGCTGTTTGGGACAAGTAAAGTGGAATGTACACAAATCCTCCATACACTGGATTCCTATCCTTCGAAGAAGAGACATTGAAAGCTTTAGAACAGGGGACTGGAGAGATGGCTCAGTGGTTAAGAGCTCTGGCTGCTCTTCCAGAGAACTGGATTCAATTCTAAGCACTCACATGGCAGCTCACACCCATCTGTAATTCCAGTTCCAGGGTTTCTGATAACCTCATATGCATGCAGGCATAAGCGCAGGCAAAACACTAATGACCATAAGATAACATATGTGTGTGTGTGTGTGTGTGTGTATATATATATATATATATATATATATATATATATATATATGAATGTATCCCCAGAAAGTTTTAGATCAGGAGGATACAATTTATCTGTTATTCATTTTATTTATGTATGAATAAATGAAATAGCTAAAATAAGTGATCATCATATTTTTATCACTCATAAACAGTGGTGTTCAACATTCAAAAAGGATAACCCCACCTGCCCAAAAAGGATAACTCCACCTGCCCGACATGGCAACTGCAGAAGTTATACCTGAAGGAGTGGAAGGTGAGTACTGTGTTACCTAATCAATGTGCAGCCAGTTAGGGGTAGCTTATGCTGTTTTACATGACAGTATACTTTCTTCTAAATGCCATGGAGTTTGTTTATAAGTTCTTCACAGAAAAAAAAGTCAGACTCTATAGTATATGTAAAACAGGTGCTAGTATCCCATTGAGCACATTTAGCAGCGAAAACAGCACAGCACTTAGTAGGTACATAATGAGTATATGCAGAATTGAGTCCCATTGTGCCTAAGGGATTAGTACAGTTTTATTTTTTATTTTTTTGAAATAGAGTCTCTCAGTGTAGCCCAGGCTGGCCTCAACTCAAAATCTTTTTGCCTCAGCTTCCCAAATGCTGGGATTCTAGGCATGTGCCAACAGACACAGCTTGAGTGTGTTTTTTTCCAAACCTTGTGTAGTTAGTCACATACAGAGCAGTAGGGTATTCATTCAGACTCTACATGCAAAGTGGTCTCATCCAACATGACCATAATCTTTGATTGACTTCCTTTTTTAATTAGATATTTGCTTTATTTACATTTCAAATGCTATCCCCTTTCCTCATTACCCCTCCAAAAAAACCCCTATATGATCCCCCTCCCACTGCTTACCAACTCCTCCCCCCCCAATTTCCTGACCTCCCATTCCGCTACAGTGGGGCACTGAGCCTTCACAGGACCAATGACCTCTCCTCTCATTGATGTCTGAAAAGGCCAGCCCCTGATACATATGTAGCTAGAGTCATGGGTCCCTCCATGTGTACTCTTTGGTTGGTGGTTTAGTCTCTGGGAGCTCTGGGGGTACTGGTTGGTACATATTATTGTTCCTCCTATGGGGCTGCAAACCTCTTCAGCTCCTTTTGTCCTTTCTCTAGCTCCTCCATTGGGGATGCTATGCTCAGTCCATTGGTTGGCTGTGAGCCATGGGTATTTTGATCCACCTTCTAAGAAGGACCAAAGTATCCACACTTTGATCTTCCTTCATTTTGAGCTTCATGTGTTCTGTGAATTATATCTTGGTTATTCCGAACATTTGGGGTAATATCCATTTATCAGCGAGTGCATGTGTCTTCTTTTGTGATTAGGTTACCTCGCTCAGGATGATATATTCTAGTTCCATCCATTTGCCTAAGAATTTCATGAATTCTTGTTTTTAATAGCTGAGTAGTACCCCATTGTGTAAATGTAACATATTTTCTGTATCATTCCTTGGTTGAGGGACACTAGGTTCTTTCCAGCTTCTGGCTATTATAAATAAGGCTGCTATGAACATAGTGGAGCATGTGTCCTTAATTACACGTTGGAGCATCTTCTGCATGTATATGTATATGTATATGTATATGTATGTGTATGTGTATGTGTATGTGTATGTGTATGTGTATGTGTATGTGTATATGTATATGTATATGTATATGTATATGTATATGTATATGGCCAGGAGTGGTATAGCTTGGTCCTCAGGTCCAATTTTCTGAGGAACTGCCAAACTGACTTCCAGAATGGTTTCACCAGCTTGTAATCCCACCAGCAATGGAGGAGTGTTCCTCTTTCTCCACATCCTTTCCAGCATGTGCTATCCCATGAGTTCTTGATCTTAGTCATTCTGACTAGTGTGAGATGGACTCTCTGGGTTGTTTTGATGTACATTTTACTGAATATTAAGAATGTTGATGGAATACTACTAAGCAATTAAAAATAATTCATGCAATCTGTAGGCAAATGGTTGGATCTGGAAAATATCATCCTAAGTGAGCTAACCCCATCACAAAAGAATACACATGAAATGCAATCACTGATAAGTGGATATTAATGAGCCCAGAAGCTCTGAATACTCAAGGCACAATTAGCAAATCAAAAGATTCCCAAGAAGGAAGGAAGGAAAGAAGGAAGGAAGGAAGGAAGGAAGGAAGGAAGGAAGGAAGGAAGGAAGGGAAGGGAGAGGACCCTGATCCCAAAAAGACTGGATCCAGTTTTGTAGGAGAGTATCAGAAGAGAGAAATGGTGTGTGTGTGTGGGGGGGTGATTAGGGAATGGGCAGATGGAAAAGGACTTATAGGACATATGGTGAGGGGGGAACTGGGAAAGGGGAAAGCCTTTGGGATGTAAACAAAGAATATAGAAAATAAAAAAATAAATGTATAAATTTATAAAGAAAATGTTGAACATTTCTTTAGGTGTTTCTCAGCCATTTGGTATTCCTCAGTTGCAAATTCTTTGTTTAGCTCTGTACCCCATTTTAATAGGGTTATTTGGTTCTCTGGAGTCTAACTTCTTGAGTTATTTGTATATTTGGATATTAGCCCTCTATCAGATGTAGGATTGGTAAAGATCTTTTCCCAATCTGTTGGTTGCTGTTTTGTCCTATTGACAGTGTCCTTTACCTTACAGAAGCTTTGGAATTTCAGGAGTTCCTATTTGTCTATTCTTGATCTTATAGCATAAGTTATTGGTGTTCTGTTCAGGAAACACTTCCCTGTGCCCATATGCTCGAGGGTATCCCCCACTTTCTTATCTATTAGATTCAATGTATCAATTTTTATGTGGAGGTCCTTGATCCATTTGGACATGAGCTTTGTACAGGGAGATAAGAATAGATCAATTTGCCTTCTACTACATGTTTATTGCCAGTTGAACCAGCACCATTTGTTGAAAAAAAAAAAAAACCTCTTTATTCCACTGGATGGTTTTAGCTCCTTTGTCAAAGATCAAGTGATCAAAGATCAAGTGTGTGGGTTTGTTTCTGGGTCTTCAATTCTAGTCCATTAATATACCTGCCTGTCATTGTACCAATACCATGAAGTTTTTGTCACTATTGCTCTATAGTATATATTGAGGTAGGGATGGTGATTCTGCCAGAGGTTCTTTTATTGTTGAGAATAGATTTTGCTATCTTGGGTTTTTTTGTTATTTCAGATAAATTTGGAAATTTCTCTTTCTAACTCTATGAAGAATTGAGTTGGAATTTTGATGGAGATTGCATTGAATCTATAGATTGTTTTTTTGCAAGATGGCCATTTTTACTATATCAATCCTGCCAATCCCTGAGCATGGGAAGTCATTCCATCTTCTGAGATCTTCAATTTCTTCAGAGAGTTGAAGATCCCACTGAAATCAGGGACTAGACAAGGCTCTCCACTCTCTCCCTACCTGTTCAATATAGTACTCAAAGTCCTAGTCAGAGCAATTACAAGGAAAGGAGGTCAAAGGGATTCAAATTGGAAAGGAAGAACTCAAAGTATCACTATTTGTAGATGATATGATAGTATAATTATGTGAACCCAAAAATTCCACCAGAGAACTCCTAACTTGATACAAACCTTCACCAAAGTTAGCTCAAACTAATCAGTAGCCTTCCTATACACAAAGATTAAAGAGGCTGATGAAGAAATTAGGGAAACAACACCCTCCACAACAGTCACAAATAATATTAAATATCTTAGTGTGACTCTAACCAAGCAAGTGAATGATCATGCTGTTTTTTTCTTTGAGTTTGTTTATGTAGTGGATTACATTGATTGAATTCCATATTTTGAACCATCCCTGCATCCCTGGGATGAAGCCTCCTTGATAGTGGTGGATGATCATTTTGATGTGTTCTTGGTTTCCTTTGGTAAGAATTTCATTGAGTATTTTTGCATTGATATTCATAAGGGAATTTTGGCCTAAAGTTGTCTTTCTTTGTTGGTTGTTAGTACGGTTTAGGGATCAGAGTAAATATGGCATCATACAATGAAATGGGTAGTGTTCCTTCTGTTTCTATTTTGTGGAATAGTTTGAAGAGTATTGGTATTAGATCTTCTTTGACTAACTGATAGAACTCTGCACTAAATCCATCTGGTCCTGGGATTTTTTTTTTTTTTTTGGTTGGGAGACTATTAATGACTGCTTCTATTTCTTTAGTGGTTATGGAACTGTTTAGAGCATTTATCTAATCCTGATTTAACTTTGGTTTCTGTTATCTGTCTAGAAAATTGTCCATTTCATCCAGATTTTCCAGTTTTAGTTTTATTGAGTATAGGCTTTTGTAGTAGGATGTGATAATCTTTTGGATTTCATCAGTATCTGTAGTTTTGTCTATCTTTTCATTTCTGATTTTGTTGATTTGGATACTGTCTCTGTGCCCTCTGGTTAGTCTGCAAAAGGGTTTATCTATCTTGTTGATTTTCTCAAAGAACCAGCTCCTGGTTTTCTTCTTTGTATAGTTCTTTTTTTTTTTCTACTTGGTTGATTTTAGCCCTGAGTTTGATGATTTCCTGCCATCTACTCCTCTTGGGTGGATTAGCTTCTTTCTGTTCTAGAGCTTTCAGGTGTGCTGTTAAGCTGCTAGTGTATGCTCTCTCCAACTTCTTTTTGGATGTACTCAGAGCTATGAGTTTTCCTCTTAGTATTGCTTTCATTGTGTTTGGGTATGTTGTTGCCAGGAGCCAATCTGACCTTACTTTATGTTTAGATTCCATTTTAAAGATAGGCTTGGGTTTTGTCTTCTCCTCAGCTACAGACCTTGGAGAAATTGGGTGGTCAATGAGCACTGCACCCTGCCAAAAGAAGAAATATCTTAGAGCTGCTAGAGATTCACCTTGGCAGAATGCATAGGCTTTATGGAAAATCCCTCCTTGCCTTATTTCTTCCCCCACCTATATAAGTTCCCTGAGAAAATAGTTTTTGGATCCTTGAGCAATTTGTCTTGGCCTCGTTCTTCGTGTCTCCTGTCCTTTCCATTGTCTGCCCTTCTCTCCTAGCGTCCCCCGTTGGGGCTGCATTTTCATTAAATTCTAAAATGTCTTTAATTTCTTTATTTCTTCCTTGACCAAGTTTTCATTGAGTAGAATGTAGTTCAGTTTCCATGTGTATGTGGGCTTTCTATCATTTTTGTTGTTATTGAAGACCAGTCTTAGTCTGTGGTGATCTGTTAGGGTGCATGGATTTATTTCAATCTTCTAATATCTGTTGATGTCTGTTTTGTGACTGAGTATATGGTCAGTTTTGGAGAAGGTACCATGAGGTGCTGAGAAGAAGGTATATTCTTTTGTTTTAGGATAAAATGTTCTATAGATATCTGTTACATCCATTTGGTTCATAATTTCTGTTTACTGTTTAGTTTGTGTTTCCTAATTTGTCCATTGATGAGAGTGGGATGTTGAAATCTTTCACTATTATTGTGTGACATAAAATGTGTGCTTTGAGCTTTAGTAAAGCTTCCTTTATGAATGTAAGTGCCCTTGCATTTGGGGCATAGATGTTCAGAATTGAGTTTATCTTGGTAGATTTTTCCTTTGATGAGTATGAAGTATCTTTCCTTATCTTTTTTGATAACTTTAGCTTGAAAATAGATTTTTTTATTTTTATTTTCTATATTCTATGTTTACATTCCAAAGGCTTTCCCCTTTCCCAGTTCCCACCCACCATAGTTCCCATAGTTCCTCTCCCCCCCAACTGTTCCCCAATCATTCCCCCTCCCCCCTCGGTTTCTTTACTAAACTGGATGCAATCTTTACAGGCCCAGGGTCCTCTCCTTTCTTCTTCTTGGGAATCATTTGACTTGCTATTTGTGTCTTGAGTATTTAGGGCTTCTGGGCTCATTAATATCCACTTATCAGTGATTGCATTTCATGTGCATTCTTTTGTGATTGGGTTAATTCACTCAGGATGATATTTTCCAGGTCTAACCATTTACCTACAAATTGCATGAATTCATTATTTTTAATTGCTGAGTAGTATTCCATTGTATAAATATACCACATTTTCTGTATCCATTCCTTCTTTGAGGGATATTTGGGCTCCTTCCAATTTCTGGCTATTATAAACAAGGCTGCTATAAACATAGTGGAGCATGTGTCCTTATTGCATGCAGGGGAATCCTCTGGGTATATGCCCAGGAGTGGTATGCCAGGGTCCTCTGGAAGTGACATGCCCAATTTTCTGAGGAACCGCCAAACTGATTTCCAGAGTGGTTTTACCATTTTGCAATCCCACCAACAGTGGAGGAGTGTTGCTCTTTCTCCACATCCTCGCCAGCACTTGTTGTCTCTTGAGTTTTTAATCTTAGCCATTCTGACTGGTGTGAGGTAGAATCTCAGGGTTGTTTTGATTTGCATTTCCCTGATGACTAATGATGTTGAACATCTTTTAAGGTGTTTCTCGGCCATCCGAATTTCTTCTGGTGAAAATTCTTTGTTTAGCTCTGTGCCCCATTTTTGATAGGGTTATTTGTTTCTTTGTGGTCTAACTTCTTGAGTTCTTTGTATATATTGGATATTAGCCCTCTGTCAGATGTGGAGTTGGTGAAGATCTTTTCCCACTTTGTTGGTTGCCGTTTTGTCCTTCTGACAGTGTCCTTTGCTTTGCAGAAACTTTGTAATTTTATGAGGTCCCATTTGTCGATTCTTGATCTTAGAGCATAAGCTATTGGTGTTCTGTTCAGGAACTTTTCCCCTGTGCCCAAGTCCTCCAGGGTCTTCCCAAGTTTCTTTTCTAATAGGTTCCGTATGTCTGGTTTTATGTGGAGGTCCTTGATCCACTTGGAGTTGATCTTAGTGCAAAGAGATAAGAGTGGGTCAATTCGCATTCTTCTGCATGGTGACCTCCAGTTGAACCAGCACCATTTGTTGAAAAGGCCATCTTTATTCCGCTGGATGGTTGTGGCTCCTTTATCAAAGATCAAGTGACCATAAGTCTGTGGGTTAATTTCTGGGTCTTCAATCCTGTTCCATTGATCTGCTTGCCTGTTGCTATACCAATACCATGCAGTTTTTAACACAATTGCTCTGTAGTACTGCTTGAGGTCAGGGATATTGATTCCCCCAGAAGTCCTTTTATTGTTGAGAATAGTTTTAGCTATCCTGGGTTTTTTGTTGCTCCAGATGAATTTGAGAATTGCTCTTTCTAGATCTATGAAGAATTGAGTTGGGATTTTGATGGGGATCACATTGAATCTGTATATTGCTTTTGGCAAGATGGCCATTTTTACTATATTGATCCTGCCAATCCAGGAGCAAGAAATATTTTTCCATCTTCTGAGGTCTTCTTCGATTTCTTTCTTCAAGGACTTGAAGTTCCTGTTGTACAGATCTTTTGCTTGTTTGGTTAGAGTTATACCAAGATACTTTATGTTGTTTGTGGCTATTGTGAAGGGTGTTATTTCCCTAATTTCTTTCTCTGCCTGCTTGTCCTTTGAGTACAAGAAGGCCACTGACTTGCTTGAGTTAATTTTATAACCTGCCACTTTGCTGAAGTTGTTTATCAGCTGTAGAAGTTCTCTGGTGGAGTTTTTTGGGTCGCTTAGGTAAACTATCATATCGTCTGCAAATAATGATAGTTTCACTTCTTTCTTTCCAATTTGTATCCCTTTGACTTCCTTATGTTGTCTAATTGCTCTTGCTAGAACTTCAAGTACTGTATTGAAAAGATATGGAGAGAGAGTGCAGCCTTGTCTAGTCCCTGATTTTAGTGGGAATGCTTCAAGTTTCTCTCCATTTATTTTGATGTTGGCTACTGGTTTGCTGTAGATTGCTTTTACTATGTTTAGGTATGGGCCTTGAATTCCTGCTCTTTCCAAGACTTTTAGCATGAAAGGATGCTGAATTTTGTCGAATGCTTTTTCAGCATCTAATGAGATGACCATGTGGTTTTTTTCTTTCATTTTGTTTATGTAGTGGATTACATTGATGGATTTCCTTATATTGAACCATCCCTGCATCCCTGGGATGAAGCCTACTTGATCATGGTGGATGATCGTTTTGATGTGCTCTTGGATTCGGTTAGCAAGAATTTTATTTAGTATTTTTGCATCTATATTCATAAGAGAAATTGGCCTGTAGTTCTCTTTCTTTGTTGGATCTTTTTGTGGTTTAGGTATTAGCGTAATTGTGGCTTCGAAGAATGAGTTGGGCAGTGTCCCTTCTGTCTCTATTTTGTGGAATAGTTTGAAAAGTATTGGTGTTAAGTCTTCTTTGAAGGTCTGGTAGAATTCTGCACCAAAACCATCTGGTCTTGTACTTTTTTTGGTTCGGAGGCTTTCTATAGCCCCTTCTATTTCTTTAGGGGTTATGGGACTATTTAGCTGATCTACTTGATGCTGATTTAATTTTGGTATTTGATATCTGTCTAGGAAATTGTCCATTTCCTCCAGATTCTCCAGTTGTTTTGAGTATAGACCATTGTAGTAGGATCTGATGATCTTTTGAATTTCCTCAGTTTCTGTTGTTATGTCTCCCTTTTCATTTCTAATTTTGTTAATTTGTATACTGTCTCTGTGTCCTTTGGTTAGTCTGGCTAAGTGTTTATCTATCTTGTTGATTTTCTCAAAGAACCAGCTCCTGGTCTTGTTGATTCTTTGTATGGTTCTCTTTGTTTCTACTTGATTGATTTCAGCCCTGAGTTTGGTGATTTCTTGTCTTCTACTCCTCCTGGGTGAATTAACTTCTTTTTCTTCCAGGGCTTTTAGGTGTGCTGTTAAGTTGCTAGTGTATGCTCTCTCCAGTTTCTTTTTGGATGCACTTAGGGCTATGAGTTTTCCTCTTAGCACTGCTTTCATTGTGTCCCATAGATTTGGGTAGGTTGTACCTTCATTTTCATTGAATTCTAAAAAGTCTTTGATTTCTTTTTTTATTTCTTCCTTGACCAAGGTGTCATTGAGTAGAGTATTGTTCAGTTTCCATGTGTATGTGGGCTTTCTGTTGTTTTTGTTGCTATTGAAGACCACTCTTACTCCATGGTGGTCTGATAGGAGGCATGGGATTAGCTCGATCTTCTTGTATTTGTTGACATCTGTCTTGTGACCAATCATATGATCAATTTTGGAGAAGGTACCATGCAGTGCTGAGAAAAAGGTATATTCTTTAGCTTTAGGATGAAATGTTCTATATATATATCTGTTAAATCCAATTGGTCCAAAGTTTCAATTAGTTTCACTGTGTCCCTGTTTAGTTTCTGCTTTCCTGATCGATCCATTGAGGAGAGTGGAGTGTTACGGTCACCCACAATTATTGTGTTAGGTGTAATGTGTGCTTTTAGCTTTAGTAAGGTTTCTTTTACAAAGGAGGGTGCCCTTGTATGTGGAGCATAAATGTTCAGTATTGAGAGCTCTTCTTGGTGGATTTTCCCTTTGGCCAGCAATAAGTGACCTTCTGAGTCTCTTTTGATGACTTTAGGTTGGAAGTCAATTTTATCTGATATTAGAATGGCTACCCCAGCTTGTTTCCTGAGACCATTTGCTTGTAAAAATGTCTTCCAGCCTTTTACTCTAAGGCAGTGTTTGTCTTTAACACTGAGATGTGTTTCCTGTATGCAGCAAAATGTAGGGTCCTGTTTCCGTATCCAGTCTGTTAATCTATGTCTTTTTATTGGGGAATTGAGTCCATTGATGTTAAGAAATATTAAGGAATAGTAATTATTTCCTCCAGACATTTTTGAAATTATATTTATTTATTTTATTTATTTTTTTATATTCGAGAGGTTACCTTCTTTTGGGTTTGATGAGAGGAGGTTTCTATCTTGCTTCTTCCCGGGTGTAGTTTCCATCCTTGTCTTGGTGTTTTTCCCCTATTATCCTTTGTAGGGCTGGATTTGTGGAAATATATCGTGCAAATTTGGTTTTGTCATGGAATACCTTGATGTTTCCATCTATGGCGATTGAGAGCTTTGCTGGGTAAAGTAGTTTTGGCTGAAGTTTGTGTTCTCTTAGAGTTTGCATGATATCTGCCCAGGATCTTCTAGCTTTCATGGTCTCAGGTGAGAAGTCTGATGTTATTCTGATAGGTCTTCCTTTATAAGTTACTTGGCCTTTTTCTCTTGCTGCCTTTAATATTCTTTCTTTGTTTAGTACATTTGGAGTTTTGATTATTATGTGACGGGATGTATTTCTGTTCTGATCCAGTCTGTTTGGGGTTCTGTATGCTTCTTGTATATTCATGGGCATCTCTCTCTTTAGGTTGGGGAAGTTTTCTTCCATAATTTTGTAGAAGATATTTGCTGGCCCTTTAACGTGTACATCTTCATTCTCGTCTATACCTATAATCCTTAGGTTTGGTCTTCTCATTGTGTCCTGGATTTCCTGGATGTTTTGGGTTACAGCCTTTTTGCATTTAGTATTTTCTTTGACTGTTGAATCAATGGTTCCTATGGTATCTTCAGCTTCTGATATTCTGTCTTCTATCTCTTGTATTCTATTGTTGATATTTGCATCTATGGCCCCTGATTTCTTCCCAAGGTTTTCTATCTCCAATGTTGTCTCCCTCTGTGATTTCTTAGCTGTTTCTACTTCTGTTTTTAGTACCTGGATGGATTTTTTCAGATCTTTCGCTTGCTTGATTGTGTTTTCATGTATTTCTTTAATAGATTTTTGTGTTTCCTCTTTCATAGCTTCTACTTGTTGGCCCACGTTCTTCTGTATTTCTTTAAGTGATTTTTGTCTTTCTTCCTTATTGTCTTCTTCTTTTTGATCCATCTTCTCCTGCATTTCTTGAAGTGATTTTTGTATTTGCCTTGTAAAGGCTTCTAACTTTTGATCCATTTTCTCCTCTATTTCTTTACGAGATTTTTCTATGTGTTCAGCTACCAGCATCCTGACCAGTGATTTTATATCCAAGTCTTGTTTTTCTGGTGTTTTGGGGTATCCAGGGCTTCCTGTTGTTGGCAAACTGGGTTCAGATGCTGTCATGTTGCCTTGATTTCTATTAGTGACATTCCTTCATTTACCTTTTGCCATCTGGTTATTTCTCGTGTTAGTTGACCTTGTTGTCACTGGCTGGTGTTTGAATCTCCTGTGAGGCTGGGCTTACCGGTTGTTTCTCTACTGGTGGTTATGCGTGATTGCTGCTCAAGGGGATCACGAGCTGGCTGCCACCCGCTGACTTTGTGCACGGCCTGAGGTCTCCGGGAAGTGTGGGGGAGTGCAGCAGAGCCTCGGCAGGTGCTGCTGGGCCTGCCTAGTAGCGAGAGCCTAGCAGATCCCCCCACGTGGTAGCCCCTGATGGAATCTGTCTACCTGTGCCTTTCCAGCTGTGTTCTGGTTGCAATATGGAGGCCTGCCGCTATCGCTGGTCCGGGGTCCTGGGGAGCTGGGTGGTTCCAGCTGCCTCAGTGCAAGGCCTAAGCTCGCAGGGACATGCTGCAGAGCCTAGGCGCCTGGGCCCGCCTGTGGGCGAGAGCTTAGCAGCTCTCCCTGCTCTAGCCCAGACGGAGTCTCTACCTGCACCTTTCCAGCTGTGTCCTGGTTGCAATATGGAGGCCTGCCGCTATTGCTGGTCCCCAAAATAGATTTTATTTGATATTAGAATGGCTAATCTTGCTTGTTTCTTGGGATCATTTGTTTGGAAAATTGTTTTCTAGCCTTTCACTCTGAGGTAATGTCTGTCTTTGTGCCTAAGGTGAGTTTCCTATAAGCAGCAAAATGTTGGGTCCTGTTTACCTATCCAGACTGTTAGTTTCTGTGTTTTTATTAGAGAATTGAGTCCATTGATATTAAAAGATATTAAGGAAATGTGATGATTACTTCCTGTTATTTTTGTTATTAGAGGTGGAGTTATGTTTATGTGGCTCTCTTCTTTTTGGTTTGTTAAAAGATGATTATTTTCTTGCTGGTTCTTGGGTGTTGTTTCACTCTTTTTATTGGTGTTTTCCATTCATTATCCTTTGTAGTGTTGGATTTGTGGAAAGATATTGTGTAAATTTGTTTTTGTCATGGAATATCTTTGTTTCTCCATCTATGGTAATTGAGAGCTTTGCTGGGTATAGTAGGCTGAGTTGGCATTTGTGTTCCCTTAAGGTCTGTATGACCTCTGCCCAGGATCCTCTGGTTTTCATAATCTCTGGCAAGAAGTCTGGTGTAATTCTGAGGTATGCCTGTATATGTTACTTGACCTTTTTTCCTTAATGCTTTAATATTCTTCTTTTTTTTTTTACTGCATTTGGTGTTTTGATTATTATATGACAGCAGGAATTTCTTTTCTGGTCCAGTCTATTTGGAGTTTTGTAGGCTTCTTGTATGTTCATGGGCATTGATTTTTTTTTTTTAGGTTAGGGAAGTTTTCTTCTACAATTTTGCTGAATACATTTACTGGCCCTTTAAGCTGGACATTTTCTTCTATACCTTAGGTTTGGTCTTCTCATTCTGTCCTGGATTTCCTGGTTCTTTTGGATTAGGAGCTTTTTGCATTTTGCATTTTTTTTGACTATTGTGTCAATGTTTTCTATGGTATCTTCTGCACCTGAGATTCTCTCTTCTATCTCTTGTATTCTGTTGTTGATCTGTGACTCCTGACTTCTTTCATAGGTTTTCTATCTCCAGAGTTGTTTCCCCTTGTGATTTCTTTATTGTTTCTGGTTGCATTTTTAGATACTGGATGGTTTTGTTCAATTCCTTCACCTGTTCGGGTGTGTTTTCCTGTAATTTTTAAAGGGTGTTTATTTATGTCCTTCTTGAAGTTCTCTATCAGCACCATGAGCTGTGGTTTTAAATCTTATTATTCTGGTGTGTTGGGGTATCCAGGACTTGCTGTTGTGGGAGAACTGTGTTTGGATGATGCCACGTGGTTTCTGTTGGTAATGTTCTTGCGCTTATCTTTTGCCATCTGGTTATCTCTGTTGTTAGTTTGTCCCCTGTCTCTGGCTGGAGCTTGTTCCTCCTGTGGGCCTGCAAGCCTGTCTCAGCACTCCGAGGAGACAAGTTCTCTCCTGGCACAGAGAGCTGTGACTCAGAGCTCAGCCCCTGGATTCAGAGGGAGCCCAGAGGGAGCCTCTCATAGCTGCCCTGCCACTCCTGTGCTCCCAGTGATTCTGGCCATACACTCCTTGCACAGTCACTGGAGAGAAAATGGTGGTCTCACCTCCAAACTAGGGAGTCAAAGCACTCCTTGGAGACCAGTTCTTCCCTGGCAGGATAGGTGCACAGATCGCTGTGAGAGCAGCTCAGCTCCTGGGTGCAGATGGAGCTCTGAAGGACCTTGTCCCGGCTGCTCTGCCATTCTTGTGTGCCCTGTGCTCCTGGCCTTACACGCCTTGGACAGTCACCAGAGAGAAAATGCGATTATCTTCTTATAAATGCTTTGTGAAGACTTTTTGGGAAATGAAGTCTAACTGCAAAAGGGGTGAAACTTTCTGCATTAGAAAATACAGGTTTATAAGGCTCTGAGACTTTTGGGTACACAAAAGGCTTGTTCAGATATTATAATCAAGTGATGGCTCATTCCCTCTCTTAATTTCCACGACTAGAATTTCTTTTTGTATGTCAGCTCAAAGGCTTCCTGGTAACTATGCAGATCCACAAATGGAGTAAGAGAAACATTACACTATTAGCATTCAACACAGTCTGTATGAGGAATGAGAGTATTAAAAGGCTAATGTATGACATTGTTTTCCATGACTGCAATTCTTTTAGAGTCCGAGGTGTATACACACATTCTGTCCTTTGGTGCACATATATTCTGTCCTTTGGGAATATTATTTGCACTTATTTTTCAGGTCAGTTTATTATGACCATTTCAGTCTCTAAAGTTTACTTTATTATAAAATGTTATTGCTTTTAACAACTTGTTATTTATTTTTCTGTTTTTAGCAACACAGAAAATCTCAAAGATTATATTTTATTGTCCATGGACCTATTAACTCATTAATTTTAGATGAAATATGTATAATTGGGCAGCTGATTTAAACTAATTTGGAAGATTGTCTTTTGCTATTAAAAAAGAATTTATTAATGAAATTAACTATGCAGACATAGCTAGGAAAACTTTTCATACAATGACAGCAATATAATATTAATAGTTCATCAGGGAATCTTATGTATAAGGTGTTGTAGTTAAATGAACTGTATTAATATCTAAATCAAGTTTTCATGTGTGGGTCAGTTTAGCTCTCCTCTTATACAGATGTGGACCCTTATGATCTGAATTATGAATAAGTCACCAGGATCATTCTTATTCAAATCTCTTATGAATATGTTTTCATTTTCTGTAAATGTCTGGAAGTAAAATCACCAGGTCACAGGGTAAATATATTTCAATGTGATAAGAACTCCCATACCTCTTGCCAGTTGTTTATCCCATTCATCCTTATTTATGGAAACTTTGGAAATTCAACTAACCAGAAGAAAGTTGAAGCAGGAAAAGTTTCATGACAAAGAGAGAAGGACAAGCCTTGGAGTCATACTAGGAAAACGTGCTCAACTAGAGGCCCCCTCAAAGCAGAGTTTTATCTAGTTGCAATTTCATGAAATAGAAGTTTTACATTCTGAAGTCTATGCCTTCTTAAGGCTCAGGACTGGTATACTGGCATCTTTTCTGTCTTCACTGGAGGCACATATTTCTCCAAGAACATGTGCATGAATCTCAACAAATGTTTTTTATTGAAAAGAGAAAAATGCCACCAATGATGACCTTTAGTTATACACTGACACCCTTGGATACAAGAGCACTGGGATCTGAGTCTGGTCACAACGGAGCAGCATATATATATATATATATATATATATATATATATATATATATAGTATGTATCAGGGAGGGAGGGAGACAGAACAAAGTGGAACCAGTGAACTTAAAGATTGCTGAGAAGAACTTCTTTGCAATCTTTATTCCAACAGAATAGCTTTAGTTTCTCCCTTTCTTAGCTCGGTACTTTGATGGTAGACTTCTTTCTATTTGTGTCTTTCCTGCATTTCACAGGTCTTCCTGGGCTCCATTCCTTTGCACTTGATCACACCAGCTCCTGGTGACCCATGATTGAACATAGTAAATGGCAGCGTTCGGTTTGGGGCTGGCATGCAGGGATAGTTTTTCTCTAACTCACAAACACATTATTGTTAATGTAAAATGTACATGCCATAAAATGCAGAAATCTTAGCTACATTCATGATCTAACACTATCACAAATGCCCATTCAACTCATGTTCCCATTAAGTCATAGAATAGGACCATAAGCTCAGGTGTTTCTTCCATATCCTCCTTAGGCACGTCTCACTCAACAATGTTGCTTTGTTTCTACCAGAAATTGTTACAGATAGAACTTCATTTACAGGGAGCCATGAAGTAAGTTCTATTTGTATAGGCTTCTTTAACTTGAGATTCTGCTTTTGGGATCTACCACTGTGCTGTATGTGTTCATGGTTTGGCTAGTTTTTTGATGGCTAACAAATTAATTGCCTAAGCATGAGGCAATTTGATTCTCATTTCTCTTATTGATGCACACTGAGCCTTTTACAATTTGACCATGAGCAAGTGGCTGTAAGCAATCTTACGGAAGTCTCTTACAAAATGTTTTCATTTTCTGTAGTAAATATTTTCAAGTAAAATTGCAAGAGTAAATATATTATCAATTTTAAAAACATCTCAATAACTTTTCCAAGCTGCTTATTTCCTTTTGTATTTGTATTTTCTCAAGCCAAAAGGATGGTACAGGTATTCTCAGTGCCTCAGCATTCCACATTCTGTCTTTTTAGTTTCAGTAATTCAGGCGGTATAAAGGTATCTCATATATTTTCACCTTGAGCAGAGCAAATTCTTCAAAATTGCTTAAACTCTGAGTGGATGTAAAGAAGAGAGAGGAAACCTTGATTTTAAGACTTATGAAGAAGACAGTGTTTTATGGGATCCCTCTGGACAGTTGGAAAGTTAATTTGAATAGGCACTGCATATAAATTTTATTTAATCCAGCTAAAGAGGAAGAAGCTGAGAAATACTTATTAATAGCCAAAGCAACTAATTCTTTTATTTTTATTGGATATTTTCTTTATTTATATTTCAAATGTTATCCCCTTTCCCAGTCCCCCCTCCAAAACCTCCTATCCCATCCTTTCCCCCTGTTTCTATTTGGGTGTTTTGCCACTCACCCACCCACCCACTCCCACTCCTCACCTTTGCATTCCCCTGCAATGATGCATTGAGCCTTCACAGGACCAAGGGCTTCTTCTCCTATTGATGCTTGACAAAGCCATTTTCTGCTACATATGGGGCTGGAGCCATGGGTCCCTCCAGATGTACTCCTTGGTTGGTGGTTTAGTTTCTGGGAGCTCTGGGGGGGGGTCTGGTTGCTTGATATTACTGTTCTTTCTAAGGAGTTGCAAACCCTTCAGCTCCTTCAGTCCTTTCTCTGACTCCTCCATTGTGGACCCCATGCTCAGTCCAGTGGTTGGCTGTGAGCATCCTCCTCTGTATTTGTCAGGTTTTGGCAGAGTCTATCAGAAGACAGCTATATCAGGGTCCTTTCAGCAAGCCTTTCTTAGCATCCATAATAGTGTAGGGCTTTGGTAACTGTATATGGGATGGATCCCCAGGTGGGGCAGTTTCTGGATGGCCTTTTCTTCAGTCTCTGCTCCACAATTTGTCTCCATATTTGCTCCCTTGAGTATTTTGTTCCTTCTTCTAAGGACCAAAAACACCCATACTTTGGTTTTCCTTCTTCTTGAGCTTCATGTGGTCTGTGAATCGAATCTTGGGTATTCCGATCTTTTGGGCCACTTTAGTCAGTGCATAGCATGTGTGATCATTTGTCACTGGGTTACTTCACTCAGGATAATATTTTTCTACTTCTATCAATTTGCCTAAGAATTTCTTGAATTCATTGTTTTTATTAGCTGGGTAGTATTTCATTGTGTAAATGTACCACATTTTCTGTATCCATTCCTCTGTTGAGGGACATCTGGGTTCTTTCCAGCTTCTGGCTATTATAAATAAGGCTTCTATAAACATAGGGGCATGTGTTCTTGTTATATGTTGGAGCATCATTTAGGTATATGCCCAGGTGTGGTACAGCTGGATCCTTAGCTAATACTATGTCCAATTTTCTGAGGAACTGCCAAACTTATTTCTAGAGTAGTTATGCCAGCTTGCAATCCCACCACAATGGAGGATTATTCATCTTTCTCCACACCCTTGCCAGAATCTGCTGTCACCTGAGTTTTTCATTTTAGCCATTCTGACTGGTGTGAGGTGGAATCATAGGGTTGTTTTAATTTGCCTTTTCCTGATGACTAAGGATGTTGAACATGCTCATGGATCGGCAGGATTAATATAGTAAAAATGTCCATTTTGCTGAAAGCAATCTACAGATTCAATGCAATCCCCATCAAAATTCCAAATCAATTCTTCATGGAGTTAGAAAGAGCAATTTGCAAATTGATTTGGAATAACAAAAAGCCCAATATGGCAAAAACTATTCTCAACAATAATAGAACTTCTGGGGTAACCACCATCCCTGACCTTGAACAGTATTACAGAACAATAATCATAAAAAATGTATTGTATTGGTACAGAGACAGGTTGGAATATCAATGGAATAGAACTGAAGACCCAGAAATGACCCCACACACCTATGGTCACTTGATCTTTGACAAAGGAGCTAAAACCACCTAGTGGAAAAAAGACAGCATTTTCAGCAAATGGTGCTGGTTCAATTGGCAGTCAGAATGTAGAAGAATGCAAATTGATCCATTCTTATGTCCCCCTACAAAGCCCATGTCCAAGTGGATCAAGGACCTCAACATAAAACCAGATACACTGAAACTAATGGAAGAGAAAATGGGGAAAAGCCTAAAACATGTGGGCTCAGGCTAAAATTTCCTTAGCAGAACACCAATGGCTTATTCCCTAAGATCAAGAATTGACAGTGGGACCTCATAAAAATGCAAAGTGTCTGTAAGGCAAAGGACACTGTCAATAGGACAAAATGGCAACCAACAGATTGGAAAAAGATCTTTACCAATCCTATATCTGATAGACGGCTAATATCCAATATATACAATAAAACTCAAGAAGTTAGATTCTAGAGAATCAAATAACCCTATTAAAATGGGGTACAGAGGTAAACAGAATTTTCAACTGAGGAATATCGAATGGCCAAGAAGCACCCAAAGCAACTAATTCTAAAGGCCATTTTTAAGAACTGACCACTGGGGCTGGAGAGATGGCTCAACAGTTAAGAGCCCTGGATGCTCTTCCAGAGGTCCTGAATTCAATTTCCAGCAACCACATGGTGACTCACAACCATCTGTAATGAGATCTGATACCATCTTCTGGTATTCATAAAGAGAGAGCTATAGTGTGCTTATATACCGAAATAAATTTAACAAGATGACTCTTGGACTAGGATACATGAGATGATATATAGTGTACATGCCAGAGACTTCAGATGTAGCTTTGGTTAAAAGAAATTACTAAATTAAGAACAATAGAAATGAAATAAGCACTATTAATATAACACTGCAGAGCATTATGTATGAATATTTCTCATTTCCAGGTTAGTCCTACTGATTTATTGAGGCATTTTATTATAAATTGTTACTTTATCAACAAACTATAAGTTAAATGTACTCAAAGTAATATATAGTCAACAGGGTAAGAGTTAATATTTTTATGCCCAAAATATATTTTAATATTTTATAAGATGATATTTAAAAAATTGACAAAGCTGATGGATATGTCAAGTTTGCTTATTGTTTAGTTTTCAGGGGATTAATATTTATAATTATTTAGCTTATTATCCTGACCATTATAAGTTTGTTTTTCTTTTCTAATAGTAGATATTATATAAAAGTAGATGTTATATTCAGTCTTTTGAATCTAATTGTAAAGATCACTTAGAAAATCCTTGTATAGAGTCCCACAACATTCACAACTGTCCTCAAACTTTAATCTTCTAACTTTACCACCTTGATTTATGGAAGTGTAAGTAATTATTTTAAACAGTACTTTAGGAGGCTGAGGCAGGAGGATTGCAAATTGCAAGCCAGCTTGAGACCTTGTCTCAGCAATAAAACAAATACTTCTATTCAAAACAGTGTTTTTTTGCTTCTATTCTAGGCCGTGTATTAGAAACCACCCAGCAAGATTTTTTGCAAGAAGCAAAATCTCTTATTGCTCAACATTACAAGAGATTAAATGAGGTAGTGCTTTGCATTTTTAATGTGTTTATTCAGAAAAAAATCAATACGGGCTATTGAATACAGTAAGGATAATCACAAAGGCTTTCATGGACACTGATGAAATCTTCAGTGGCTTTTTAAAAAATTGATTCAGATGACACACAAATCATTACTCAAATGATTTAATGGTATGTCCAAATTTAGTTCGGACATTTGATATATTTAGAGTTTAACACTTAAATTGATTTATCATTTTAAGTAAGTATCCCCTTAACTCTGCTTAGCTAAAACTAAAATGGACTTCACCATGAGATGCACCTCTCCTGTTGCCTCAGCCTGATATGTGTCCTTGTATCTTTTCTCATGTCACTTTGAATTAAAACTCTCTGTTGCAGTTTGTGATCCCTGGAGTGCAAGCTGTCTTCTCTGAATGTTGCATCTCCAGCAACAAACATTATGCCTGCTCAACAGACATTTGCTGAGTGTCAGGCCGTTGTGCAGTCTTCAGAACGGTGGGAGGGTAGAGGCTGACAAAGACAAGGGTCCCAGTGTGGAGAAAAGGCTTTGCAGAGCAGGCAGGACATCTGAAGACTGGGCAGCCATTGTGACAAGTGGTAATGATAATACCACCAAAAGCTTAATGACATCTTGAGTTGGCAACAATTAGAAGTGACAACAACTTGGCTTTTTTATAACCAGCTCTGTCCATCTATAGGACAATTATATGAACAAGGCTTTTTTATAACCAGCTCTGTCCATCTATAGGACAATTATATGAACAATTGCATACCAGAGACCTGGAGTTGTGTTAGTCTTCCACTGAATATGCTGCTCAAAATTAAGAAACATGTGATTAAAAATATCTGAAAAATTATATTCTGTTATCAATATGGTTTTCATGACTGCATACACCCATATATTGAGTGAGTTCCAGTTTAGCAGAGAAAGATTTAGAAACTTTATAGGCAGTTAAGAGTGTTCAGAGATGGTAAAAACTGATTAAATTTAAAAATTATGTAAAGTGCATACTGACTTTAGTTACTGGGACTTACTTTACACCTCTAGAGGGCAATAAATAAAATTGGGAATAGACTGTATATTTTAGGCCTCCTTTGGACAGCCCTGGCTAACAACTCAAAAAGGGATTCTTAGGTCTGGTATTTGGCTTTTGTTATGTGGTTTTTGGTTCTTGTATTGTCAGCCTAAATGAAAAGACTCACTAAAATTGTATATGTAATTACACACACACACACACACACACACACACACACAAACATACATACACACACACACACAAATATTGTAAAAATAGATTCTAAGACTATTTCTTGAGATTATAATTTAATTATGACTAATTTCTCCCTTCCTTTTCTTTCTCTCCTTGAAATCCTTCTATATTCCCTTTTCTGCTCTCTTTCAAACCATGAATTCTTTTCTAAAACTAAATATTATATATACACACATATATATGTATATATACATATATATACATACATATATATACATATATATTCTTATATTCCTAAATGTTCATTCATATTAATGCTGCCTGTATGTAAGTTTTGGGGGAGTGGTGGTTTGTGTGTCTGTGCTTTAAAATATCTCTTTTGAGACAGAAGCTACTATTGGAAAATTCATTTTTCTGTTGAAGTGGATTGTAACATTCATGCTTGGAAACAGCTTTAGAGTGTGGGCTTAATTGATAACTGTCATGTATATCGCAGTAAATATCTTAGTGAGACACTTTTGAAAATTCAGTCAGCTATGATATGATTTTCTTGATAAAGTTTATAAATTTGACTATGCAATTATACTAAAAATGAATATTAAAATTTTATTTTTTTGTTTTATTTATAGAATAAGGCTCAAGGAACGTCTATAGATGTCTTTAAAAATAAACACCAAAAACCAAAAACTGGCAAATTCATACCTTTTGAGATTAAGAAAAGTGAAATCCTTAATGTAGTTCAAGAGCATCGGTTGGTACTCAGAAGCATTAGCTATCGCAGGGACACTTCCAAATGCACAGCTCTAATTGAGGCCTCACAGCAGATTTCCTTCAAGGAGCCACATGTTTCGAATATAAAAGAGAAGTACCACCCTGTAGATGTTTTTAAAGAAGGTAAGCTTTGAATGGAGGCAAGAAAATCGGAAAAGCAGCAATGGAAAGATTTGCTTCTGAGAGCTTGAAATGAAATTTTCTGCTTCAGATGGTATCTAGAACATTGTTTCAGAGATGAAGGCTGAGGAGGATGGTTCTTAGAGCTTTCAACATTTGGTCCACCAGAAACTGTGACAAGAGCAACCTAACAGGGAAGGACCTAGGAACCAGAACTGGCTCATTTGTTTTCTATCAGTAGCATTTTTTTCTAGTACAGATTATCTGAGAATATCCATTTACTAAATAGCTTAAGTTCTATTGATGGGAACAGATAGGGCAGGCAACTGTTCCTAAGGATGTTTCCCCAGCTCCCTGAACAGAATTCCCAGGCTGTAGAATTTTCCATAAGGCAAACATTAGTAGAAGTATATTCTTTATTAGAAGTACAGTAAGGGGGAAGCCTCAGTTCCATTTAAGCAAAGTTTCTACTGTTTTCTTTGTAGTAACAGGTTAAACAAATGGCCTCATAACACATTTGTAATTATTATAGTAGTCAAAGTCTTAGGTATTTCTAAAATATTCCGTAAGTCATTCATCTGTTTATAATTCTTTCTTTCAGCAAAGATTGTTCTTTCTGTGCCAGACACTGTTCAGAACTGGGGAAAGAGAAGTTAAAAAAGACTCATAAATTAAAGTTAGATATAAACAGAGTAATTTCTTATCCTAATGCATGACAATTTCTGAATTAGAAGTAAAAAAGTGTATGGAAACACTAATAACTAAGAAACTAAAGGCCAGAATAAAAATTTACCAGCAAAGATCTCACTAGAAATAGGATTATAAGACATTTCTTTAGAGTTAGGAACAGAGAAGCCACATTGAACTGTGGGAGAAAAAGTCTCAATTCCTAGAAAGGTGAAAGATCATATCTATTATCTGGGGCTATTAGATGGGGCTAGACTTTTGAGGCACCTAAGCAGCCTAGGGTTTGAATCTATGCTTTTATCAGAAAAGAGCAGAGAAAACCAGATAACAACAATGTCTTAGTGTTGTATTGCTGAGAAGAGACACCATGACTATAACTCTTTCAAAGAAAAACATTTAATTGGGACTGGCTTACAGTTCAGAGGTTTAGTCCATTATCATCATGGTGGGAAACATGGAGGCATGCAGGCAGACATGGTGGTTGAGAGGTAGCTGTGAGTTTTATATCTGGATCCACATGCAGTAGAAAGAGATCTGGCTTAAGCTTCTGAGACCCCAAAGCCCATGCCCTACTGACAAACCTCCTCCAACAAAGCCACACCTCCTTGAACAAAGCCACACCTCCTAATAGTGTCACTTCCTATGTGCCTATGGGGCCATTTTCTTTCAAATCACCACAAACAACAAGAAGAAAATCTCAAACTAACCCAGTATATTATATTCCCTCCTTGGATATTCGTTGATTATTAATGTATTAAAATTTCAGAAAAAGCACTGTAGCAATCAATTTTTTTTATTCTCAATTCAGCTGACCAAGGAATAACCCTGTTTAGTTACTTTTCTTTTTTTTAATTTTTTTTATTGGATATATTCTATATTTACATTTCATTTCCCTTTTCCTAGTTACTTTTCAATTGCTGTGGCAAAGCTCTGTAACCAAGGCAACTTAATATGGGGCATATGGTTCTGGAAGCTTTGAGTCCATGACCACCATATTGGGGAGCATGACAGCAGTCAGAAAGTCATGTCACTGAAACAGTAGCTAAGAGCTTATAGCCTGAGCTATAAGCATAAGCAAGGCAGAGAAAGCAACACTGGAAATGGTGCTGAAATTTTGAAATCTCAATTGTCCAGTAACATGCCTATTCCACCAAGGCCATACCTCCTAATCCTTCCCAAACAGATTGGCCAACTGGAAACCAAACTAAATGAGCCGGGGGGGGGGGAGGCAGGGCAGGCATCACTTTCATTGAAACCACTACTACTTCTTGCATTCTTTCTCACATGCTGTGCCTGCCAATGGCCCTGAAGCTATTATTTCTTTAAATATATGTCTGTAAATTCAGAATCAGAGGACCATAGGCTGAATGGACAGTCTTTAAAAACTTAACAGGGTAATATGGAAGACATAAGGATGCTAAGGTTTGTAAAGTAGAAAACTGATCAGATATTGAGTTCAGAAAAGAATTCAAAGTATTCTGTAGTCTATTTCTGTTGTTATATACATCTCATACATACATGTAAACTGTATATAGCATTGTGATCTGGAGAGGATTAAAGTTATACTATCACATGGTAGAAGATGAAGCCCTTATCACGTCATCACTCCTCAAAAGCCCCATACCTTGATAGTATCACATTAGGCCTCAGATTCCAATGTAAATTTTGCAGAGACATAAATATTCAATCCATATCATGGGAAATTGAGATATTAGGCAGATGGGCAAAGAAATAGAAGAAGGTAAAAGTATTACATTTTTAGATCTGCTAAGTAGACATGCATATCAAGATAGCTATTAGGAAGTTGGGAAGAAGATCTGGTACGTAAGAGAGCAGTAGTTGAAGACTGAATATAAAAATCTCTCT
The DNA here is from genome assembly GCA_964023405.1 of Apodemus agrarius. Classification (NCBI taxonomy): domain Eukaryota; kingdom Metazoa; phylum Chordata; class Mammalia; order Rodentia; family Muridae; genus Apodemus; species Apodemus agrarius. The sequence continues at coordinate 59,670,987 of OZ030024.1, read as the reverse complement.
TTGTGGGGTTATTAATGTACTGAAATTGTGGGATTCATGTCTTTGTACAAAAACACCCATTTATCATGTAAGGTATAGGGAGAAAAAAACTATACTAGTTCAGATATAGAAGTTCATACATTACATATGTAATTTATATGACCTTCACTGAAGTCGGGCCTATAAAACATAAGAATAAAACATAAAACATATGGATGTTACTTTAAATAGAAGCTAGATTGCTGCTTTGAAATAAATAGGAGAATATCACATCAGAATGTACAGTTAGGAATGTATTCCCAGGAACTCTAAAGTCTTTGGTAAATTTTGAAAGATAGCTATTTGTTAATACAAGAATGAAGGAACATCCTGTCTAGTCATGTGTACCTGATGCTATATAACATGAAAATGACCGTGGAGTGTTCAAGCATAATCTGAGCATTAGGGGGTCTTAGAGATGACTCTAGATATTGATGATCATTGAACTTTAACCTGAAAGTAGAGAAAAATCCAAATACATTTAAGCAAAGTTGCAGCTGGAATGTTTTGAAATGAATTGCAGAGATAAGGACATGTTACATTTTGTAGTCTTGAGACTAGTGAAGGCAGAAATCTTCTTCACATGTGACTGGATGGCTTAAAGTAAGAATGTAGCATACAGGAGTTAGAAATAAGATGAAATATTCTACAAGTATTAGAGTGATCTATTCATCAACAACAAAACATTGAATAAGAAAGAGGACAAGTGTTGAGTCTCTAGTGATTTCCACTCTGAAGCAATATGAAGCTATTTGTATAAGTGATGTTTGTAGTAATTTAAAAGTCCAAGAACATGTCTTACATAATGGTAGAGCCTCTACCAGGGATAGGTAGGTCATGTACTACTGAGAGCTGTAGCTCCAAATGAAAATACTGAAAGACGGTATTATTAAAATATGTTAGTGTTTCTGGCTCCCTTTAAAAGTTAAAATAAAAAAGAAGAGTTGAACTAATAAAAATCCTGCCTAGCTTGCAATGAGATATCAAAAGCTTGAGCCATTGGCTTTGATCCATATCTCCAACAGTAATTAGCATTACAACAAAAGAAAATCACACTCCTATCCCTTTCACAACCTATCCCATTACATTAGATAATCCCAAGGCAGTCACCGTTGAGAGACTAAAGTTAGGGGGTAAGAAAACAAAGTATGTTTTAGAACTGAGAATAAAAGAAGACTGTGAATGTGACAATTGGCATGTATAATTAATTGGAAGCAAATAGATCAGAAATGCAATTTTTTTTTAAAAAAGAATCCTTCACTGAAGAAACTATGAATGTAGATTTAGTTAAGTGTTCAAAAGTAAAATAACCTGCAGGAAGTAAACTGAATACCTGAATACCTATCCAGTAAGGATAATAGCAAAAGTTGACTGGAGATACAGTCAGTAACTTTCCAGGGACTGTGTTCAGAGGACAGTATAAAAGGAGTGATTCCTAGAAAGAACTTCCTACCTCCTAGAGGAGCCTTTGCAGCAATTCACAGCAGTTTCTGCACCTTGTGTGAACCAGTGGCTACTGTTTCTTTATTTTTCTGATTTTGCTGGAGGATTCCCCGTGGTTCTATTGCATGATTTGTGCTTTATATGTAAGATGGAGATAACTTTTGTACTTGATTCTCACATCACTAGATTATCAGGAACCACATCTCAATCTGATGGAGATGCTAAGGCAGCAGGAACACTGATTTAGATCTAAATGACATGGCTCAGAGAACTCTAGATTGTCTCTTTTGTGGAGAGAGTATTTTCCTTCAGGAATTAGACATTAATAGATATTTGGTGTCTAGAAAGCCAGACTGGAAGAGACTGGCATATATTTACCAGATATTATCCTTTTTGCTTTAATACTCATCTGAAATACATTTCTTCATTTCTATGTAGATGGTTCTATATGACAACTGGAACTCAAGGGAGAATGCTTAGGGTGATGTCTATCAGTAAGATTCTGTGTTTTTCCTGTAAGTCTGTCTACACTTTCAGGAATGGGAATATGTTTTAAATTTTCTTAACAAATTTAAATTTTACATGTTTTACATGTGTGAAGATGGTAATAGGAATTTAAATATCTGTTAATTACCATCATTTTATGCAGAGATTCAGCACATAGACAAAGGTCAGTACAGAGACTGTATAGAGGAGAAAACTGTACTGAATTATATTCGTATAGCACAATTTATTTTTAGCATAGAATAGAGTTTATTTAACACATGGGGAGGGGAGTTAAGAGGGTAGTAGAGGCAGACAAAGGCAGAGAGGAGAAGAGAGTAGAGAAGTAAAGGCTGGCCATGACCACATGGAGTGAGGGAGGGAAGGGGGAGAGAGGGCAAGAGAACAAGAGGATAAGAGGAGAGAGGGAGAAGGGAAGGGGGAAAGGAAGAGCCCAAAGAGGGTAAGAGAGAACAACAGAGCAAGACAGCCAAGAGAATAAGAGCCTTATAGCAACAATTACAGCAGGTAGAAAAGTAACTATCAGTTAAATGGGCACAGGTGCAGAATGAGATTGAAACTGAGTTAAATTGGACAGAGCTAAGGTGTAAGAATGAATATGCATAGTTTAGCAGTGGGATGCTCTAGGCAATGGGGCATACACGCAAGGACTTTCAAAGTGAAAACCTAAACTAAACTAAACCAACCAACCAACCAAAACTAATGTAGCTAGTTTCAACTTTGAGCTAGAGAATTGATTTGGGCATTATTGACAAATGATTAGCAAATGATTAGCAACAGTCTCTGAGGTGGGAAGGAAGAAAGCCCTATGGTTTATAGCATTTATTAATGTCCATGATGGAAATGCTTTACTGTGTTCTCACTCAGGGCAGGAGATATAAGATGTGTATAGTCCGTTCTCCTGAGTATGTAGGAGCTGGCTTCTACTGTATATAGGTTGTTGTGTCAAATACTTTGGATATAAGTTTGATTGCCTCAATCTTTGTTTCAGCCACTCTAAATATGTTTGTGGTGCCTGGATCCTCTTCTAGGCAGCCATAGTCTTACCTGGCTTAGGATAGCCATGAGCTTGGTTCTGTACTGACATTTGGCATCCATGGAGAGGGTTGGGAGAGAATGTTTTTTTTTTCTTCTCTAGTGCAGAAGGGTGATAATAATATTCCATAAGTTTCTCAAATGATTAAGCAACCATAATCTTATAGAACAGTCAACTCATGAAAGATTCTTATATTTGCTCTCCCATTGTGCTTGTTTTATTTTCCTCCCTTTATTCGTATTTCCAAAGACCACTGCATTAAAATTTTCTTAATGGTAGAATTTTCTGTTTTCTGAGAGATGATAGGTAGGGTATGAGGAAAATAGACTTGCATGAATGAAATTATAGCTCTTGTCCTGGTGAAGAGGAGGAGAATAATTTCCTCTTTCTTCAGATACTGTGAGAAGGGCATACATTTTTTACATAAAAAATGAGATTTTAAATAAAATTACATCATTTGTTCCTTCCTTTTGCTCACTCTAAGCCCTTCCATGCAAACCCTTCCTTATTATCTTTAAATTCATGACCCTCTTTTAAAATTGTTGTTTGTGTATATATGTATGTACACTTCCACATGCACATGTGTGCATGCTCATGTCAGTGTCTGTGTATATTGAAAAATATATAAATATAAACTGATTGATCTGTGTAATGTTGCTTGTAGGAATATTTTCAGGGTTGACCCTGAAATGGATAGCCAGTTGGTATGCTCTTCCCTGGGAAAGAATATTTCTGCCACTTTCAGCGTTCCTTGGTTTCCTGTAGTTCTTTGCCTAGGGTTGAGACTTCATGAGCTTTCTTCCTTCCATGTTAGCATGTTTACTGGTGTCATCCTTCATGCCCAAGCAGTGAGACTTGACTCAGATGTAGCTTCTGACATTACATGGAAACTCAGTCTCACAGCAAATTCTCTATTTCTCTGGCTTTTTACAATCTTTATGTTCCTTCTTCTGCAGTGATCACTAAACATTAGGTGCAGTAGTTGTTTTGTAGATAAGTTGAGACTGGGCTCTACAACTTGCATTTTTAGTAGTTGTAATTTCCTATAATGGACTCCTGTTGTAAAGAGGTTTCCTTGATGAGGTGTGAAAACTACTCTTATCTTCAAGTATAAAGACAGGTATGGAGACTGTAGTTAGGGATTGTGCTGATGATTATTAGTTAAGTTGAATTGTAGGCTCTCCAAAATCCATGACTTCACTAATCCTAAGTAGTTGGCTAGGTTTTCTAATGTCAGGCACAATGTCTCTCTTGTTAGCAGATCTTATGTCCAATTAGAGAGACATTTGATACAGCCATGTCCAATTAGAGAAACATTGGATACTGCCATGGTCTGTGTGGTCTGTGTGCCATGATTGTTCCCTTAGATATAGTATTGCCATGATGGTCAGTGTTGTGGCTCATAGCCACCATAGTTGAGTAGGACTGTCAGTTGTCTCCTTTCTTTAGAAGTTTACATGGTGTCTTTTAGTATCATGAAGGAGGCTCTCAGGTCAAATATAGATTAGGTTAGGTCCCCTGGGCCCTGTGTGGGCATGTAGTTAGGATTTGGATATGGTAGGTACAAGGAAGCTTTTAAACATTGAAGTAATGACATCAAGTAGTTTTTTCCTGAAATGCTCTCACTCTGTTATAGTGCCACAATATGGCAATATTTAAAAGATATATTCAAATTGGATTTTGTGGGGTAAGTATCTAAATTTAGTGTATACTTCTCAAACAGCAAAAACATAGAGGTCATCATAGTCATACATGAGGAGATCATGTAGTGAGAAAATCTAATATCTGAGCCCCAGGGATTTGTAGCATTGTGAGAATAAAAAGAGGGAGAAGGAAATAAGCTATGAAGGGATTTACAGGACACCCAGTGTCCTCATATTCATGTTTTTACCAGGGAGGAACAATGCCTTAGACAGGGTCAGAATAGATAACTGTCTTAGGAGAGAAACAGGGACTTGGGCATTGATTAATGCAAATTGACAGGTGAGGGATGGTGTTACATCTATATTTAAAAATGAATGTCAAATGACTGCTTCTATTTCGTTAGGGGTTATGGAACTGTTTAGATCATTTATCTGATCCTGATTTAACTTTGGTACCTGGTATCTGTTTAGAAAAATTGTCCATTTTATCCAGATTTTCCGGTTTTGTTGAATAAAAGCTTTTGCAGTAGGATCTGATGATTTTTTGGATTTCCTCAGTTTTTGTTGTTATGTCTACCTTTTCATTTCTGATTTTGTTAATTTGGATACCGTCTCTGTGACCCCTTGTTATTTTGACTAAGGGTTTATCTATCTTGTTGATTTTCTCAAAGAACCAGCTCCTGGTTTGGTTGATTCTATGTATAGTTCTTTTTGTTTCTTTTTTTTTATTTGATATATTCTTTATTTAGATTTCAAATGATTTCCCCTTTCCTGGATTCCCCCTCCCCGAAAATCCAATAAGCCCTATTCCCTCCCTCTGTTCCCGATTCCACCCCTTCCCACTTCCCTGTCCTGGTATTCCCCTACACTGCTGCACTGAGCCTTTCCAGGACCAGAGGCCTCTCCTTTCTTCCTTCTTGGGCTTTATTTGATATGTGAATTGTGTCTTGGGTATTCCAAGCTTCTAGGCAAATATCCACTTATCAGTGAGTGCATACCATGAGTGTTCTTTTGTGATTGGGTTTCCTCACTCAGGATGATATTCTCCAGTTCCACCCATTTGTCTAAGAATGTCATGAACTCATTGTTTTTAATGGCTGACTAGTACTCCACTGTGCATATATATCACATTTTCTGTATCCATTCCTCCTTTGAGGGACATCTATGTTCTTTCCAGCTTCTGGCTATTATAAATAGGGATGCTATAAACATAGTGGAGCATGTATCCATATTACATGCTGGGGAATCCTCTGGGTATATGCCCAGGAGTGGTATAACAGGGTCCTCCTGTAATATCATACCCAGTTTTCTGACAAACCACCAGACTGATTTCCAGAGAGTTTGTACCAGCTTGCAAACCCACCAGGAGTGGAGGAGTGTTCGTCTTTCTCCACATCCTTCGCCAGCACCTGTTTTTTCCTGAGTTTTTGATCTTAGTCATTCTGACTGGAATGAGGTGAAATCTCAGGGTTGTTTTGATTTGCATTTCCCTGATGACTAAGGATTTTGAACATTTTTTAGGTGCTTCTCAGCCATTCTATATTCCTCAGGTAAAAATTATTTGTTTAGCTCTGTACCCCATTTTTAATGGGGTTATTTGTCTCTCTGGAGTCTACCTTCTTGAGTTCTTTGTATATCTTGGATATGCTGGATGTAGGGTTGGTAAAGATCTTTTCCCAATTTGTTGATTGCTGTTTTGTTCTTTTGACAATGTCCTTTGCCTTACAGAAACTCAGTAATTTTATGAGGTCCCATTTGTCAAGTCTTAGAGCATGAGCTATTGGTGTTTTGTTCAGGAAATTTTCCCCTGTGCTCATGTCCTCAAGGGTCTTCCCCAGTTTCTTTTCTATTAGTTTCAGTGTGTCTGGTTTTATATGGAGGTCCTTTAACCACTTGGACTTGAGCTTAGTACAAGGAGATAAGAATGGATCAATTTGCATTCTTCTGCATGCTGACCTCCAGATGAACCAGCACCATTTGTTGAAAAGGCTATCTTTTTTCCACTGGATGGTTATATCTCCGTTGTCAAAGATCAAGTGATCATAGATTGTGTGGGTTAATTTCTGGGTCTTCAATTTTATTCCATTGTTCTACCTGTCTGTCACTGTACCAATACCATGCAGTTTTTAACACTATTGCTCTGCAGTACTGCTTAAGGTTGGGGATACGGATTCCCCCAGAAGTTCTTTTACTGTTGAGAATAGTTTGCGGCTATCCTGGGTTTTTTGTTATTCCAGATGAATTTGAGAATTGCTCTTTCTAAATCTGAAGAATTGAGTTGGGATTTTGATGGGGGTTGCATTGAATCTGTAGATTGCTTTTAGCAGGTTGGCCATTTTTACTATATTAATCCTGCCAACCCACGAGCATTGGAGATTTTTCCATTTTCTGAGGTCTTCTTGGATTTCTTTCTTCAAAGACTTGAAGTTCCTGTCATAAAGATCTTTCTCTTGTTTGGATAGAGTCATACCAAGATACTTTATATTGTTTGTGGCTAGTGTGAAGGGTGTCATTTCCCTAATTTCTTTCTCAGCCTGTTTATCCTTTGAGTATAGGAAGGCTACTGATTTGATTGAGTTAATTTTAAAACCAGCCACTTTGCTGAAGTTGTTTATCAGCTGTAGAAGTTCTCTGGTGGAGTTTTTTGGGTTGCTTAAATATACTATTATATCATCCACAAATAGTATAATTTGACTTCTTCCTTTCCAATTTGTATCTCTTTAACCTCTTTATGTTGTCTAATTGATCTATCTAGAACTTCAAGTACAATATTGAATAAATATCAAGAGAGGGCAGCCTTGTGTAGTCCCTGATTTTAGTGGGATTACTTCAAATTTCTCTCCATTTAGTTTGAAGCTGGTTACTGGTTTGCTGTATATTGCTTTTATTATGTTTAGGTATGGGCCTTGAATCCCTGTTCTTTACAAGACCTTTAACATGAAAGCATGCTGAATTTTGTCAAATGCTTTTTCAGCATCCAGTGAAATGACCGTGTGGCTTTTTTATTTGAGTTTGTTTATGTAGTGGATTACATTGACAGATTTCCTTATACTGAACCATCCCTGCATCCCTGGGATGAAGCCTCCTTGATCATAATGAATGATCGTTTTGATGTGTTCTTGGATTTGGTTGGCAAGAATTTTATTGAGCATTTTTTTGGACTGATATTCATAAGGTAAATTGGTCTAATGTTCGCCCCCCCCCCTTTTTTGGATCTTTGTGTGGTTTTGGTATCAGCAAAACTGTGTCTTCGTAGAATGAGTTGGGTAATGTTCCTTCTGTTTCTATTTTGTGGAATAGTTTGAAGAGTTGTTATTAGGTTTCCTTTGAAGGTCTGATAGAATTCTGCACTAAAACTATCTGGTTTTGTGTTTGTTTGTTTGTTTGTTTTTTGTTTTGGTTGGGAGACTGTCAATGACCACTTCTATTTCTTTAGGGATTATGGGACTGTTAAATGGTCTATCTGCTCCTAATTAAATTTTGGTAGTTGGTATCTGTCTAGGAAATTGTCCATTTTACCCAGATTTTCCAGTTGTGTTGAGTATAGGCCTTTGTAGTAGGATTGATAATTTTTGAATTTCCTCAGTTTCTGTTCTTATTTCTCCCTTTCCATTTCTGATTGTGTTAATTTGGGTACTGTCTCTGTGCCCTCTAGTTAGTCTACCTAAGGGTTTATCTATCTTATTGATTTTCTCAAAGAACCACCTCCTGGTTTTCTTGATTCTTTGTATAGTTCTTTTTGTTTCTTTTGTTTTGGTTGATTTCACTCCTAAGTTTGATTGTTTCCTGCCGTATACTCTTCTTAGGTGTATTTATTTCTTTTTGTTCTAGAGATTTCATATTTCCAGTAAAGCTGCTAGTGTATGCTCTCTCCAGGCTTTTGTAGACATTCAGAGGTATTATTTTTCTTCTTAGAACTGCTTTCATTGTACCTCATAAGTTTGGGTATGTTGTGGCTTCATTTTCATTAAATTATAAAATGTCTTTAATTTCTTTATTTCTTCCTTGACCAAGTTATCATTGAGTAGAGTGTTGTTAGCTTCCACGTATAAGTGGGCTTTCTATTGTTTTTGATGCTATTGAAGATCAGCATTTGATTATTTCAATCTTCTTTTATCTGTTGAGGCCTGTTTTGTTACTAATTATTTGGTCAGTTTTGGAGAAGGTACCATGAAATGCTGAGAAGGTATATTCTTTTGTTTTAGGATAAAATGTTCCATAGATATCTGTTAAATCCACTTGGTTCATAGCTTCTGTTATTTTCTTTTTTTACAAATTTTAAAATTTTTTTTGTTTTATTTTTCTGGGTTTTTTTGTTTTTGCTTTTTTAACTGAAAAGGGAAGTAAAAAATACTTCATGATAAAATTAAAGATTTACATGGAAAACATTTCAGATAAACACATTAAAATTGACAATTTTCATGGAAAATTAAACAGTAAAGTGGTAGACATGTAAAACATTGGTAAATTAATTGAAATATGGAATAGAAACATTTTTTGATAGCATTAAAGATTTACATGAAAAATATTTCTGATAAAATTGTAGAAAATGTAGAAAAACATGTTAGAATTGAAGATTATCATGGAAAATTTTATATAGATATAATAATGCTTGGCATAAAAATATTACTAAGTTGATTGAAAGTGGAATTATAAACATTTTCTGATAAACTTGAAGATTTACATGGAAAATATTTCTGATAAAATTGAAGAAATATATAGAAAAACAGTTAAAATTACAGATTATCATGGAAATTATATGGAAAAAATGATAGGCATAAAGATAATTCTAAGTTGATTAAAGGTGGAATTATAAACCTTTTCAGATAAAATTGAAAATTTACATGGAAAATATTTCTAGTAAAATTCAAGAAATATATAGCCAACCACATTAAAATGGACCATTTCATGGAAATTTTTACATATAAAATGATAGATATAAAAACTTTCTATATTAATTGCAGGTGAAATTAGAAACATTTGTGAAAAAAAATCAAAGATTTACATTGAAAACATTTCTGATAAAATAGAGGAAATATATAGAAAGACATTAAAATTGAAGATTATATCTTGGTGGCAGGTGCTTAGACTGAGTGGGCAGAACCAGATACCCAAGGTATTCCAAGCTTAAGATCTAGGGGACCCAGGCTGCCAGCCAGTCATCTAAGAACAGCAGCTTGGCAGAGCAGCGGTTCGGTTCCTGTGTTCCAGCAGGGCGTGAGCTTCCTGCCCTGCAGGAGACTCTGCAAGCCACACTCCCCACTCCTAGAGGTCACCACTGGCATCCTTGCAGCGGTCCGGTCCAGACTAAGCGAGAGCTGAACCAGGTACCCGTGATATCCAGTACTTGGAATCTTTGGGGACTCAAGGCCGCCAGGCAACAAACCTGGCTGAGCAGCAGTTCCTGGACCCCAACCAGGCATGGGCTCTGCACTTTGAAGGGAACCCTGCACTCTGCTCAACCTCGGCCATCTTGGTGGCGGGTGCTTAGACTGAGCAGGCAGAACCAAATACCTGAGATATCCCAAGCTTAAGATCTCGGGGGACCTGGGCCGCCAGCCAGTCATCTAAGAACAGGAGCTTGGCAGAGCAGTGGTTCCTGTGTTCCAGGAGGGCGTGGGTTCCCAGCCCTCTGGGAGTCCCTGCACTCCTTACTCCCCACTCCCTGTAGCCACAGACAGCATCCTTGCTGCTGACTGAACTAAGCAAACAGAACCAGAGAAGACAATCAGCATCAGGTCAACAGAGATAACAGAATATAACATTGCTTAGAGCAACATACACCAGTGGTCCAACAGCACCCAAGAGGTGAAAAACACATCAGCAATCTGTGCCATGGGAAACCAGTCATCCAGTGGTGGGGAAATAGCCTTTTGAGCCCACAGGAGGTTCAAGCACCAGCTAGTGACTACAAGACCAACTAAGGCCAGAGATAACTGGATGGCAAAAGGCAAATGTAGGAATGTTACTAACAGAAATCAAGGCAATATGGCAGCATCCAAACCCAGTTCCCTGACAGTAGTAAGTCCTGGATACCCCCACACACCAGAAAAACAAGATTTGGATCTAAAATCACTGGTCAGGATGCTGATATGGAGCACATAGATAAATCTCTTAAAGAAATAGAGGGAAAATGGATCAAAAATTAGAAGCCCTTACAAGGTAAACTAAAATCAGGGACTAGACAAGGCTGCCCTCTCTCTCCATATCTTTTCAATATAGTACTTGAAGTTCTAGCAAGAACAATTAGACAACATAAGGAAGTCAAAGGGATACAAATTGGAAAGGAAGAAGTCAAAGTATCATTATTTGCAGATGATATGATAGTATGCTTAAGTGACCCAAAAAACTCCACCAGAGAACCCCTACAGCTGATAAATAACTTCAGCAAAGTGGCTGGTTATAAAATCAGCTCAAGCAAATCAGTAGCCTTCCTGTACTCAAAGAACAAGCAGGCTGAGAAAGAAGTTAGGGAAATAACACCCTTCTCAATAGCCACAAACAATATAAAGTATCTTGGCGTGACTCTAACCAAACAAGTAAAAGATCTGTATGGCAGGAACTTCAAGTCTTTGAAGAAAGAAATCGAAGAAGACCTCAGAAGATGGAATAATATGTCATGCTCTTGGATTGGCAGGATCAATATTGTAAAAATGGCTATCTTGCCAAAAGCAATCTACAGATTCAGTGCAATCCCCATCAAAATCCCAAACCAATTCTTTATAGATCTAGAAAGAGCAATTCTTAAATTCATCTGGAGTAACAAAAAACCCAGGATAGCTAAAACTATTCTCAACAATAAAAGGACGTCTGGGGGAATCAATATCCCTGACCTCAAGCAGTACTACAGAGCAACTGTGTTAAAAACTGCATGGTATTGGTACATTGACAGGGAAGTAGATCAATGGAATAGAATTGTAGACCCAGAAGTGAACCCACTTGATCTTTGATAAGGGAGCTATAACCATACAGTGGAAAAAAAGATAGCCTTTTCAACAAATGGTGCTGGTTCAACTGGAGGTCAACATGCAAAAGAATGCAAATTGACCCACTCTTATCACCTTGTACTAAGATCAACTCCAAGTGCATCAAGGACCTCCACATAAAGCCAGACACACTGAAACTATTAGAAAAGAAACTGGGGAAGACCCTGGAGGACATAGGCACAGGGGGAAAGTTCCTGAACAGAACACCAATAGCTTATGCTCTAAGATGAAGAATTGACAAATGGGACCTCATAAAATTACAAAGTTTCTGCAAGGCAAAGGTCACTGTCAGAAGGACAAAATGACAACCAACAAATTGGGAAAAGATCTTCACCAACCCCACATCCGACAGAGGGCTAATATCCAATATATACAAAGAACTCAAGAAGTTAGACCCCAAAGAACCAAATAACTCTATTAAAAATGGGGTGCAGTGCTAAACAAGGAATTTTCACCAGAAGAAATTCAGATGGCTGAGAAGCACCTTAAGAGATGTTCAACACCATTAGTCATCAGGGAAATGCAAATCAAAACAACCCTGAGATTTCACCTCACGCCAGTCAGAATGGCTAAGATTAAAAACTCAAGAGACAACAGGTGCTGGCAAGGATGTGGAGAAAGAGGAACAATCCTCCACTGTTGGTGGGGTTGCAAGATGGTACAACTGCTCTGGAAATCAGTCTGGCGGTTCCTCAGAAAGTTGGGCATGTCACTTCCAGAGGACCCTGGCATACCACTCCTGGGCATATACCCAGAGGATTTCCCTGCATGCAATAAAGACACATGCTCCACTATGTTCATAGCAGCCTCATTTATAATAGCCAGAAGCTGGAAGGAGCCCAGTTGTCTCTCAAAGGAGGAATGGATACAGAAAATGTGGTATATTTATACAATGGAAAACTACTGAGCAATTAAAAATAATGAATTCATGAAATTTTTAGGCAAATGGTTAGATCAGGAAAATATTATCCTCAGTGAGTTAACCCAATCACAAAAGAATAAACATGAAATGCAATCACTGATAAGTGGATATTAATGAGCCCAGAAGCTCTGAATACTCAAGGCACAATTAGCAAATCAAAAGATTCCCAAGAAGAAGGAATGAGAGGACACTGGTCCAGAAAAGACTGGTTCCAGTTTTGCAGGAGAGTACCAGAACAGAGAAAGGGTTGGGGGGTAATTGGGTAACGCGTGGGGGCTGGGGGAGGACTTATGGGACATATGTTGAGGGGGGAACTGGGAAAGGGGAAAGCCTTTGGAATGTAAACAAAGAATATAGAAAATAAAATAAAATAAATACATGTATTCCAATCTAAAAAAAATTGAAGATTATTGTGAAAAACAATGCAGATAAAATTGTAGACATAAAAATTTACTAAATTAATTGAAAGGTGAATGACAAACATCTGAAAAAATTGAAGATTTTCATGAGAAATATTTCTGTTAATATATGTCTTTTTATTGGTGAGTTGAGTCCATTGTTGTTAGATATTAAGGAATAGTGATTGTTGCTTTCTGTTATTTTTGATGTTATTTTGATGTTTGTGTGGGTATCTTCTTTTGGGTTTTTTTGGAAGATTACTTTCTTGCTTTTTCTAGGGTGTAGTTTCTCTCCTTGTTTTGGCATTTTCCATCAATTATCCTTTGTAGGGCTGGATTTGTGGACAGGTATTGTGCATATCTGGTTTTATCATGGATTATCTTTGTTTCTCCATCTCTGATGATTGAGAGTTTTGCTAGGTATAGTACCCAGGGCTGGCATTTCTGTTCTCTTAGGGTCTCTATGAGGTTTGCCCAGAATCTTCTAGCTTTCATCATCTCTGGTGAGAAGTCTGGTATTGATTCTGATAGGTCTGCCTTTATAAGTTACTTGCCCCTTTTCCCTTATTGCTTTTAATATTTTTTCTTTGTTTATTGAATTTGGTGTTTTAATTATTATGTGCTGCGAGGAATTTCTGTTCTGGTCCACTCTGTTTGGAGTTCTGAAGGCTTCTTTTATGTTCATGGGCATCTGTTTCTCTAGTTTAGGGAAGTTTTCTTCTACAATTTTGTTGATGATATTTACTGGGCCTTTAAGATGTAAATCTTTGCGGTCTTCTATACCTCCAATCCTTAGGTTTGGTCTTCTCATTGTGTCCTGGAGTTTCTGAATGTTTTGAGTTACCAGCTTTATGCATTTTGCATTTTCTTTGACTTTTGAGTCAATGTTTTCTATGGTATCTTGAAAGAACCTGTGGTTCTTTCTTCTATCTCTTGTATTCTGAGGTTGATGCTTGCATTTATGACTCCTGAATTCTTTCCAAAGTTTTCTATCTCCTGAGATGTCTTACTTTGTGATTTCTTTATTGTTTCTACTTCCACTTTTAGATCCTGGATGGTTTTGTTCAGTTTCTTCACTTGATTGTTTGTGTTTTCCTGTAATTCTTTAATGGATTTTTGTGTTTCTTCTTTAAAGGCTTCTGCCTTTTGATCCATGATCTCCTGTATTTCTTTAAGGGATTTATGTGTTTTCTCTTTAAGGGCTTTTACCTATTGACTGATGTTGTCCTGTATTTCTTTAAGAGAGTTACTTAAGTCTTTCTTGAAGCCCTCTATCAGCATCATGAGATATAATTTTAAATCCAACTCTTGCTTTTCTGGTGTGTTGGGGTATCTGGGACTTGCTGAAGTGGGAGAACTGGGTTCTGATGTTGCCATGAGTCCTTGGTTTCTGTTGGTAGGGTTCTTGTGTTTGCCTTTTGCCATCTGGTCCTAGTTGGTATGGTTGTCCCTGGCTGGAGTTTGTTCCTCCTGTGGGCCTGTAAGCCTGTGTCCTTACTCCTCTGAGCTCAAAAGTGAAAACACTGCTGGGATATCTCTCTTTCTTTCTTGGGGAATTATGCACAGAAGGTTGTGGAGTTTCCTGGCTCCCCAGTTGAAATGGAGGCAGGTGGGAAGACTTTCATCCCAGCTACTCCACTGATCTTAGGCCCTGTATGCTCCTAGCTGTGTCCTCTCCAGAGAGAAGGTGGAGATCTCACCTCTGTGCTCAAAAGTGAAAGCCTGCTGGGAGATCACTCCCTCCTGGCGGGCTATGCATAGAAGGCTGTGGAGTCTCCCTGCTCTATGTTGCAAATGGCAGTGGGAAGACTTCCATCCTAGCTGCTCCACTAATCACAGAAGGCTTTGGAGTCTCCTGGCTCCCTGGCATAAATGGCAGGGGAAAGGCTTTCATCCTAGCTGCTCTACCCATCTTAGGCCCTGTGTGCTCCTAGCTGGGTCCCCTTCAGATAGTAGGTGGAGATCTCACCTCTGTACTCAAAAGTAAAAGCCTCCTGGAAGATCACTCCCTCCTGGCAGGCTATGCACAGAAGGCTGTGGAGTCTCCTGGTTCCCTGGTACAAAATCTAAATCCTTTTTTAAAAAAGTGGAGAATGGCAAGTGTGATGGTGTGGTCCTAGCAATCAGGAGGCAGAGGCAGACAGATCTCTGTTTTAATGGAATTATTAATGTTCTTCTTAAAGTCCTCTATCATCATCATGAGGTGCGATTTTAAATTCAAATCATACTTTTCAGGTGTCTTGTGCTTTCTGGGACTTGCTGTGGTCGGAGCACTGGGTTTTGATGTTTCAATGTTTCAAAGTAGCCTTGGTTTCTGTTGGTAGGGTTCTTGCCCTTGCCTTTCACCATCTGTTTATCTTTTTTGTTAGTTGGTCTTGCTGTCTCTGACTGGAGCTTATTCCTCCTGTGTGCCTGTAAGCCTGTGTCCAAACTCCTGGTAGACAAACACCCTCTTGCAAGATCTGTGTCCGGAAGACTGTGGAGCAGCCTGGCTCACTGGTGCAAATGGCTCCTTTCCCAACTGCTCCAGTTATCGCAAGCCCTGTGCACTCCTAGCTGTTCTCTTCTAATAAGATATTATAGAGAAAATGAAGATCTCACCTATGTGCTCAGAAGTGAAAGTGCTGCTGGGAGATCACTCTATCCTGGCAGCCTGTGCACAGAATACTGCCTGGTGCAAAAATTTGATCTTTGAAGTTTTCAGATTTGAAACTATTTCTTTGTGCACAGAGACTGATTTTCTAATGAAGAGGTAAAATAGGGCTACCCTCACAAGATGGCCACACAGAGAACTGTGTCTCTGATTTTTTTCTCAGTTTGGTTTGTTGTTTCTTCTCAATTCTTGCTACAGAACTTATCTTTCCTGCTTACTTTGTGTTACTGAGGAGACAAGATCCCAAACCTTCTGGACACACGCCAGGGATAACACTTCTTTCATACTGTATTTTTTGAGACAGAAGAATATGGGGCGAGTACTCTAAAGAAATACGGGTTCATTGCTTTTCCTGTAATAGGGGTTCTCATGTGAAAAACTTTTGATTTAGTTATAAGATCTTAAACATGAACATTATAATAAGAATTTAGAAATAATCAGAAGGACTTTTTAAAAATAATTTATGTATTTATTATATGTAAGAACATATATGTAAGTACACTTACAGTGTGTAGGTATCTTCAGACACACCAGAAGGGGGAGTCATATCTTGTTATGGATGGTTGTGAGCCTCTACATGGTTGCTAGGATTTGAACGCAGGACCTTTGGAAGAGCAGCCAGTGCTCTTAACCACTGAACCATCTCTCCAACCCCCAGAAGGATTTTTTAAACCATCTTCCTTCTAGTAATTTTGATATTACTATCCCAGAAAATCTCAGAACAGAGTGACTTTCAAGTTGTCTGATTACTCTTGCTTCATGTTTTTCACATGTGGAGAAGAATTAATAACATGTCAAGTGTTTTTACAGGGGGTTAAGGTCATACTCTGCATTTCATACATGAGTAATTTATATCAGCTCTTTTGAGGAAGCAAAAGTGAAGCTTCTTAGATATGGTTTCTTATATGTATTGACAATCATCTTCAGTGAACATATATATTGCTTTGTATTTCCAAGGATCCTTTAGTTCTTTTAACAATGTAGTAAATACGCTTCCACTCTGCATCTATACACATGAGATCGATGTGGAATCCAGGCATACCCAGTGATTCACTATTTCCTGGCTAGAGTGATGGATTGAATGATCAAGCTCCAACAGGCCAGGGGAAAATGAGCTGGAGGTAGCAGAAATCATGACCTGGGATTTTAGAATATAGTCAACACAGAATAATGGAGAAAAGCTAAGTCCTAACCAATATTGGTTAGGTCTCTGGACCTAGTATTGTTGCAAGTAAACCTTACCTGGACTCTGTAGCTCATATAAATTGGTGACTATTCCTCTTGAGAAAGCAGTAAACATGTTCACAGTGTAGGAGTTTTAGTTCTCTATGCCCACATTCCACCTACAATGTACAAGCATTTTCTTTGTGTTCACACTAATTTAATTTTGTGTTGATTGTCACTATAATTCTGATGAAAACAGATTTTTCATCCAGTCATCACAGAAAAAGAAAATCCCCTAAGTTGTCTTCAATAGGCTGAATAACTGTAACTGGGAGATACAAAATAGTACATGTAAAGTTATTTTATTAAGAAAAACAAGCCGGCGGTGGTGGGGCATGCCTGTGATGCCAGCACTTGGGAGGCAGAGGCAGGCGGATTTCTGAGTTCGAGTTCGAGGCCAGCCTGGTCTACAGAGTGAGTTCCAGGACAGCCAGGGCTACACAGAGAAACCCTGTCTCAAGAAAACCAAAACAAAAACAAAAACAAAAAAAAACAAAAAAACAAAAAAACAGAAAACAACAACAACAACAAAACAAAAGCAACAGCAACCAAGTTACTAGCAAATTTACTATAGTAGGCATATGGAATTAGTATAGGATATTTTTAAAGTAAACTTTAATTGTAGATATGATTTTTAAAAAAATATTTTCCTTGTCAGGATATAACTATGATTTATATGCCAATGGTTTCAACTTTTACTTCCTTAATCATATTTTGTCCCATAACTGTACTGAACTCTTGGTAACAGGATTATGAGTCCCATAGACTTTTAGATGAGTAGAAACAGCCTTTACTTTTCCTTAAAAGTATAGGCAGTGGAGCAAGATTTGGAAGGGGATAGTTATCACAATTATAAGAAGTAATACCATATGTTTTTCTTCTGAATTTGGAACCAAATGAATTGGGAGCATAGAGAGCTCAAAATATTTGCTTTCTTATAGAAATGGCAAGGACAATGTGATTTAGACAAGTGATACTATTTTCTGTCCACTGCCTTCTAGCTTTAGGGAAATTGGGCTTGTAGTCTCACTGACCAGTCCATGTGTAGGTCTGTTGGAACACAGACCTTTTATCCCCTTTTCTTTGTATAAAGAGAGGGTATATAAACATGTATTTGGCTCCAGTTTATATAAATTCCTACTTTAAGAACATCATCTAGAACTAGCTACCTGTAGGCACTGGAGGTTTGCCTATTCTAGCAGGTTACAAATCTTTTGAGGCATTTGGGAAAGGGTTGTCCATAAACTGGTTGTTAAGGTAATTACATTTTTAATAAATAACAGATAAGTTTACTCCAGGAAGAAATGCTGGATACTTTGGGACATTGAAAAAAATGTATGACACAGAACACTTTCCTCAGTGATTTATATATAGCCAAGAAACCCATAATCATTCTGTACCTCTGTGTGGATTTTTCTCAGCCACACTCATTAACATTTGTAATTCTTTATTCTCTCATAAACAAATCTTTTAAATTACTTTTTAAGTTAACATAGTAAGTTAGCCTAGTGCAAAATCATAGATTTCCTTATGACATTTTCATACACTGGCATCATACAGTGTTCTGTTTCTACTAACTTTGATAAAGGGTCCTAAGACATAGTTGGAAAATCAAAGTACTTTACATGAATTCCCTCTTCTCTATGGTGCAGAATAATTAAACTTCCTCCTTTCTATGTAATTCCAACAGTACAATCAGGCCTTGGATGCTGGTAGTAAGATAAATGTCTAACCATCAAGACATTTTCAATTGAGCCTGCAGACAGGAATGGCTTTGGGAAAATGTGTCACATGGGACTTACAAAAAAAGCAAGTATTTTTTTAAAGAGAGATCCAATAATTCAGCAGCTATTGTATTAGGCAGAAATGTTCTTGAATTTATAACAATGTATAATTTTATCTTTTAGTAGACATTTGGTAGAAAATAGTCCTATTATTAAACATTTGTTTCCTAGTCATCATTATTATCAGCAAGTCTTGGCTAATCAGTATGAATATACATTTCACATTTCTTCCTGGTAATTCTGTGCAGTAAAGGGTTGATGGGGCAAGCACCAGAAAACTCTGCTTGGGAGTAGTAGCTTCATGTGTTGTCCATCAGCTGTCTTCTAAATGAATGGGATGGAGGAGGTTCTTAGTGCCATCTGGGAGTGCCATCTGAATTAGATATCTTTGGTTATTTGTAGCTCCAAGAACTTGTCCACAAGATTAGTTTGCCTACATTGATCCTGTATTTTCTTCTATTAAATCATTCTTTTGGGGCCAGGGACCTTACCTACCTTGTTTGCATTCATATTCCAGTAGCTACTTAGCAGAATGATGGTATCACTGAGAAGCTGATATTCTAGAAATTATTATGGAATAGAAGTAAATGTAGTGTGTTAGTAATATGTTCATCAGTATAACAGAATGCCTTAATCTCAACTTAAAGAAGAAAAGACATAGTGTTTGAGAGATTAGCCCATGGTGATTGTTTTGTGGATCTTGTGGCTAGGCAGAGACATTGTGCAAGGATTATTGAACAGAGCTGCCTTCTGTGAGGCTGTCAGGACACAAAGTGATAGGAAGCAGCTAGACAAAAGATATATCTGACAAAGACCTCAGTGTACTTACACATTCCAAATGAAACCTTCTTTCTAAAGCTCTATCCCCTTCTAGTAGTTCATTTAAATTCAAATTTTGACTCTATCAATGGATTAAAAGCATTGATTAGATCACAACCCACATTATCTAATTATGTTCCAAACACACACACACACACACACACACACACACACACACACACCACTCACAAATGTGTTTTACTAATCTTTTAGGCAATCCATAATCCAATCAATTTGACACCAATTATCACAGAAAGAGAGGGGGAGAGGGAGGAGAAGCGGGGAGAGAGGGAGAGAGGGTTAGAGGGGAGGAGGGAAAGAGTGAGAGAGGTGGAAAGGGGAGGGGGAGATGAAAAGAGAGAAGGAGAGGGAGAGGGAGAGGGAGAGAGGGAGAGATCCCTGAATTGCATGTTAGATGGTATATGACAGTTACTGAATAGAGTAAAGAGATTCATACTGATAACTATCCTGTATAAAACAACTGTTATCTGATATATTCTGGACCTAAGGTAGTTATTCATTTCTCTGCCCTTCATGGATGCTTCCAAAATGATTCTACCTCAGCATGTGTTTTCTGACATTTCTTCTGAAATCGTGAAACCTGAAGCCAAGGACCTATTAGTGCCCAAAGTCTGGGACACTAGATTCATCATCCCTTGTCTGAGCTAGCCCTGCTGTGAAGCAGCCTTAGAACCAGAGAAACATGCCTGCTGTAAAGTTCTTCTGGTTTTTGTCCCAGTACACTTAATGAATCAGAATGTTATTTTGGATATTCTATTTTTAAAAAACTGTTTCAGAAAGATAATTAATGTTTTGACTTTATTTAGTAATGATGGGTCAGGAAAAAAAAAACATTTCATGTAGTCACTGTCCTGAAGATATAATGCAGTATTATTAACACATATTTGGTAGATTCTCATGAGTGTTTCTAATGTGACTGAGTTAATGGAAGATTCTACCAATTTTTGTGCTTTCCAAAAATACTTCAACACTTTGTGTTTAAGCATTGCCCAAAGACAGATTGAAGTATTTGGTTAACCATCCTGTATGTGGATGACCCTTTCCTTTTGTATTTCTTCCTGAATGCCTGAAAGTACACTGATCACAATGGAAAATGACTTTTTTATGTGTTTTATAAAACTGAAAATATGCTTCCGTTTTTTATTTAGAATCCAATCAATAAAGACTAAAGCAGAATCAGCTCAAAATTGGGGTTATGGTTATCTTTAGTTGTCAACTTGATCCACAGAGAGATCCAGGGACAGAGACCTAATGGCCTTTGGGCATGTCTGCTGGGACATTTTCTTGATTGCTAATTGACATAGGTGGTCCCAACCCATGGTGGTTGGGACAATCTCTGGGCAGGTGAGCCTGTGTAGAAGGTAGTTCAGCAGTGAGCAGAACAAGCTCCCTCTTTTGTCTCTGCCTTGGTTTCTCCTGAGGATAAATTCCAACTGTGAGCTGATATAAACATTTGTTCCTAAGTTATTTGGTTATGGATTTTTTTTTTTTGCTTCAACAGAAATGAAAACAGGATATCATGTGCTATCCAAAACTTGCAAAATATCACTAGTTGTATTTTTTAGATAAGAAAACTCTGGCTCAGAGACCTGCTCAAGCTCTCATCCACAATAAAACACAGAGCCAAGAGTTGAGGTCTTCTTGTTTCTGAAGCTTTCTATTTTCCACCCTTGTTAAGGGGGCTGAGTAATTCAGGGTGCTTGGGCTGAGGGCCTAACAAGAGCTTTGGGAATGAGGAATCGACAAGTAGTTCTTTTCCTAAATTCTTAGGCGATGGTGAAAACTTCCTCTTATTTTACTCAAGTTTGCCCCAGGAAACTGATCTAGTGCTTGGAGTCTATTCTAATTTTCATCAAGAACATAAGCTTTTAGAAGAGGCGTGACATTGAAAATGCCTGATGTTGTTCTTGGGTACTGTGAGACCTATGCTTGCAGGCAGCTCTGTGCTATAGCACTTGGACTTTCCTGGTTTTTCCAAAGATGTTCCCAAGTGGCAGAATCATTTTTAGTAGGTCCTCACAGAGGTGGTTTGTGGGTAAGAAGAGACCATAACAGGTAGTGTGGAAGGCTGGGAAGGTGCACATCTTTGGGAGATGCACAGGCTCATACAGAGTGTTGGACTCTGCTGCTGCTCCCACCTCAAGCCACCAAAAATGGACACTTTTCTGAAATTTTACCAGAAAAGACATAAAGATGCCTGTCTGTGTGTGGGAGGTTGTGGGTTATGGCTCTATGGATTGAAGAGCTCAAGAAGTCCCAGGAAACTCATCTGTTTTCGCTAGTAAAAGAGAAAAAAGAGCTGATGTTTACAACTGTTTTAGAGGGTAGAATATTAACTTTAGGATGAACTCTGACAGGCAATTTGTTTTTCTCCTTATTGTAAAAATGATGACTTTTTCTACTTGTTTCCTGAGAGTCATTTATCAATACAACATTTATTCATGGAGCACAAACTGTTTCCTTGAATGGAAGGAACAGGAGGAATGGGGTACCAACTGCCTTTCTGAGAAGGAGGTGAGGGTGCAATTATCTTGGTAGGCAAGCAGTACTGACCTGCCCTGAATGGCCATAAAGTTTGTTTTGGTGTTCCTGGTCAAGGCCTTAGTGGAACTGCCCTTGGTTTTTAGAACTTAGGAAACATACTCTGTATTTGAAGTTCTAGCACTCACTGGTAGGCTTTGGGTTTATATTACCTGATTTTTGACTTTCAAATGGATCATTTGTCTTATATAAAGACAAAAAATGGAAGGCAGTGGTCAGAACCCAGGTTTATTCAGGTATGCTATTGCTGGCTTATAGATTTGTAAGAATAACTACTTTCAGATAGTTTTATGGTGTTCACAATAAAATCAAAGGAGTAACTTTTCTGGCCATTTATTTTCTCTAGAAATGTAATAGTCCATGTCATTGGACTTCAGACGATCTTTCTTAAATATACTCTAAAATTATTGCTTTTTATTATTATAATAATTTTATTTATAGTAGTCATAAGCAATTTTGTTTTTGTGGCTGGCCACTGATTTATTTTTTTTTAAATCTCGAGTGGATTTCATATCATACTTATTTTTGCATTTGTAGCCATGAAAGAAGCATTTATTTAAGGGAAAAAAGTTTCCCACTGTAGCTATGGAGAAGTAGGAATAAGCCCTTGAATGTGTTTATTCAGACCAGCATGATGCTTTGTAATCCAAGTTCAACTAGAGAATGGTGCAACAATGCATATAGTCTTTGCACTTACTTGGAAAGAACCTGGAACTTAGGAGCTAACTATCAAACATTAAGGTCTATTTTTCCTCTAGTATGATTCTGGCCAAATTATTCAATATATTGGATTCTTGCAGTGATAAAAATATGTGCTGGTTTATTGCTACAAGGACCAAATGAGATCTGTGCGAAACAAAATGTAATAATAAAATCTGAGCGTGTTACTGAGGACTCCTGTAAGACTCCTGAGCATATAGGTGCAGTGCAGAGACTCTAAAGACCAATATAGAATGTTTACTCAGAACCTATCTGAAAACTAATGTTCTAGTGCTTGTGTAACCCATGTTTATGATACATCAGACCCAAGTAATACCATATCGTTTCAGAGCCATGAAAGAAGCATTTATTTAAGGGAAAAAAGTTTCCCACTGTAGCTATGGAGAAGTAGGAATAAGCCCTTGAATGTGTTTATTCAGACCAGCATGATGCTTTGTAATCCAAGTTCAACTAGAGAATGGTGCAACCAAGTAATACCATATCATACTGGATCTCATAGCTTTAAAATACTAATAAAAGCTTAATTTCTTAGGGAAGAACTGCAGCCAATGTTTTGCCTTTTGGTTTCCTGGGAAATAGATTTTCTGCAAAAACATTTTAATTGAGAGCAGGGCCATGTTCTGACCTCTATTTTGAAAACCTGGGTTCTGATTCTGCCAGGTCTCAGGGAACTGGTCAGTTTTCAACCTGGAGTTTTGTCACTGGCTGCAAATGAGTCTGATTCCTCTTCTACATGTTTGCTAATACCACTGACAAGTCTATGTGGAGATTAAAAACAAAGGAGTGCCAAATGCATTTGAGAACATACTACATATCATGATTAGGTGAACAATCTTTGTCCTCTCATGAAGATTAATTTTAATGTGGAAAACATCACTCCTAATGTGAAACAAGAAAGTGTGTCAAGATATTTGAGGTGTTTTACCTGAAACAAACCATGGCATGAATGTGAGGAAGACAACAAAATAATCATTACACCTAAAAATGATACTAACCAGAATTTTGTATTTCTTTAAATCCTTTTTGTTAGTGATAATATCCCTTTCCCTATTTCTTTTTTTTCTGTTTATATTTTTTTAATTGTTCCCTATTTCTTAAAAAGGCAATTACCACATAAAATGGTTTAGGATAGAAACGTTACTGCTTTGCTGGCAAAGACTATGCAAGATTTTTATTGTCATATTTAGCTCTCCCCCAATCACCTGACATTATATTTACACGATAACAAAATCTAGTAGAGGTGACATTTAAATATCCAAGATCTTGTCTATGTTAAGAGGCAGTTTTACAGCTTTCCCCCTCATACCTCTTGCCCATAACAATCTCATATGCAGTTAAGGTTAGAAAGTATAATGGGTGACATTACAAAGAAGAAATATCATTTGATTTTAGAACCCAGTAGCCTTACAGTAACACACTCAGCATGAGAAGATTCCCATGTTGAAAGATTAGCACCATCTTAGTTTGAATAAGAAAAATTCTGATTGAATGAGAATAAACAAGAAAGCATGCCGAAGCTCTGGCATTTGTCATCAGGAATGGTGAGTGGACAGCAGAGTGGGTCCCTGATTAGTTCAGTGGATTACATACCATGTGATCATTTGTGAGAACTAGGAATAAGAAAGATAACAAGTACCATGATGTGATTGATTGTCCTGGCTCTTGATGAAAATATATATCTATGATATCTTTTACCAAGAAAACCCAGTGAAAGTGTGTGAGCTTTCCCAGCTTCTATTCCTCTGGCAGCAGTTTATTTGCTAAGTTATGGGAATTTCAAACTTACTTATAAACTAAGATGCACTGCCACAGTTGTGTGGATGTAGGCAGAAGAGTAACAACATGGACTTGTCATAGAAAAGAACCATATGATCATCCCAACTTAGATTTACTTATTAAGTCGTTCAAAGTCCTTTGGAAGAGGTGTGCAACACAAGCAGATTATGTTACACCTGAGAGACATGAGCTTAGATGATATATTGCTTGTAAGGTATGTTTGCTATCATCCAAGAAGAGATATCAAATTTAAGGTTCCAAATACCACACCTCAAGAATCCAGATTTGGGCATCCAATCTTAAGAAGCTAATTCAAAAAGCCAAATTATTAGTAAAATACGAAAATGAGATTTAGTCAATGGGAAGAGTCATAAAGAGATCAGTGGTTGATCTGCTCCTCAAGTCCATCTTTAAGGCCCTAATTTCAGATTAAAATTGAAATAGAGGGCTGAGGATATGCCCATCTAAGCAGTCCAGATCAATGTGTAGACCTATCCAATATTACCATTGACCCATCATTGCCTAGGCTTCTATCTCATACTCTCAAGTGGCCTAAAAAGTTGTTACAACTGTGAAATTGCTTCCCAAGAGACGTGCTCCCCTCTGGATGGCAGATCTTTTATTCCTTCCAGAATAAGATTCCCAGGGAAATGCCAACTTTGAGGGGCATCCATTATGTCAGTAGTTTGATAGTTAGACAGAAAGACAGGTGTCCCTTTAGAATCTGCCAGCTGTATTATATGGTGCCGCTTTCCTCAAGCTTGCTTGCTACTAACACTTCCCTAAGCAAAGACCTGGGTATAGAACAAAGGACACCAGAACCTTCATACTTGGCATACCCACTATGAGTGTCAGGTATAAACAGCATCAATGATAAGCAAGCTCTTCTAATAATAAGAAAATTGTAATATGCTTAAACTCTATACACAAATGAATTTCTTCTTTTTGTAGGCCACGAGGCTTAGTAATGTTAGGTAAATATCTAAAATTACTAATATGTTGACTGGAAGGCACCACAGTATGGTTTGTATTTAATAGTTCAATACTATTTCCATTAGATAGCCTTGTATAATTGGCAAAGTACTTTCTGGCCATCTTGGTTCCACATTTCACTGAGAGCTTTTTCCAGTATTTTACTCATGTCTGTTTATACTTTAGAAATGGACTTTCCCATTGTTGTTGTCCATTTGCTCCTGCATTTTGTTCTATCAGCTTCTGGTTCTATCAGCTCTTACATCAGTATTTTGGCTAGAAATATCTGTTTTTTCTAATGGTTCATAGCTTGCACAAAATTCTGGGAAATAGAGTTAAAACAATGAAATTGTCTATTGTCTTAGATTTGCAGAGTTATAGAGAAAAAAGGCTATATTGGATACAATTTTGTCTAACCAGTCTATCTGCTCTTACTAAGAAAGCAGAGGACTGGGGACACTCAGAGAATTGAAACACAAGGTCACAGTCTTACTAACAGTAAACAACACTAGAATCAAATATATATATGAAATGTTCAAGGATTTTAGTAGAAAGTGACTTTACATTATTTATTTTGAGGCTCAATTTGGTAGTGATGTCTCTGCTTCTCATGAATAGGGCAGTGATTTAGATATCACAGTGATAACAGAATTTTTATTCTTTTAAATCAGGTAACAAATTAGCAGGTGACAAATACGTGTGAAATACTGCCATGCTTAATGAGAAGGATAGCATCTACAGTAAATTAGAGAAGGTTCTAAAGTCATCTAGACATATCCTGGTTCAGTCAATATTTAGTCAACATTGTAGAAGCCCATGACTGCCTTTGTATTTAACCCCTTTGGTGACATTTGTCTTACTTGATCTGATTTGAAATATTTCTTGTATACTTCAGTATGATTTTTGTCACATGAGTTTTCAGAGCTATATGGAATATCAGGTATCACTTGTGTTAATACATCATCCAGTGATTGGCCCAAGATCATACAGCTAGCTTGGAACATCAGCTGATTAGAACCAGATTTGCATGTTCCTAGTCCTCCTCTCTTCTTCCTTCTTTGTCTTGAAGAATTAAAGTAAGAAAGAAAGAAAGAAAGAAAGAAAGAAAGAAAGAAAGAAAGAAAGAAAGGGAAGGAAGGAAGGAAGGAAGGAAGGAAGGAAGGAAGGAAGGAAGGAAGGAAGGAAGGACAGATGAACACAAGCAAGGAGACTGGATATGATGTGGTGGTATATACCTCTGATAAAAACATTAGGAAAAATGTCAGTTTTTAACAAGACATCACATTATAGCTTTCTTATCTTAGGTTTGTCTCATTTTCTTTGATTTTAAAGACCCACATTCATATTGTATGGTGCTGCAATTTTTATCTTACTAGAAAATTACTCAATTCCTCTCTTTAACTGAGTGACCAGGCTTCTTCAAAGCCACAGAATCAATGTATTTATTATGGAACTGGTTTTTATCAGTAGTTATGGATGTGGAGAAAATTCTTTTGTGATCTGTCTGTAAGATGGAGGGTTGTGAAAGTGTACCATAAATCTGAGAAGAAAGGCCTGGGAATGTAGTCCTGTTGGTCACAGTATGTTTTGGTAATGGGACATGTAGAAAGGAGGGCTGATTACTTCATAGTGCCTGGGAATCAAGGGCAGAAAGAGACCACCATCACAAATCCCCTTTCAGGATGTGTCTCCAATAACCTAACTTCTTTCTACATCCTCCATCCTCCTCCAAGGTTCTTCCACTTATGAATAGTACTATAGGATGGTGCTGAGCCTTTTACAGGAATTTAGGGGTACACTGCTACACATGATCTTAGCTAACAGACTCAGAAGAGACGTAGGGTTACTTCTAAGTAACAACATTTCTCAGTCTACTCATTCTTATGGTA
The DNA here is from genome assembly GCA_964023405.1 of Apodemus agrarius. NCBI lineage: Eukaryota > Metazoa > Chordata > Mammalia > Rodentia > Muridae > Apodemus > Apodemus agrarius. The sequence continues at coordinate 59,643,638 of OZ030024.1, read as the reverse complement.
ATCTTTTCTGGAAATTACTTCACAGGCATATTCAGAAATAATGTCCCAATAGCACTATAGGCTCAGGTCAGGTCATTTAACATATTGGCTTTTGTGAGATACTCCCAAACAATAGTATTTTGCTAATCCAGGTTCTAATTCACTGGTCATAACTGGAACCTGATAGACTATGAAGCCCATGTTTATACTTTTATTGTGGCTTCTGGTTATAGTATGCATTTTGTGCTTGTTTTGCAATGTGTGAGATTCATTAATAAGGTAAAAATATAAATATAATTTCTATCTAACTAGTGTGTATGCATGTGACCTGATCAAGTTTTAGTAGTGATGACAGTGTATAAAATAGTTTCCTTAAGCCGGGCATGGTGGCGCACGCCTGTAATCCCAGCACTTGGAAGGCAGAGGCAGGCGGATTTCTAGGTTCAAGGCCAGCTTGTTCTACAGAGTGAGTTCCAGGACAGCCAGGACTACACAGAGAAACCCTGTCTCAAAAAACCAAAAAAAAAATAGTTTCCTTAACAGTCAGAAACTTCTATTCTAGCTTTTTAGATTTTCCCTCTCCACGGGCCCTATAAGAGCACTATGAGGACGGAAAGCAGAGGAAGCAGAGCTGTGTCATACAACAAGGCTCTTGAGCATGCTAAAGCCTTACAAAGTGTCTTTATATTCTAATACTTTTGGGAGCTTTGTATTACTCTAGAACTGACCCTTTAGCCCAGTTTCTACTTTAACAGAAACAACTTTCCATTTGGCATTCACAAATATATTCAGAAATGTCATTTTAAACTTTATGAAGCAAATAATTTATGTAAAGTATATTTATCTAATTTTGCTGACAGCTCAAGCTGCATAATGAGGCTTTGACATACTAGTTATGTTTGCCTCCCTTCTGTTTTAGATGGTATAACACTCGCAGAGTTGTTCATAGTTTTATCTACCTTCTACCCTGCCCCATTCAGTTGACTCCTAAATATCCCCTATGAAAGTGTTGACTTAATTGTCAATTTATTTTGAGAAATTCTGTTAATTTTATGAGCTTGCTTGATAAAATTTGAGCCCTTGGTAACTGCTGTAAATCTTGAGTCAGACTGTCTCATCAATTTAAATCAGACCATTCTTGATAGTGTTACATTAGTGCTTCAGAGTAATATACATCTATCCTTATAATAAATAAATTGAGTGATTTTTCTGTTGCTGCTAAGAATTTAATTATGCATGCACTTAAAGACAAAATTGCAAATGAAAAATGTAATAGAGATGGTTTTTCATTTTTGGTGTGACCTTAGCAAGTTAGAATTAGGTTAGATAGAAAAGAGAGCATGCCTTCCTAGCATTCTGTCTTGACTGGCTTTTTTTAAAAAAGTTCTTTTTGTGGCAGGATAGTCCTGTCTCCACGGGGGCTCTTTTGGAATTTGAACTCAGCTTGGGCTCTGGAAAAGCAGTAGAGCCTCTGTGATCATATACTAAAGCTGTGAGAGGGTTAACTGACCATATGTTTTTCTCTAAGTTCTAGAGGTGCCTCTTGTACTACTTTACTGTGCAGTAGTAAATTGTCATCATTCACATATCCAGTACTGTACGCAAGTGCTCCTTCTACTGTGAAGAAGTTCTAAACTGTCAGAGGGTAACAGTAACACTTTCAGATATTGGAATCTTAAACAGAGCATGCCCAGAAACACCTCTACTTGATTTGTATCTGTGCTTGCTCAGCCCCGTTTTTGCTGTCTCTTTGCACTTTCTGAGACCTTTCATTTTCCATTCATCATGGAACAAACTGTGAAGCTGGAAAGTAAGGAGAGGAGAAATTCAAGTTAGGGCTTGTTTTGTGCCAGGTGTTTACTCTAGTCATGTGCCTTATGTAAAAACCCTCCTTTTCCTGCTTATTATTTATTCATTTGTTTCCTGATGTTCAGCAGCTGGAAAGAAGGGTATTGAGTGGAAAAGATACATACATATTTAGGTGATTAGATGCCAAATTGCTGTAGGCAGGCATTTGTTGCGTAGCATTCCTTGACAGGCAGGGCATGGAGAGAGAACATGCAACATCCTCAGGTGTGCACTTGCTGTACCAAAACTCATGAGAAATGTCTGTGGTTATTTGCAAGTGTTGGCAAGCCCCCCCACCCCCCACCCTGCCAAGCCTCAGAAGGCGACACCCAAATCACTCATGAGAAATTGTCTTGATGCAAACAGCAAGAGGATTTTTATTCCAGGCGCACTGGGGTTCACTGTCATACACCATGCAGGGGTAGAGGACTGTGGACCCTGAGTGCAGAATAAGGACAGCTTTTATAGGTTTATAACAAAGCCTGCGCATTGCAAACCAATCATTTCTGAGCATTGACACCCCATGCAGTGCGAGCCAATCGATTTGTACCACTCCATAGTTTAAAGGCCAATCAGTTTAAATTATCTAAGCCCATGCTCTGTGGACCAATCAGTTTCCCATGGTCTTGGAGGTCCATAGTTGCGTGGGCTTCTGGGTGGGGGTGATAGTGTAAGCAATTTACAGAAGCCAGATAAGCAGCTAGTTAGCTTCTTTCCTGTTACCTTACACCTTAAGGGGCCAGGATCACGTACTCAAGGCCCTTTTGCCTAGGTCCTAACAAAGAACTGGCTCAGGGAATGTGACCACTCAGCTAGTTTCTAACAAAGATCAGGGTCTGGAATTTGAGGTATTTAGGGCTTCTTAGAAGTGAGATGTATTTCTAAATTTCTGACTTTTTGGGGTCATTGTAGAGTTAGGTACTGGGGAGTTAGGCTGTAATTCTCATTCTTTCATTGGTTGCATGTTCTTCCTTGTTTAAATACATTTACTTTAGCATAGTAAAGTGCAACATGCATGGAGAGCTGTATATAGAAACCCAATGTTTATACTGGATTGTATCAGGTGACGAACCAAGCTTTGGACTTTGCTGTGCAAGGGCATATGTGCAGGTTGTAAGACTAGGAAAGAGTCATAGAATTTTAATTTTTTAAGTTATAGAATCTTATCTATACAGATAGCAATTTATATTTAACTTAATAAGAACTATATATGTTAAGAAAAATAATCATAGGCACCAATGCATCTATAAAATATAAATTATATTTTGATAAAGTTGAGTTGATTCTTGACCAAGTTCTGAATGTTAATGTGACAGAAATTCCCATTTGACTATTTTCTATTCTTGTAGTATCTTTTTTAGTGATATAGGCTGGCTTCTTTTTTTTTTTTTATTTTGGCACCCACATATAGCAAATATCTGTGAAACATTTCAAACCGCCAAGTGACAGTAAAACTGTGAAGTATGAAGTGGAAGTGCCAGAGTGTATGAGACATGCTGCACAGTACTGCGCAGGAATCCAGTGTATGCTTGCAAGAGAAGTGACAACACTGTCGCAGGATGTATCATGATGAATACTACAGAAATTAAATAAAAACAGCCTGTGTTTGAAAACTCTTCCCCAACTCCCTAAACTTAGCACTTCCTTTGTTTAATAGCTCTGTCCTTCTCCACCCTGAATGTCTACAGTGAGAAATAAAATTATTAATAAATATATTATTTCTATGTCATGGTAGTAAGTAATTGTTATAAAGGGTGGTGGTATTTTTTAATTCTTCACAAATACTTGTATTTCTTCCACACATACATGAGTATAACTAGAGTTGGCCATTACCAAAAATCAGTCTGTCATTCATTATTGATGTTTGATCCTTTCTAAGTTTTTTTCACATGTTATTCCAAAGGGTAAGCTAAATTATTTGACCTTTTAATCATTATTTGTTTTTTCTTTTATTGAAAATATTTTTTTCATAAAATGTATTCTGATTATAGTTTTTCCTCCCATTTCTTCTCCCAGATCCTCCCCACCTCTCCTCCCATCCAGACCCATACCCCCGCTGTCTCTCCTTAGTAAACAAGCTGCAATCTAGGGGACAGGAAGAAGATAAGATAAACCAAAACTGGGTTAGTGATGGGTGTATGTGTCTATTCTTCCTTTCAGCTCTAGCATTCTGTCTGGTGAAGACCCATGCAGGCCTTGTACATGCTACTTCAGTCTCTGTGGGTTCACATATATGCCCCAGCCTTGTATCAAGAAGGTCTTCATTCCTTCATTTCCCCAATCTCCTCTGGCTCTTATACTCTTCCTGCCTCCTGTTCCAGAGGCAGGGATTTGATGGAGACTTCCCCTTTAAGGCTGAATGTTCCACAGTCTCTGTACATTGTCTGGCTGTGGGCCTCTGTATTTACTCCCATCTGCTGTTGGATGAAGCCTCTCTGCTGGTGATGGCTGAGTAAGACATGGATCTATGAATATAGTAGAATGTTGTTTCAAGTTATTTAATGGCTATGCTATTTCAGAAGAACAGTATTATTTGGTTGGGTTCCAGGTCCATGGCCTGTCTAGTTAGTCTCAGGTTCTTGGCCACCTAAGCAAGTGTTAGGTATGAATTACATCTCATGGAGTGGGGCTTAAGACAAATTAGATCTTGGTTGGTTACTCCACAGGTTTTGTGCCATAATTGCACCTACTAACTTTGTGGGCAGGCAATTTTTGTAGACTGAAGGGTTTTGTAGCTAAGTGTGTGTTTCCCTTTCTCCTTTGATAGCGTGTAGAATACCTTTCAGTACCACAAATACTAGTTCATAGAGGTGAACTGGATAGGCATCAGCTGAGCTTCTCTGTGTTCAGTGAGTTGTGTGGCTGTTGTGTTCAGCACCAGGGTCTTACTGTCAGATTGTGGAGAGCTACCAATAGCCTTGACAATATAGCCTGGGTTGTTTGAGGGTTCCCATAGGACTCTCTTGGGCAAGAACTTGGCTTGATGAATAACTCATTACTGGTACTGAAAACTTCATCTGTGATAAAAGCTGTCCATTCAGGGCTCTATCTCCCCTGTTATTTAGGATATCATTTAGATCACCTTTATAAATGAATATGTTTTAGGAAGCTTCTACTGTATTAGGTTTTGTCTTGGGGTTTTATTGCTGTGAAAAGACACCATGACCACAGCAATTCTTATAAAGGAAAACATTTAGTTGGGGCTGGCTTATAGTTCAGAGGTTTAATCTGTTATTGTCATGGCTGCAAGCGAGGTGACATGCAAATACACATGGTGCTGGAGGGACCAGTTTAGTGTTCTATATCTTGATCTGTAATCAGCTGAAAAAGAAGTTACTTTAACTGAGACCTCAAAGCTCTTTCCCTAGTGACACATTTCCTCCAACAAGGCCACACCTACTCCTACAAAACCATGCCTCCTAATAGTGCCATTCAAGCACATGAGTCTTTGAGGGCCCATTTGATCAGTCTACCTACCTTATCTATTGTCCATCTATAGCTATTTTATTTTGCCATTCTAAGGAGATGTATCTTTCCTTCCTAGTCCCTTGACTATTTTCTTTTTTCTTTTAATTTTTTATTTATTTATAATTTATTTATTTATAATTATTTATATATTATCTATATGAGTCACTGTAGTTGTCTTAGACACCCCAGAAGAGGGCATCAGATCTCATTATGGATGGTTGTGAGCCACCATGTGGTTGCTGGGACTTGAACTCAGGACCTCTGGAAGAACAGTCAGTGCCCTTACCCTCTGAGCCATCTCTCCAGCCCCTTTTTTTCTTTTATTAAAATAATTTTTTCTCACATAATATATCCTGATATGGTTGTTCTCTTTCTACTCTCAAATCCCCTCTATCTCCTGTCTTCTCCAGATTCATTTCCATTCTATCTCACAATAGAAATTTAAAAGACTTCTAAGGGATAATAATAATAATAAGATAAAACATAATAAGATAAAACAAAAACTAGCACATTCAAATTGGATAAAAACAAAGAAACAGAAGGAAAAGAACCCAAGAGAAGGTAAAACAACCAGTGACCTGCAAGTTACATACTCAGGCATTCCATAAACACATTAAATTGGAACAGATATGTGCATATTGCCTCAATCTCTGTGAATTCTTATGAGCTTTGATCATGTTCATTTACAGGCCTTGTTTTCTTGGTATTCTTCATCTCCTCTGGCTTTTATACTCTCTTTTGTTCCTCTGTGACAAGGGGTTTTCCTGATCTCTGAGAGGAAGAATTTGATAAAAAAATTTGATTAAAAAAAAACACACCTAGGGCTGTATGTTCCAAGGTTTCTCTCACTCCATAATATATGGCTGTGGGTCTCTGCACTTGTTCCCAGTTCCCATATGCTACAGGAAGAGGCTTCTATGGTGATTGCTGAACAAGGCATGGATCTATGAGTAGAGCAGAAATTGTTAGGAGTCATTTTATGGCTACATGTTTTGTTATGATGCTTTCTTTTTTCTTTCTTTCTTTCTCTCTTTTCTTCCTTCCTTCCTTCTTTCTTTCTTTTTCTTTCTTTCTTTCTTTCTTCCTTCCCTCCCTCCCTCCCTCCCTCCTTCCCTCCCTCCCTCCCTCCTTTCTTTCTTTCTTTCTTTCTTTCTTTCTTTCTTTCTTTCTTTCTTTCTTTCCTTTTAGAACAGTATTATTTGGTTTCACTCTTGGTCCCTGGGTTATCTAATGTCTGGTTCTTGGTCACATAAGCAGTGTTGGTTTCATCTCATGGAGTGGACCTTGAGTCATATCAGGTATTGATTGGTTACTCCCACATGTTTTGTAGCTATGTGTCAACATTGCAGTAGGAAACCATTGTAGATCAAAGATTTTGTGCCTGGGTTTATATTTCTCTTTTGGTAGTTTGCAGAGTACCTTCCTGTACTGTGTAGCTATCACGTAGTGGTAAAGGATACATCAGCTAGTATGTATTGTCTTCAGCAATAAAGCCTTATTGTAAGTTTGTGGCACTAGCCTGCCTTGTTTGGGGGGTTCCGATGTGATCCCTTCCCTTGAGTTTTTAAATATCATGATGGGGTTATATTTGAGTGTTTATTTTTCTGGTGCTGAGGTTCAACTGAATGTTTTATTTGGGGAGATATTTCAAGAGAGATTTGGGCTTATGGATAAGTATCTTATTTTCCCAAGTTCAAACACTATGGGAAGGAAATATGAATTCCCACAGAATCACCACAGTGATGTCCATAGCAAATATATAGGAGTGCTGCTAGGTAGAACAGGGTCTGACAAATTCATTTTCCAAATTAGTAGAAAGCAAAAGCAACAAAGCAACAAAGCTGATCACTGAGTGCTCAGTTTATAAATCATCTAGCTCATTAATACATCTAATATGTAATGCTCTGCTATATCAGCTATTAATTTTAAGGATAGAAAACTGGTACTCAAAAATGGTAAGTGGCTTTTAACAGTGGTCAAACAACAGAGTTTATCTCTAGACTTCAGTGCCAAGGCTCCTTATCTTAATCCATTACATGTTATGGTTTGGTACATATAATGAGTTTACAAACACTTTTTATCTGAGAGTTTACAGCAAAGGAATTGTACTACAGGGACTAGTGAGTGCATAACAGTGAGTTAAGAGACTTGTGCTGTAGTGTTATACTGACATATGAAAGATGCTGTCTCAGCCACTGTTCTATTGCTGTGAGGAGAGAGTATGACCAAGGTAACTTTTATAAAAATAAAGCATTTATCTGGGAGAGGCTCAGTCCTTTATCATCTTGTGGGAAGAATGACAGCAGACAGTCCTAGTGGTGGGCAAGTAGCTGAGAGTTACATCTTGATCCAGAGGCAGAGAGAGTGACTGGGCTTTTGAAATTTCAAAGCTAACCCCAGTGACAAACAACCTCCAACAGGGCCATATCTTCTATTTCTTCCAGTCCTTTTAAATGGTTCTTCTCCCTGGTGACTAAGCAGTAGAATACATGAGCCTATGGGGCCCATTTTTATTCAAACCACCTCATTAAGAGAAGATGTATTCCTTCAGTGGGGAGGAAGCAGGAAGACAGGCATGAATGATGCCCTGACAGAGCTTAGCTTGAGCTACAAAATGAATGAGAGTTCAGGAGTAGCCAGAGAAGACAGAAAAAATTTTAAAAAAAGTTGAAACTTGAAGCATGGTCAGAAATAACAGGTTAAGTACAGTGAAAGAATTCACCTCCATATATGCCATCTGTATAAAGGTATGATTTGATTATAAGAAGCTATATGTATTTTTGTTTGTATGTGGGCATGCATTTGTTTCACCTATTCCTAAAAGAAACATAATATTTTGGGGATTAGAGGCAGACTTTTCAATTATTTAGAGTACCTCATATCAGTTTCCTTATTCTTCAGTCCTCCTCTGGGTGAAGAATGAGGTTAGGTGTTACTCACTTATACAGTGGAGTCAATACCATAGAGAATGCTGAAACTGTGAATCCTGGAACTTAAGATGTTTGGTACATTTGCTTCTCTTCAGCAGAATGAACTGGGGTAAGGGATAAACAAGTATTTTATACACATATGAAAATTCAGTTTAAGAAAGGAGGTGTAGCAAAGGGCCTGTGTGTGTTATTTGTGGAAGGTAGATGATGCGTTCTGACGAGATACCTCCAAATCTTCCTCAAGTCTCTGCTTTTCACTTCCATGGTTATCAACCATTCAGTGACCTTTAATCCACATGCAAGAATTCCCTTCTCTGGAAACAATGATAATAATGTATGAAAGTGTGATTTTCAATGGCAGTACGGCTAGACTTCTGTCATGATTTAATTAAAGACAGGCACTGGAGGTTGTTTACTAGGAGTGCACACTCTGACTCTTTAATTAGGTGACCTTAGAACATGGGAACAGAAGCTCAGATTTGAATAGCTGAATTCTAGCCCTAATTTTTGTTGTTGAAGGACGGTACCAGGAAGATCAACTTATCCGTATTTCTTCTGGGAAGGTGTGTTAAGCTTTTAACTGTGACACATTTAGTAAAGATCCAGCTCTCTCACAAGGTAATACTTGTAATCCTGATTACAAAGCTAAAGAATACGTGTCATTCTCTGTCTTGTGTTCACAAGACAATGAAAATAGCCTTCTAATGCTTCCATTGGAATCATTAAGTTATATTTAAGTAATTTTATTAACTAGAACAAAAGAGTTCTAAACTCAAGGTTAGTTCCTGTATTTCTAGCACCTACCCAACTGCCTGTCATACTCCAGTCATTCAACAACTATTTTGTATACTGACTGAGTACCTGGAGATGTATAAAAGCAATTCCTGTCCTCAGGAAACCACCAGAGTTCACTGTCTAGTGGGGAATTCATATTCTGTAAAACACACATGTGCTGGAAATTCTAACAGTAGAAAATCATATGACATCCACCCCACCCACACACTGGAATGTGAAATGTCAGTAAATCACAATCTGTCATTCTAGACTAATGAATCTGTCTATAAAATTTGTAACATTTTTAAGTTCTACATTTTATTATAATTACTTTATATGACATGGAATACAATTTAAGTAGCAGGTCTTGAATAGAGAGAAACATGAGAAACTATTTTATAATATGTAAATAATGTCTCATTTATTATGAAAAAGATCTGATTTAACTAATATAAGACACTTTTATAAAGCAATCTCTGATGAAAAGAGACGTCAAAGTTCTTGTAATCCCATGTCTTTACCACATAATGTCTCCTTTAAGATGATGTCCTGAAAGGGTGATACCTGGGATGGAGAACACACAGCTCCTTTATGGTATCCTATTCCTAAATCATTCAAACTGATTTGAGAAAACGAAGTCCAAGCAACACATTGACTCAGTTTAATTCTTGAAGCTGTTTTTAAATTATAAATGGGAGCTCCTGAAGTGGAGGCAAGGGGTGAGGTAGAGAAGAATAAATATTCTTTAAAAATGTCAGGGATGAAATGAATATTTTTCCCTTTGAAGGAGGTTAAAGTAAGTGTGTATGCATGTGGTAGCTGGAATATTGGGGAAAATGAAAGCAGTTAGTCTATGTCATTGGCAGACATAATATTAAGACAACATGACTGAATAAGAACACTTCTCCATTGTTGGTGGGATTACAAGCAGGTAAAACCATTCTGGAAAACAGTTTGGCGATTCCTCAGAAAATTAGACATAGTGCTACCTGCAAACCCAGCTATACCACTCCTGGGCATATACCCAGAAGATGCTCCTACATGTAATAAGGATACATGCTCCACTATGTTCAGAGCTGCCTTATTTATAACAGCCAGAAGCTGAAAAGAACCCAGATGTCCCTCAACAGAGGAATGGATACAGAAACTGTGGTATATATACACGATGGAGTACTATTCAGCTACTAAAAACAATGAGTTCATGAAATTGTTAGGCAAATGGATGGAAATAGAAAGTGTCATCCTGAGCGAGGCAACCCAGTCACAAAAGAGCACACATGCTCTGCATTCACTGATAAGTGGATGTTAGCCCAAAAGCTCAAATTAAACAAGTTACAATTCACCCAGCACAGGAAGCTCAAGAAGAAGGAGGACTTAAGTGAGGGTGTTTTGTTTCCTCTGAGAAAGGGAACAAAACACTCACAGGAGCAATAAGGGAGACAATGTCTGGAGCAGAGACTGAAGTAAAGGCCACCCAGAGACTGCCCTACCTGGGTATTCATCCTATAAACAGTCAACAAACACTGACACTATGACAAAAAGTGTATACTAAAAGGAGCATGCCATGGTTGTCTCCGGAGGGGTCCTACCAGAGCCTTACAAATACAGAGGCAGAAGTTAGTAACCAACTATTGGACTGGGCATGGGGTCCCCAATGGAGGAGCTGGAGGGTGGTCTGGACGAACTGAAGGGGTTTACAGCCCCATAGGAAGAATAATGATTTTGGCCACCCAGACGCCCCAAGACTCCCAGGGACTGAACCATCAACCAAGAGGTACACATGGTTCCAGCCAGAAATGTGGCAGAGGAAGGCCTTGTTGGGCATCAGTAGGAGGATTGGTCCTTGGTCAGGTAAAGGCTCAATAGAGACCCCAACAAAGGGAAACCGAGGGGTTGGAGGTGGGAGGGTGTCCAGTGGAGGGGCATATATGTGGAGGCAGGCGGTGGGAGGAGGGATTCGGGGTTTTTGGGAAGGGGGGAAATCAGGAAAGGTTTTACCATTTGCAATGTAAATGAAGATGATATTTTAAAAAAGAAATGGAACAATAAAAAAAAAGAAATAGTGGCAACTTCTCCTGGAAGTAACTGTTGATATTAGCAATGAATGTCTGAGGCGTGTCATTTTGGGACTGTGTGATTGTCCAGTTAACTCTGCTTCCCAGTAGACAGTTCCCTGAGAGCAACTTGGTGGCATGTACTCTTAATTATATTTTGGAGTATAACTAAATATACATATAATGTTTCAAATATGTGATACATTCTAAAGATAGATAACTTTAGAATAAACAAGATACTACTTACACCACATAAACACTGAACTTAAAAAATGATAATTCAAATAAATTTAGCCAATTTCTTTAAAAAAAGTTTTAAATATTTTTTTATTGATTTTTATCATAAATGTTTAACCAATGTGCTGTTTTATAATAAGGTGTGCAGACAATTCAACGTAAAGAATTCCCAGTCAACACCATTCAAAAGCTTTCACTAATGTAAAAGGAAGGAGGGTCAGGTGAAAACTGACCATTCCATGGATCAGATCTTGTGGGTACAGTCTGGATATGTGAATGAGTAGCAACATGAGAAAACACCGCAGGCTTTTCTTTATCCGGCACATTGTTTATACAGAACACCTGAAGAGTACAAGTTGAGAAAACAGAGCAAATGTCTGCATTAGGGCAGGGGCAGCGTTTGAAGTTTGGTGAAGTCCTGCTTGTCTCTGGTGGTCGTTAGCTCCCAATTTCCTTGGCCCTTGAATGAACAATGTGCAGAGAAAACACTGTGGTCCGTGTAAGATGGTTGGTTAAGTGAGATGCTCCCAGAGCTGATCTTTCACTTTTGAAGAGCAAGTCAGAAGGAAAACTAAAAAGAAAGAAAAGAAAACAAAGCAGCAGCAGAAACCACAACACAACAAACAACAACAACAACAACAACAACAACACACTCACTTATTGAGGGTGAAAAGAAGCTTTTCTGTTTTTTTTTTTTTTTTTTTTTTTTTTTTTTTTTTTTTAGCCTTAACTCCTAGATAAAGAGCTCGGGAGATGGCTCAGTGGTTAAGAGCACTGATTGCACTTCCAAGGTCCTGAGTTCAAATCCCAGCAACCACATGGTGGCTCATAACCATCTGTAATGAGATCTGACGCCCTCTTCTGGTGTGTCTGAAGCTAGCTACAGAATACTCATATAAGTAAAATAAATCTTTAAAAAAATCCTAGATAAAAAGAAAAGTATAGAACTCATAACCACTTAGGATTGAATCAGAATTCATAGTATCAGTATATTAAAAAATCTATAATGTGAGAAATTGAAGTTATATTGAAAATGCCATCAACTGCCTGCAAGAAGCAAACACAGATACATTTACAGGGCTATATCTTATTACACCTTCTATCCAGCACATGTATTTACATTTTTATGAAATATGTATAAATAATTTTCATTCTTAAGAAATATTAGTTATAATCTTTATTTGTATAGAATATGTGTTTACAATGTAAGAACTTAAATCTCATAAGGAAGTAGGTCACCAGGGAAGAGATTGAGTTATCCCCCCCTCACAAAGACCGTAGATACATAAATTGTCAGGTAAAGGATAAAAACAACTGAGGTTAATATATATGCATTCACACATACACACACACACACACACACACACACACACACACACGAACAGATGAATGAGCTACATTCTATAGATCTAGCTGAAAAGGTTTGATAAGGAACTGAAGAAGCCTGTAGGAGTTTAAGGATGATACTGAAACTAGAATTAGTAAACAAGAAAGCACATCCCAAGAAAAACACAGAGGTAAAGAAGAAAGATGAAAGCTGGATCCCTAGAGAATGTATTGAGTTTTAGTAGAAATAAAATTCTGACTTTTCTAGCAGAGAAAGTAAAGTGGAAGAAAGTGTATTAGAAGAGGCACCTAGTCCTGCTTTATGCACACCTGACTCCATGTGGGGTGCAGGGAGAGAAATGGAAAGAAGCAGTTCTACAATAACAAGCAAGACACCACGGTGACCGGGGTGGGGGGCTGCCTTGGCTCAGCTCCACCTGATCGTCAAGTTTTAGCACTGTGAACATAGAAAGAATCATGATATAAATACAAAAAGGAATTAATATGTCTGTAGTAATATTCAAAATGGGAGCAAATGATTACATTTTTCCTTACCAAGGAAGTCAGCTTATAAACGATTGTATAATAAATAGAATTACAGCACAATTTTATTAGTGAGTATTTTGGCCCGGGTTATTAGTAGATACTTAATTGTCTTTCAAAAAAACATTTTGGATTAATTTATTTATATGTTAGAGTATCAGCCAGAGATTGATAGCAAACAAAAATGTTTCCGTTTGGAAGATAGACTTGTCACTTAAACCTTAATCAAAAGGTCAAATTTAGAGACAGCCTTTGAAGTGATTTAGTGGGATGATGCAATGCTATTGTTTTTTTTAACTTGTTTTTTTTTATTGAAAAAGGAAGTAAAAGCATTTTATGATAGCATTAAGGATTAAAATGGAAAATATTTCTGACAAAATAGAAAAAAATATAAACAAAACACGCTAAAATTGATAATTTTCATGCAAAATTAAAGAGTAAAATGGTAGACATAAAGAACATTGCTAAATTAATTGAATGAAAGAAGTAGAAACATTTTATGATAGAATTGAAGATTTACATGGAAAATATTACTGATAAAATGATAGAAAAATATAGAAAAACATGTTGAAATTGAAAATTATAAAAAATTAGATGGATAAAATGATAGGCATAAAAATATTTCTAAGTTGGTGAAAGTGGAATTATAAACATTTTCTGATAAAATTGAAGATTTGCATGGAAAATATTTCTGATAAAATTGAAGAAATATGTAGAAAAAGATAAAATTGAAGATTATCATGGAAAATAATGCAGATAAAATTGTAGGCTTAAAATATTTTTAAGCTGATTGAAAGTGGAATTATATACTTTTTCTGATAAAATTGAAGATTTACATGGAAAATATTTCTGATAAAATTGAAATATATAGAAAACATGTTAATTGAAGATTTTCATGGAAAATAATACAGATAAAATGGTAGATATAAAAACACTAAATTAATTGGAAGAGGAATTACAAACATTTTTTGATAAAATTGAAGATTTACATGAAAAATACTTCTGTTAGTCTATGCCTTTTTATTGGGGAATTGAGTCCATTGATGTTAAGCGATACTAAGGAATAGTGATTTTTGCTTCCTGTTATTTTTGATGTTATTTTTATGTTTGTGTGGTTACTTTCTTTTGGGTTTGTTGGAAGATTACATTCTTGCCTTTTCTAGGGTGTAGTTTCACTTCTTGTGTTGGCATTTTCCATCTATTATCCTTTGTAGGGCTGAATTTGTGGAAAGATATGGTGTAAATTTGGTTTTATCATGGAATGTCTTGCTTTTTCCATCTATGGTGATTGAGAGTTTTCCTGGGTATAGTAGCCTGGGCTGGCATTTGTGTTCTTTTAAGGTCTGAATGAGATCTGCCCAGGATTTTCTAGCTTTCATGGTCTCCTGTGAGAAGTCTGGGGTAATTCTGATAGGTCTGCCTTTATAAGTTACTTGCCCTTTTTCCCTTACTGCTTTTATTATTCTTTCTTTGTTTAGTGTATTTGGTGTTTTGATTATTATGTGCCAGGAGGACTTTCTGTTCTGGTCCAGTCTGTTTGGAGTTCTGAAGACTTCTTGTACGTTTATGGGCATCTCTTTAGGTTAGGGAAGTTTTCTTTTATAATTTTGTTGAAGATATTTACTGATCCTTTAAGTTGTAAATCTTCACTCTCTTCTATACCTATAATCCCTAGGTTTGGTCTTCTCTTTGTGTCCTGGATTTTCTGGATGTTTTGGGTTACAAGCCTTTTGCATTTTGCATTTTATCTGACTGTAGATTCAATGCTTTCTATGGTATCTTCAGCACCTGAGAGTCTTTCTTCCTTCTATCTCTTGCATTCTATTGTTGAATGCATCTGTGACTCCTGATTTCTTTCCAAGGTTTTCTATCTCCAGAGTTGTCTCCCTTTGTGATTTCATTGTTTCTACTTCTATTTTTAGATCCTGGATGGTTTTGTTCATTTCCTTCACTTGATTGTGTTTTCCGGTAATTCTTTAAGGGATTTTTGTGTTTCTTTTTTAAAGGCTTCTACCTGTTGACCCATGTTCTCCTGTGTTTGTTTAAGGGATTTTTGTGTTTCTTCTTTAAGGGCTTTTTGTGTTTCCTCTTTAAGGGATTTTACCATATTCTTTAAGGGAGTTAGTTATTTAAGTTTTTCTTGATGTCCTCTATGAGCATCATGAGATATGATTTTTAAATCCAACTCTTGCTTTTCCGGTGTGTTGGGGTATCCAGGACTTGCTGTTGTGGGAGGACTGGTTTCTGATGTTGCCAAGTTGCCTTGGTTTCTGTTGGTTGGGTTCTTGCACTCACCTTTTGCCATCTGGTTATCTCTAGTGTGTATTGGTCTTCCTATCTCTGGCTGGAGCTTGTCCTTCCAGTGAGCCTGTAAGCCTGTGTCTGTACTCCTGGGAGGAGACCCATTCTCTTCTGGCCGGGTCTGTGCACAGAAGGCTGCGCAGCCACCGTGGATCCCTTGTACACATGGAGACCAGAAGATTCCTGTCCCAGCACCTCTGATCATATGCCCTATGTGTTCGTAGCTGTTCTCCTTCAGAGAGAAGTTGGAGATCTCACCTCTGTGCTCAGAAGTGAACGTGCTGCTGGGAGATCACTCCTTCCTGGCAGGTCACACACTGAAGGCTGTGGAGCAGCATGGCTCCCTGGTGCAAATGGCAGCTGGGATATTCATGTCTCAGCAGCTTTATTGCAATGCTACCATTAAAATTTAATTTGATTTAGGGTAATCACAGGAAAATAACTAGAATGCAGATAGTTTTTAGGGGTGTTCTCTCAAGGACTGGGTGAGTTCTCAGTGAGTGATATGGAAAGTCTGAGCTAGGGCTCACAGCATCCACTTAAAGGCTGGGCCCTTTGGTGACCCTCTAAATTTTTAGGTACAAGTGGATTCTGAATGCTCACTGGCGAGTCAGTCTAGCTGCAATAACAAACTTCAGGTTCAGTGAGAGATTTCATCTCAGATAGGTAGATAGGTGGATAAAGTGGAGAATTTACGAATATGATTATTATCTGTGGCCCTCACATCTGCTCACATGGCCAAATGCACCTTTATATATCTGTGCACCCTTCTACACACAAATTAAGAAAAGTTCATATTCTACCAAAATGATTAAACTAATTGACATGAACATTTTAGGTCAGTTCTACATAGATGACTGACTGTGTAAGCTGCCATGTTACAAAATCTGTAAACTTACTTTCAATGTTATAATTTAATTCACATGAGAACATTATTTAAACATGTAATTAGCTTAAAACTAGCAATTAGAATATCTTTATCATGAATCTTCGAAAACCAGAATGTATTCAATGCTCATAGTATATCTGAATATATTGTAGTTATGTGCTCTTGAACATCATTATTGTCAGGGAAGCTCTTGATTAGAGGTGATTTAAGAGGCATATGTAATACTTGATTAATATTCAAATCTATTAATTATCCCAAAAATATATTTCCTATGATTGTCCACATTTAATCAAGTAATGTGGACAATCATAGGAAATATATTTTTGGGATAATTAATAGATTTGAATATAGGTATTACATTAGATAATTCTGTATAAAATACCCACTTAAAGATTGTTTGTTATTGCGTGTGGCTGAGCATGCCTTTTATCCCATCTCTTGGGAGGTAGAGACAGGCATATCTGTGTGAGCTGAAGACCAGCATTGTCTACATAACGAGTTCTAACCCAGCCATGGTTAATAAAGACACTGACTAAAAAATATGCATAAATAAAAATATTTTTAGTGAGTATTATAAGTCCTTGTTTTTAGGAATTACACAATGAAGTAGCTACAGGTAAAACATCAAATCATAAACTACTTTTTATTGATTCTTAAAATGAATTATATATGCATTTATATAAATAAGTTCATACAAATGTTAACATGGTTATTTTATTTGTTTGGAAACTAAACAAGAACACGTTGTTAGATAACTATAAAACTGTTCTTAATGATTTTAAATAATAATAATGATATTTTTAGGAAAATATAGAATATTGTCAAAAATTGACTGCATATTGATCTATATGCAGTAGAAGTAGAAATCAACACATTTCAACAATCTAGAATTATATAAAAATCTGTTCTTTAATCTGTTCTCTAACTGGGAAATTATATTAGGAAACAACACAATAATAATTTAGAGTTCCAGAAATTAAAAGTGAAATATTCATAGACGGTATGGAGACTAGATTAGAGGGTATCATGTTTGAAGGTGGGACTCTAACTGAGGAAGCTTGTAAGGCTACAAATCGTCCATGTCAAGGGCCTGCAGGAGGCAATATCAAGTGGACGGCATGGGCAGTATTTAATGAATAATTGTATATGGAAGAGATTTGTGATGCTTTCCCAGATGGAAAGTACTATTGTTAATTCTGAGAGAGTCAAGCTGACTGAAATGGAGATAGCTATTTACTCAAAATTGGAACTTCAGTATTGCAAACACAAGATACACAAACCTGTGTGCCAAGCACACATAGGCAATAAATATAACCACAGTAGTTGGATCAAACCACTGAAGGTAGAGAGTTAGGAAGTTGTCAAGGAGAGAAAGAGTGTGTGGAAGAATATTACCAATAGCTTCTGAAGGTACTCGAGGGAGTCAGGTGAGAAGACATCAGAATGAAGGATGATGACTAGGAAGGATGTGATGTCACATGACCTAGGAGGGGCACAGGGCAAATCCCATTGGCCCTTTTCATGTCCTATGCACCTTCTACCTGATTTTATTGTAAATTCACCAACTGTCTTTAGGACTCCTCCACTTTCATTTCTAGCATCTCCATCTCCTTCCTTCTAATTATTTCAATCAACTGATTTATAATTCATGTTATAAAACTGAAATCCTAAAGTTTTCTAATCTCAGTTCAAAAGCGAGATTTTTAAATAAAGAGATGGTTATAAGCTCAAACATATTATGACTGTCGGAAGTAGCCAGGAAGCCCATTGCCCATCTAAGCTAATCAGATACTCTGGCAGGTTGTCATGCTTAATTGCCATCTGGCCCCTCCTTTAATTCTTTACTGAATTGTGGGGGGAAAATGTCATGTATTCTGAAGTCTGGAAGCAATCTGACATGATTTGATTAAAAGACACTACGGAGAACTTTCACTTCCGAACTTCTGTGGGTTACGAACGAACAGGAGTTTTGGAGACTGCTGCTCCCTTTCCTGTATAAACACAGTACTCTGCAAAACACCACTATGCTGAGGCTCACACAAGGTAATTCATCAGCCATTTCTAGTGGCTCAGTACTCAGAACATTATCAGAATAATGTTAGAATTTTGTTATCAGTTTATCCTCTACCTTAATGTTCTGTGTCATACTAAACTACACAATTCATTCCAGTACATTCCATTCTATGTTGACATTAAGACTCTAAAACATAGGCTTTATGATGTATGGACCATAAGCCTCTGTTATATCTTTTAATATATCTGAGCTGAGAAATGAAAAGTGCTTGGTAGATAATTAACTTAATACTTTTGTCTTAAGCCTAACCCTATTAAATGAAGAGATTTTTGTTTCTGTTTACTAACAAATTGGTAATTTATTTTAAAATATCAGAGCCTCCTATATAAACTCAGCTTTGTGATAATAGAGATAATACTGGTGATATGCACGGAAGTCCTTTGTATACATGAGCATGTGCTATATTGATGCCAGCATTTTTCTGAGATTGCTTTTTTTTTGATATATGCTGTTCATTTATGGTTTACTTTCTAACCCTAAATTTTAGTAATTATAAAATTTCAGTGTAACACAGGCTAAGGGAAAACCATTCAAATGTTTTTTTTTTTCAGTAACTTTGTGTTGGTATTTTTTTAAAAATATAGCATCTCCTATTTAAAAAAAGTCTGTAATTTGCAATTCAATTGACAAGTACATTTTTGAAAACTGTAGTAGTTTACAATCAAATTTTTTTGTTAATTCTAGAAAAAGTTAAACTGGGTAACATAATGAACGATATTGAATCTGTGAGTAAGAGAATGGAGAAAGAGAAGGAGATGCATCACTTGAAGTCCAGGTACTGTGGGATTATCTAACCTAAAGAATGCAGAGAGAGAGGAAGGAAGGGAGTGAGAGGGAGGGAGGGAAGGAGGGAGGGAAAGAGGAAGAGACAGACAAAAACTAAGACAGAGGAGAGAGAGTAGGAGATAGAGACAGAGAGGAGAGAGAGTGGGAGATAGAGACAGAGAGGAGAGAGAGAGAAAGGGAGAGGGATGGTGGGACAGAAAGAGGGTAGGAGCAAGGGAGAGACAGAAACAGAGGAGAGAGGAGAGAGAGAAAGAGAGAGAAAGAGAGAGAGAGAGAGAGAGAGAGAGAGAGAGAGAGAGAGAGAGAGAGAGATTTCTTTTTTGACCACACACTCTCACTAATGGCAGTGGTTTCTCAAACCCATTAACACCTCACACACAAGGCTAATTTATCTTTCTGCTCCAGTCCTGAAGCATATCAATTATGAAAATTTTAGTTTTCAGTTCAATTAACTTTTGAACTGGAGGATGTCTGAGTAGCTAGGCAAACCATCTGGGTTTTACAGTGCAGCAGCTTAAATCCAATTTGTGTCTTTCTTGGAAAAAATGCCATATTTTATGATAATATTACATAAGTTAGGAATTTTAATAACTCCTTTGAAGCAATTATGGAGCAGAATAACTTATGATTTTCCCCATTAAAACCTAATAATTAAAGGTTAGTTTTACCATAACAGACGGTGAGGGTGATTCCACAGAATGTGGTTAAGATGCAAGAATTTGCAGCCTTGCTTCTACTCTCCAAAGTGCCTGGAGATAGGTCAGCTACTCTTCTGGATTATTCTACAGTCAAACCATCTTCCAGATACTTTTACTTTTACGTGTGTGTGTGTGTGTGTGTGTGTGTGTGTGTATGGCATGCGTGTGCATGCGCGTGTGTGCATGTTACCCTAAGACCTCAGATTAAACTTATGACTGCCCTAAGCACGTATATTTGAGAACTTGTACAATGTAGATGTTCCTCTATTAAAACGCTCTCTTGATGTCTTATTTTACAGCAATTCATTACACAATATGTTAAGAAAATTTCAGTAATTGGCTCAATGTATAAATAATGTAAATTGGAGGAAATCCTATCTAAATTTTGAAGAATATCTTGTCTTCTAGAATCTGTGTCACAAATTGTGCTTAACAGCAGAAGACCCTTGACTGGTGTGACCATTTTCTTTGATTAAATCTGTTACAAGTCTCAGATTTGAACAAATGGGAAGCATGCACTGCTTCAGGGAAAGAAGTTTGGTTTTATTAGTGATTGGGGAAGATACAAATTATAAGGAAAAGAAGTTATATTGAAAGGTTAATTTTTAAAAAATTCCCCTTTCTATATTTGCACAAATTTAACTCAATATTCAGCTTAGATTAACTAAAGTCATGCCTGTTGGAAGACTATTTAATACTGCAGTTATACAGTTTATTCTATTCAGCAAGCTTTTAATAACTAGAAAAGTTAACTCAATTCATTTAAAAATCATTCTTCATTTATTTTATGAAGCCTGTAATCCAAGGAACATTAACAGTGATTAAGGGACAAATGAGTACTCATTAGTGACTAATCTGAACAAGAATAATGTTTTTCATTATGGTGTCTTTCTCAGTAGGGTTAACTGTTTCTCAGGGAATTGTTTCTTCTGCATCTGGTAGAAGATAAAGGTCTTCTAAGACCCCCTAGTTCCCATTTTTAAATGAAAACACATCCTGTTTAATGACCAAGGTCAACACTCTTTGAATTAAGAGCAGGTACATGTACTCCAATTACAGCCTGGGGCTCACAAAGCCTGAACACTAATCCACTCTGGCTGCCCTGACTTTATTTATAGCTAGTTTATGCTGGTAATTCCCTCTTTCCTCAGTAGTTAGCTTCTTTGTGTTAATTCTGCTTTGTGATAGGAATGCCAACAGACAAACAAGTAAGTGCTTTGGGTTATGATGATTCGGGTTCTTTGTAAACCTGTATATTGGTAGATTTCTTTGTTTTTTTTAACGAAGGCATCAGGTTGAGTTCTTTATTGAAATCTGGCTTTTCATATAATGCAGAGAAAGCTTAGCAGAGATGCTGTAGGTAGTCAAATGAAAGGAATGGCACCAGCCAGGTGGACAGGTAGAGGACTGCTGACAGGTTTTCAGACCAGATTTTGGGGGCTGTTCTGTCCAGGTCACATAGAGGCTTATGGGGAGGTTTTTTTTCCTTTTTCCTATATTTCTTTTCAAAGTGACTTAGAAAGAAAGCATGTTTGGATAAGATGACATAAAGCATTTTTAGGTAGATTATAAAAATATTTGCTGAAGAAAAGAAAAATGGCTAAAAAACAAAAAAATATCAAAGAGTTTTGTAAGCAGGTGATCTTTTTATTCACCTACAGTTTTCTAATTTTGTCATGAAAAGAACAAAGTGGGTTGTTTCCTCATTTTCATATATACCTTATCTTCAAATTTTAAATTAAAGATTATCATTCATAAAACATCCTGATCTTGGGATGGCAATGGATTTGGATTCATTTCTAAATGTTACTTTCCAACCATGACAAAGCTGTACTGACCTACTTATCAGTGCTGACCTTCACTGCTGTCAGTAATAGCCAGTGCATTTGAAAGCATGGCATCTGCATTCCTGCCCAAACCCTCTTGGAATCCAGGCAAGGGAGCCTAAGCTTTGACCTCTGCTTTGTCATCTGCTATTGTCCTTTCAATGACAGGGCCATGAAGAAGTGCTCATAGGCATTCCCTGTGCTTTTGCTCTTCACCTACCCTCAAAAGTGCTACATTATTGGCATGCCTTTCACTGGGTTGAAACACCTCTGAATTATTACTTAATGCTTTTCTTTTCTTTTTTTTGCTAAAATAGATGATCTTTGTTACTATTTTTGATATTAGAAGATTGTTAAAAATATCATTTTTTTCTAATTTGAAGATTAAATACTTAACCATGGTCTACATATTAGAAAATAAGTGGTTCAGTACATGCATTTACCTCAAAATTGGTAGACTATAAATGAATTCTAAAATTCCAAATGGAATTATGCCAGTCCTTGGGTAAACCCTTGGATATGTCATATGCATGAAAGAAAGATGAGATGGTTAACCTTGTAACTTGTTTACTCTTTATTTAGTGCCTACATCACATCTCATAGCAAGCTCTAACTGGGATCATCCCAGTCTCTTTCCCAATATGTGTTTTTCCTCCCTTTGAAAAACATTTTAAATACTAACACCTCTGTTAGTGAAACCTAGGCAGCAATTCCCTCTCTAGGCATTTATACTAAACAGGCAATTGAACAGGTATACAATTGAGGATGCCCAAAGGTTTCTGAGCCTTTTTTAAAAATGACAAAATAATGTGAGCAACCTAACCTAAATCATTACTTTATTCAGTCTATACTGTACAACATTATAGTCCAATATAACAATAAGCATCTATATATGTTAATGAAAATGTCTATAATATAATATTAAGTGCAAAAACTACTTAGAAAGTTCATTTACTTTATATACACATAAACATTGAAAAGGTATGGAATATATTATCCAGCTAATCATGTCAGATGAAGTTAGAATAAAATAGTGTATTATAATTATTTATGCCTGACCTCAAATCATGACTCCACCCACTTCTAGTTGGGATAATCTGACCTAATTACCCCTATGCAGTTTTAGTTCCTTCATGTATAAAATTTGTAAATTAATAGTAGCAATTGGTTGTTGGGTAAATTAAATTAGATAGGACATAAAGAAGGTTTAAATAATACCTAGTCTATGAGAAACTATGTTTTCAATAATTAGCAAAATATTGGATTGATGGGATTAGAGGATATGTTTCTTTTCTTTTGGTTATTTACATTTTCTTAACTGTCTACATTGTCCTTGGCTTCAATTCCTATAGACAGACTTGTTTAAATCTTTACAAGGGACATTAGATAAGCATGATTTAAAAATCTCTTAGGAAACAACACAACATAGACATAGACACGGTGCTTATTTTCCTGATTTCCATTTGGTGGGACTTGATCAGAAAGGAGATGTTCCTGATGTTTACCCACACTCAGAACCAGCAAAGTTTAGTATTATTCTTTTAAAAATGTTTACTATGTAGGACACTGAGGATGTTACAGCTCTAGTTCTGTTGTCAGGAGCACCTGAGACTAGCATTTAGTCCTGTAATATGATGTGTGAGAGCTTGTGTTACCAAACAGGGGGCACTGAATGACTGAAGTCGTCACTCTTATGTTTTGAAAACAGAACGTTGGAACCCTTCCAATCCCACATTGCCTCACCTTTGCATAATCTGAACTCTTCTTTGGGACTTCTGAAGGAACTTGGTGAGTTTCCCTAGACAAATGCTGGACGCAGTAGTGATTTTCACTATATAAACCAAAGAGTTGGTATTAAGCAAAGTCACTGATTATTTCATCTAAAACACTGTGTTAAAAGATAAAAGAGATTTGGGGGGACAACTAGTGAGAACTAATTTTTGTTACTTTATCTAAACTTGAGAAGTTGGATCTTTAAAATGTGAATATAGAATATTGTAGGAAATTATGAAGATAAATTCTTAGGATTAAAAAGGAGTTTTATGTAATAATTTTTAAGTTACTGTTTTTAAAGTATAAAAATTTCTTCAAAAGAAGCTGCACATGACACTTTAAAGTCTCTTATGCACAATCAAAAAGTTTGGAACTTAGAGACTATTTTGAAGACTTAGTAGCAGTATTGACTTAAGGAAACTATGTGTAGGTTTTCTTCTTTGTACCTTGTTACTCATGTTTTTTTTTTTTTTAAGTTTCAGGATATTATTAAGAAAACTTTTATAGAACTTTGGTTTTTGAAAGTATTTTTATGTTTGGAAAGCTAACATCCTTGGAATGTTAAAGACTGAATAAAATATCTCGCTTCAATCTTGTCATCCTCTGTTTGGATTATGATACAAAGCTTTAAGGATCATGTAGGAGCTCATTTCCAAACTTCACTTCTATACACCTACACAGTAATTACTCAAATTATTAAATGTGTAATATTTTAACTTTTATATTGCCCCATAGATAACATTTTTGAGACTTAATCAGGTAATTTGAGGCCCCAGGATAAGAAAATAATACATGAGTCTTGGTGGGGATCTAGAATACTCTAGACTAGGCTAGTAAGATGGCTTAGCTGTTGAAATAACTGCTGATAAGTGTGATGACTGGAGACCTAGCCCTGGAAACCATACAGCAGAAGGAAAAACTGGCATATACGAGTTATCCTCTTGATTCCACATACTTGCTCTTCTATGTGTACTTTCCAAAATAAGTAAATAAATATTTAGGGTTTAGCATCCATATATAGAATTAAATTCTGGGAAATCATGGCATAAAATATAGGGTTTAATAAATTTAATTATTTTAATACAAATAATTATATTGAAATCTCCTAATGACAAAGCTGAGGCACACACTTAAGTTGTACTAATTCTGTGACCTTTAGACTTATTCAGAATTTCCAAAGGTTGATGATATCATTAAAATAATGTCTTCCTCGTACAAATCACGCATTCATCTGGAAGAGGGGTTTTTTAGTTCATTGGATTGGTCAACAATTCTCTGACTTTAACTTGAATGTTGAAACTCATTTGCCTTTTTTTTCCTTCAAAATGTACAATAACTAGACAAAGACTCAACCTTTGTTTGTTTGTGTTACAAAAAGGATAGAAGACCTCTCTAACATGTTTGGTGAGAGAATCCCAACTACAGATCATTATAAAATCAAATGGAAAGACCAGACTTTTAGCCACCTAGGTAATACTGTTAAGATCTGCTAAAAGTTGCTCCAATGAAAAAATATTCCTTTAAATTATCTAAAACATGTAGTAAAGTTACCACAGCTTCATGACAGCAAAAGACTCTCTGTCCCATTCACAGGACCCACCATGTAATAGGGATTAATATATGTTGGATGAATAGATGGATGAATTAGTGGATACAAATTAAAAGAAGGTACACAAGTTAAGCAGTTGCCAAAATCTATGTGCCACTTCATTCTAGAGAGTAGGAAGACACAGGAAAATTATAAAAGTGCCCCCTAATTAATATGGGAAATACAATACTTGACACTAATTTTAATGCTTTTTAAAAAGTAATGACTGTAAGCAGACTGAAACAATGATGTTATTAAATCAAGGAAATGTTTTACAGTTCTATGCCTGAGAGCCAGTCTCTCCAACAGATTGCTAGTTTCATATCCAGGTCTATCAACCTTCATCTAACACCAGTCAGTTGATAATACTTTATTCTGAAAGTATAAAAATGTTAGTAAATTGATATTTTCTGAATGTTATATGCTGCTGTTCTTTCTTCCTTTTAAATGACATTATCTCCAACAAGAGTAGTTTCATAACCAATGTTTTATCATGTGAAGTTTGTTGAATTTTGTTTTGTTTATAGCTAAATCATTATATTTTAATTGATATAAATATTTCTTTTTTTTTATTTCTTCATTTATTTATTTATTTATTTTTTCCTTTTTTTATTGTATATATTCTATATTTACAATTCATTTCCCTTTTTCTGGTTCCCCAACCCCAAAGGTCCCACATGTCCTTTTCCCTCCCCCTGCTCCCGCATCCACCCCCTCCCACTTTACTGTTCTTGTACTCTCCCACAATGATGTTTTGGTCCATTCTAGCACCAGTGTCCACTCCTTTCTTCTTGTGAGACATCACTTGATATGTGATTTGTGTCTTTGGTGTTCCAAGCTTCTAGGCTAATATCCACTTATCAGTGACTGTATACCATGGGTATTCTTTTGAGACTGGGTCACCTACTTAGTATGACGTTCTTCAGCTCCATCCATTTCTCTAAGAATTTCATGAATTCATTGTTTCTAATGGCTGAATAGTACTCCATTGTGTATATATACCACATTTTTTGTATCCATTCCTCTGTTGAGGGACATCTGGGTTCTTTCCAGCTTCTGGCTATTATATATAAGGCTGCTATGAACATAGTGGAGCATGTATCCTTATTGCATGGTTCAGTGACAGGGAAGCGGATCAATGGAATAGGATCGAAGACCCAGAATTGAACCCACACATCTATGGCCAATTGATCTTCGACAAAGGAGCTGAAAACATCCAGTGGAAAAAAGATAGCCTTTTCAACAGATGGTGCTGGCTCAACTGGAGGTCAACATGCAGAAGAATGAGAATTGATCCACTCTTATCTCCTTGCACTAAACTCAACTCCAAGTGGATCAAGGATCTCCACATAAAACCAGACACACTAAAACTAATAGAAAAGAAACTGGGGAAGACCCTTGAAGACATCGGCTCAGGGGAAAAATTCCTGAACAGAACACCAATTGCTTATACTCTAAGAACAAGAATAGACAAATGGGACCTCATAAAACTACAAAGTTTCTGTAAGGCAAAAGACACTGTCAAAAGGATAAATCGGCAACCAACAAATTGGGAAAAAATCTTCACCAACCCCACATCCGACAGAGGGCTAATCTCCAATGTATACAAAGAACTCAAGAGGTTAGACCCCAGAAAACCAAATAACCCTATCCAAAAATGGGGTACAGAGCTAAACAGAGACTTTTCACCTGAAGAAATTCGGATGGCTGAGAAACACCTTAAAAAATGTTCAACATCACTAGTCATTAGGGAAATGCAAATTAAAACAACCTTGAGATTTCACCTCACACCAGTCAGAATGGCTAAGATTAAAAACTCAGAAGACATCAGGTGTTGGCGAGGATGTGGAGAAAGAGGAACACTCCTCCACTGCTGGTAGGAATGCAAGCTGGTACAACCACTCTGGAAATCAGTATGGCGGTTCCTCAGAAAACTGGGCGTGATACTTCCGGAGGATATAAATATTTCTAAACAACAACACACAACTGAAATAAAAATGTCTAAATGCTTAGGACCAGTGATTTATTCTGCAAAATACAATGTGAAAATGTTGGGTTTTTTTTGTTCTAAAATAATTTATATACATTCCTTGTATTGCTTTGCATCTTTGTTGAAAAACAGTATTTTAAAAATGTCCACTCTAATGATGTTTTCTAAAAATCTGTATGGCACAGGCTTTTATTATTATTATTAGGCCTATTGGCTGAAATGTCTCTCCAGTAATGTCAGGAAGCATTCACTGAAGTCAATTAAATAACAAAGTGATATTTCACAGTGAAGGAAAGGACCTAGATCAGCTTCCTCCGATGGGCACGGTCATTTTCTAAAATCTTAAATATTTCTGAAACATTTTAGGAATAAATCATAATTTTCATTGAATGATAAAGGACAGAAAAGTAGATCATAGGAAGCAAGACCAATCCTGATTTCTATCCATTTGATGGAAATTTGAAGTGGATGACTAGGGTATCATTCTTTGAAGCTCACCTTTTAAAATGGTATAGCCAAGTGCTTCCTCATCATGATACTGGAGTTACTTTAATGAGACTAGAATTCTTATCCTTCTACGCCTGATGTTTAACAAAGCTGAGCTGCAGTTACTAGCAATGGTTTCTGAGTCAAAGGTACAATAGGAGCAAAGCCATGTCTCATAAGAGGAGCCATCGTACAACATACCCTGCACAGTGTGAACACTACTCCGTCATAGAGATATCCATTTCTGCCCTTGTCACTGGAGTCATCCTGGTCAAGACTTTCAGTCTGCCCACTTGTCTTCACACTTCAGGACATTTGCTAAAGCACTTCTAACTTGATATTCTAAACAAATACCCTTTCCACCAGTGATCTCAAAACTATTTCTTACCTATCTCATTCTAAGAGAATGGCATGAATTCTTGTTTAGAAAAGTGTTCTTTTTTTTTTTTTTTTTTTTTTTTTTGAGACAGGGTTTCTCTGTGTAGCTCTGGCTGTCCTGGAACTCACTCTGTAGACCAGGATGGCCTCAAACTCAGAAATCCACCTGCCTCTGCCTCCCAAGTGCTGGGATTAAAGGTGTGCGCCACCACCACCGCCCGGCTAGAAAAGTGTTCTTAACAACATTTCAAAAGAAATTCTGGAAGGAAGGAACTGAGTCAAAGAAGCCCACACAAACTTCAGCGACAAATTCTGTGACTTGATATTGGCCCCCTGAACTCTGTGGGCTTTGTGAGTCAAATGTGAGGTCCCTGAGGAAAGAATGAATTTGCTGTTTAGGAAAGGAATAGTTAGACAATCTCCTTTATCCATGGATGGTTAGATTTATAGGCTGTTAACTGTAGACAGTGACTTCTTTCAACTCACAAGCTTGAGTGCCTCAGGGAAAATCTCATGAGGTATCTGCCACAACTCCATCTGGTCCAGTCTCCACAGATGCAGCCTTGCAAGGTTAAAGTCTACTGTCAGTAACTCCATGTCTCTTTCATGACCTCACTACCACCTTTCCCACTCCGGGGCCTGTTCACTGTGCTCCCTGGACTCATACTGAATGGCAGAAACATAACCTTTTACCCCCATAAAGTGTCCTTGCCACACTTTAGGCCTAACTGAAGTCTGTCTGGAGAACATTATTTTCTGCAGAACTCGAAATTGGTGTTCACACGTTCTCCCTTCCTTAAATACATCTGGAAGTGGAGATAGTCCAGTGTCTACCTCCATCCTTATTACTGCCACTTCTGGACCATTCTCCCCTCTTTTCTAAAATTCACAGCTTTGGTTCTTGTGTCATCTGGAGACATTCTCCATTAGCTTGCTTCTTGCAGTAATTATTCCTTTGAGCCTGTTTTCTCATATCTTAAAGTCACACCAGAATGCTTGTCAGTCTCTTGAATGCTTGTCATCATCCTATGCAATTTTTCTATTAATAAATCTTAAATTCATTAGCTTCTCAGATCTTTTAGCTTGTTTTCTTTAGTGATTGTGCCTTCCATCCATTATGCCAGATATACTCTTTGATGTCATGGTATTGAGAGCTAGATCGCACCTCCAATACTCTACTTTAAAGAATGCTACTGATAATCTATGTCACTTTATAACGTCTAACAACTTTTAAAAATTAATTGCATGAGGAGTCTTGGGATTTAGAAGATCAAGTTTTTAATTTCTTCTCTTGCTATATTAACTTCACCAAATTATTTAATCCAATTTATGGCTTCATGCACCTGCATAATTTATACAGCCCCTGGATTGCAGTTTTCATCTTTTGTAAATGAGTTGTCCCATTTATTATATTTTGTGACTCAGTTGGGACACATAGCTTATATATTTATAATTTATTAGAATAATATTTACACTTGCAGAAGTCAAATATTTCCTTTCATTCTCAATGGAAAAATACTCCAAAATAAGAATATAGCTTTGAGGTTTTTTGTTTGTTTTGGGTTTTTGTTTTGTTTTGTTTTTCTTAGAAGCTGAATACAACCTAAGGATGAAAAATCCTAGTTAAATACAAAAAGTTAATTTAAAATATTTGATTGGTTTATCAGTAAAATACAAAAATGAATTCACAATGACAAGAAAGCCAGATTCCGTAGAGGCCTCATGTTTTTCTTTTGAGGCTCATATTTCTTCCTTTTGCCTAGAATTTCTACTTAAAAATTATGATAATAGAAAGCTTAATATCATACCCTTTGGTTTTCTCTCTTTTATTGATTCTCTCCCAGTGCACAAATATGTTGGTAAAATGCATATGTGTGGTTGTTTTCTAGATAGGAATATATATGACATGATTATCTTATTGGTATAGTTGAATTTATTTCCAATAAGATGAATGACATTTTTGTTAGGACAGTCAATAAAGAATTAGACTTAGGAAATCTCAAAGAATATCATATGAATGAATTATGTTCGCAACAAAGATAATTTCAAATAGTCAATAATCTTTTTATTATATGTTTATATTACATTCAGATAAATATCAAATTTATATATTTCATTGTTATAATACATATATACAGCCTTACTAAATAATATTCAGAGGAAAACATGGTTCCTATCAGTGCTCTGCTTTCTCAGAGCCATGATTACCAGCTTGTTTTACTTCCTTAAGATTTTGCTTTTTCATCCTTTAAAAACATTTAGTAACACAAATTTAAATGTTTCCTGTAGTTAATTCTAATATTGTTTGATTAACTGCAGAAAAGACAAATTTCATTTTATTCCAATGCTTGCAACATTCCCCCTCCACTTACCCCTATGTGCTGAAAGGTGTCCCTCACCCACTCCTCCTGCGTGCCCTTCTAGAATGGTCAGTAGCAGAGAGGAAAAGTCTTATTCTTTGTTCCAACTTTCCTGTGGGGTGTAAAGGCAACAAAATAAAGGGCAGGAACAATGGATTCTCTACTCATTTAAGAAGTATAAAATAGGCAAAAACAACAATTTTTGATAAATTTAATTTTATACGGGGATCAACAATAAAACTACAAGTAGATTGAGAGATATATGAAGCTTTCCTGAATGTGTTCAGTCCTTGCTGGAGCTTTGTCAATTCTATGACTACCCATCTTCAGAATTTTAGCACAACCATCACATGCCTCATATTTTCACTCATTGGTATAATTTTAATAATTATAATACACTAAGATGGCTGACAAAATTAAACTTAATATATTTAAATATTTTATTATTTTCCTATAATGACTTCTCAAATATCAATGAAAGTGTAGATGTTTACAGCACAATTCATTTATTTTTAATATAATAAGGGTAAGGTTTTTGTCACATGGGGTACATGCACATAATCTTTTAACATTCAGATTCTCTGCATGGTAAGTGTCAAACTTTTTCAATATTTCATATGAGCTTAGAATCATTAATGTTGTGACCAACTTAAGCCTCCACTACTTTCCTTAATGAATACTTTAGAAAAGTAAGAGTTTTATGATCTGAAAAGAGAGTTTGTCTTCTCTCTATGAGAATGAGAGAAAATATTCCTCATGTGAATTCTAAACAAACATGTTCCCGCCGTGAGAGAACAGTGCTGTGAGACAAAGAGACTCGCGAGGTGTTCAGGTGGCATTCCAACAGAACAGTAACAGCTGTGTTGTGATTGACGTGCTTCCTGCTCATTCTATACCTGTCACAGAAAGGAGAACCAAAAAGGCTCAGCATGTAGTCTAATTTCTAGAAATGCAAGGCAGGCTGGGTATAGAGCCAATAAATATTAATGATATTAAGAGTGGGGTTTAGATGTTTATTGTTTGAAGTAGTTTCTTAGATACAACATTTAAAAATTATAGGTAGAGAACTCGTTCATATATCCCATGGCAAGATTAACAGAGAACTTTAAACTCATGGTGTACTATAGAGGTTCAGGAAAGAGGTAGATTAGTATTGTCTCGTATATATATTTAAAAAGTGATGAGGAATTCAAACAAAATTTAAACATATTTTATTTGATATAGCTAATTTCTACATGTAATTAATATATAAACTCATTAGTAATATATTTGTATTCCTTTTTATTATTAAGCTTTTAAAATCTGGTAGACAGGGGGACTTGCCACACTTTTAAATTTTGGATACATTTCATGTATTCATAAAAATCCATGGCTTGTATTTTTTTGAGCACAGCTTTTGACTGTGTGCTTCAAAAGAACTTGACCACTTCTGTATTTATATCATCTTCTTTTTTATTTATTTATTTATTTATTTATTTTTGGATATATTCTATATTTACAATTCATTTCCCTTTTTCTGGTTCCCCACCCCCAAAGGTCCCACATGCCCTTTTCCCTCCCCCTGCTCCCTCATCCACCCCATCCCACCTCACTGTTCTTGTACTCCCCCACAATGATGCTTTGGTCCATTCTAGCACCAGTGTCCACTCCTTTCTTCTTGTCAGACATCACTTGGTATGTGATTTATGTCTTTGGTGTTCCAAGATTCTAGGCTAATATCCACTTATCAGTGACTGTATACCATGGGTATTCTTTTGAGACTGGGTTACCTCACTTAGTATGACATTCTCCAGCTCCATCCACTTCTCTAAGAATTTCATGAATTCATTGTTTCTAATGGCTGAATAGTACTCCATTGTGTATATATACCACATTTTTTGTAGCCATTCCTCTGTTGAGGGACATCTGGGTTCTTTCCAGCTTCTGGCTATTATATATAAGGCTGCTTTGAACATAGTGGAGCATGTATCCTTATTGCATGCTGGGGAATCTTCTGGGTATATTCCCAGGAGTGGTATGGCTGGGTCCTCCGGATGTATCACGTCCAGTTTTCTGAGGAACTGCCATACTGATTTCCAGAGTGGTTGTACCAGCTTGCATTCCCACCAGCAGTGGAGGAGTGTTCCTCTTTCTCCACATCCTCGCCAACACCTGATGTCTTCTGAGTTTTTAATCTTAGCCATTCTGACTGGTGTGAGGTGAAATCTCAGGGTTGTTTTGATTTGCATTTTCCTAATGACTAATGATGTTGAACATTTTTTAAGGTGTTTCTCAGCCATCCTAATTTCTTCAGGTGAAAAGTCTCTGTCTAGCTCTGTACCCCATTTTTGGATAGGGTTATTTGGTTTTCTGGGGTCTAACCTCTTGAGTTCTTTGTATACATTGGAGATTAGCCCTCTTTAGGATGTGGGGTTGGTGAAGATCTTTTCCCAATTTGTTGGTTGCCGATTTATCCTTTTGACAGTGTCTTTTGCCTTACAGAAACTTTGTAATTTTATGAGGTCCCATTTGTCTATTCTTGCTCTTAGAGGATAAGCAATTGGTGTTCTGTTCAGGAATTTTTCTGAGCCAATGTCCTCAAGGGTCTTCCCCAGTTTCTTTTCTATTAGTTTTAGTGTGTCTGGTTTTATGTGGAGGTCCTTGATCCACTGGGAGTTGAGCTTAGTGCAAGGAGATAAGAGTGGATCAATTCTCATTCTTCTGCATGTTGACCTCCAGTTGAGCCAGCACCATCTGTTGAAAAGGCTATCTTTTTTTCCACTGGATGTTTTCAGCTCCTTTGTCGAAGATCAATTGGCCATAGATGTGTGTGTTCAATTCTGGGTCTTCGATCCTATTCCATTGATCCGCCTCCCTGTCACTGAACCAATACCATGCAGTTTTTAATACTACTGCTCTGTAGTATTGCTTGAGGTCCGGGATATTGATTCCCCCAGAAGTTCTTTTGCTGTTGATGATAGTTTTAGCTATCCTGGGTTTTTTGTTATTCCCGATGAATTTGAGAATTGCTCTTTCTAACTCTATGAAGAACTGAGTTGGGGTTTTGCCTTCTTAACACATGGCATATAGCAAATGTATAATAAATATTAAAAGAGAACAAGAAAAGACAAAGTAACACCAATGTATTTGGGATAAAGTATCACAACCTGGTGACAGTTGTAAAGTTCATACTTACTTCATCTCTGTCTCATATTCAAGCTAATTATTAGATAATTTAACATATTTGTATTTATTTTTATTAGATTTTATAAAGTGTCCTATCAAACATAGTATCTTTTTTTTCCAGGCACAACTTATCAGAAAGGAATTAGACTCAAAGAGTAGGAGGTTTTTGGAATCAAGATTATAGACAAGGACAATTATGTTAAATTGTTTTGAATGCTGTGCAATTAATTTCCCATGATTTTAAGTATAAATACTTCATTTATATAACAGCCCCTAACCAAGCAGGTCCACAGTTAAATACATGAACATTTTGGTGGGTGAGTGGCAGTCATATATCCAATCTGAAAACTTAACATCCTACCTCTTCAGGATGTTCTTCCTTGTTCTACAGTTACACACACACACACACACACACACACACACACACACAGTATAACAAAAATGCAGAAATATGAGATATGCAGGAGAAACACACGCTCACGAGTACACTTGCACACACCCACACATGCATGCATGTACATGTGTACATGTGTCTGTGAGGATGAAGGCTAGTGTCATGGGCACATGACTTTGCTCTTGTGAAGGATTTAATGCCCTGAGAGTTTGACACTATTAGTAACTTTATAACTTTATTTTCAAATTGATACAGTGTACTTGAGTCTGCTGGCATGCTGGAGGCTCCCAATAGTCCTTCCTCCTGTCATCACCCCCTGCCTAATGATATACATACTTAACCATCTGCTATTGGGTTCTACCAAGTGGCTTCAGCTAACCCTTCCTTCTATGGAGACTGGGAGCAAAAAAGGTCTAAGATGGGAGTGGGGTTCTGAGTAGCTGTGAAAAACATGACAGGTAGACACTCTTCAATAAAAAGCTTTTCTCCGTTTATGTTTTCTCAGATCATTTACCATTTTCATTTTGTGGGCTCTGCGAATTATGTAGCTGGTCCAGGATAATGTGATTAAACTGATTATATAAACCTTGTGTCAACACTGCACAAGCTGTATTTTATATACTATCCAGCAGCCTCTCTATTCCCATCTCTCTTTCACTCCATCCCTCAAAGATAACCATCAGCATTAGCATTTTGGTGGCAGCCTATGTGGCTTTCTTTGTGTCTTTATCACCAGAAGTAGCAGAGATCCATTATTTTGTTTTAATGTTTTGTGCTGCTCAGTGCTGTTTGCAGACCCTACCCTTGTCTCTACACACTGCTGTAGTTGGTGTGTTGTCGTCTGTCACTGGCACAGTGTATTGTTTTAGAAACAGCATGAGGTATTCATCCTGTTCCCTTGGACATCTGAGTAGTTATGAAAATCACCTGCCCTGTACTGGGTGTGTGGGAAGCCGCCTTTTTCTGAGGAGTATACTGAAGAGAGATTTTGTGCTTTGTGAGTCTTTGACTTCTCATATTTTATGTATCAGAATAAATTAAAATGTTTTGAAGTATTTAAACAAATGACAAGAAGTTATTTCCCCTGAAATTAAAATTAAACTTAGAATTAAAATATGTGAACCCTTGGCATTAGAACTGCATCAACAGTTGCTTATAAGCTACAAGATGAAAACTAACATTTCAGTAGAACCTGTCGCATGTAGTTTTATGCTACCTACATTTGATCTTGGATTGGCAGTGCTGCTGGCTCCTTCCTGGCTTCCCTTAGCCCTGAGAGGTGATATGGATCACACACAAACACACACACACACACACACACACACACACACACACACACGTCTTTTATAACCTGCCTTCTTGGCACGATTCCTTGGCATTACTATCTCCTGCATTCTACCTCCTTACCAATTTATTATTTCTGTCTTTCCACCTGCCCTAAACTTCACTGGCTAGTCCCACCTAACCCCTGTCAAACATCCTTGGCCACAGGCCCCAGCTCAGCCCGCCTCCAGACTTCACATAGTTGCAGTGTTCTTCTCCCTCCAAAGCATGGTAGAAAACCCCCTTTCTTTCCTTGCATTTGCCTTTTCCTCCTAGGCCCCGAAAGCCCTGCCTGTACCTTTTACACAGAAATTGGCCCCTGGCTTTCTGTACTGACAAATCAAGAACCAATTGGGAAGCAGGACTTTAGCATCAGAACTGCCCCCTTCAAGAGCCTATTCTTCAGGCTGCTGAAATAAACTACTACCAGTGTAGCTTACAAACAACAGAAATTGAGTATGTATAGTCCTGGAACTGTGATTCTCAACCTGTGGGTCATGGCCCCTTTGGGGGTTGGAAAGACTCTTTCACAGGGGTCACATATCAGATATTTACAATTGATAATAGTAGCAAAATTATATTTATTAAGTAGCCACAAAAATAATTTTGTGGCTGGGGTATCACAACAACATGAGGAACTATAGTAAGGGGTTACAGAATTAGGTTACAGAATTAGAAAGCTGAGAAGCACTGTTCTAGAAGGTAGAAACCTGGAAAG
This sequence comes from Apodemus agrarius, assembly GCA_964023405.1. Lineage (NCBI taxonomy): Eukaryota > Metazoa > Chordata > Mammalia > Rodentia > Muridae > Apodemus > Apodemus agrarius. The sequence goes on along the minus strand of OZ030024.1, from coordinate 59,607,730 downwards.
AAGGTGCTGGCGAGCTATGTTCCTTCCATAGCCTCTGAGTGAAGTCTTTCCCTGTCCTTTCTAAATCTGAGATATTACTCCAATATGTACCTCTGAAATCAGTAACAATATCTTTCTGTGGGTCTGTATGTCTCTCCTTTCTGTAAAGACACAGACAAACTAGGTTAGGAACACTCACTGCTTTTGTGTGATCTCATAATCTAACCAGTTAGACTTGCAATGATCTTATTTTCAAATTCACTCACATTCTCAGATATTGAGGATTAAAATTCAATTCAACTCATAGGATACAGGCCAACTGTTGATTGGTGGACAATGAATTAGGTGTTTTATGTTCAATTTTTTTATCAGATCAACAAGGCTTGTGAAACAACTCTTTGAAAACATAGGCACTCTTCTTTTTTTATCATAGATATTCTTGTTTTAATTTTGTTTAAATTTATATATTCCTTCAATAGAGTGAAAAATATTTGAAGACCTTTGTGTTGTTACTGTATTGTGTCTAACCCAGTGCTTCTCAGTTACCTGTTGTCTGGACAGGTTGACAATTCTGTCAGTGTGTCCAATCTTTGCCCTAGAGCCATGGCACCCTCAGAATGGGGGCACTAGGAGAGTGCTTTATATTATTTTGCCAGTTAATAAAAGTTTAACCTCTCAGGAGGTTATAATGGGATATTTATTTCTATATAATAAGGTAAAATACTATTTTGATAAATTTCCCTTTTAAAATCATAGGGCTTAGACACATTTTTAAATTTTTTTTTTGAGAATTTCATATGAGTACTATATTTATATCATTTCTACTCCTACTTCTCTCCCTTTCAACTCTTCTAGTGCCCCCTAAACCCTCTCAAATTTATGATTTCTTCTTCCACATTTAATATATCTACCTATATACCTATGCATGCAACAGTTTGTTATATACCTACCTACTTACATATGATACACATATCTATATCTACATATCTATTCCTATATTCTGTAAATCTATATAATCTATCTATCTTTCTATAATTCACTAGATACCTGTTTAATGTTGTTTGTATGCTCATGTACTTATGGCTGAGCACTTGGGATTGTAAAGCCTATCAGAAGCTTATCCCTAGAGAAACTTATTTAAAGTAAATCACTAAAGAACTATGAAGACAGTTGGGCAGCTCCTGTTGAGATGATACCCAAATTCAGAGTGGGAATTCAGTATCTTAGACAAGTACATGAGTGAGGAGAATAGGCCGAGTACCTATATTGATGATTTTTATAAGGGATTATCCAGATTTAAGATGAGGTTAGAATCAAAGTAGAATTAATGTGGTCCTTTCTCCACAGAATGATGGAAACTGATGGAACTACGTTGCATGTAGTTTTGTGCTGCTGGCTTTGGTTCTAGCATAGGCCATGGTATCAGTTCCTCCCAGTCCCTTGAATCCTTGGATAAAATACACAGACACACAGTTGTTCAATTTCAACTTTCCTACTTGGCACAATTGCTAGGTGCTATTATTTTCTGCCTGGAAAAGTGTGCCTTTATCAATTTATTATCTCCACTTCTCCCACCTTCCCTAAACTTCAGTTTCAAAACTCATCTGAAACCCCTATAGGATTGACCTGCATGGGTGATCTGTTTTGATCTCACATGGCTCTTAATTCTCTCTCCAAAGCATGGTGAACTCTGTTCTTCTTCCTTGTGTCTCTCTGCCTGCCCCTAGGAACTTGGAAGTCCCACCTGTATCTTCTACCCAGCAATTAGCCTATGGCTTTTTTTACTGAAAGATCAAGTACCAATTGGGGAACAGGACCTTCACATCAGAACTGACCCCCCTACAGGACTAAGCAGCAAAATTTGACAAAAATTACACTGTGCAACAGGTCTCATGTGGGAGGTTTCTTGAAAGGGAAGGTATAAGGAAGCAGAGAGGCTGCCTCCGGGTGGAGCAAGGGAAGAGGGTAAGGAAGGAGGAAAAGCTCAGCTTTTTATGGGTTTGTGGCTGCATACACAGGAGACAGAGGTAACAATGGAAATGTGTTGCCTCTGGCAGCAGTGATGATGTGTCCTTTGTTTCTGGGTCCACTGGGGCTGACCATAGAGGTGCCTGATGGTCCCATTGTTGTCAGGTCCCTAGGGCTGACCATAGGGATGTTTGATTACCAATATTCCTCTCTTTTTCTTATAAGAAGAAGCGCTAAAATGAGAGCAAAGTTCAAGCAGGGATATGGGCATCAGCTCTCTTAAACTGCTTTTTGCTATCCAAGGGCATTGCCAATTTTAGGGTGCAGTTCACCCTCACCATGAGGACACATTTGATAGTTGTTGGCATCAGGTTTTTCCATGGCCAGTGGTTGGTAATCCTGTAAGATGAACTGATTTCTGATTTGATTGGATTTTTTTTGGATTTGTCATTGTGGAGAGGAGGGTGATTAAGCAGGGTGCAAATAATTAAGCAGAAATATGAGAGGAAGGGTCATGAAGGGCATTATCCATTTTCATATGGGGGTTTTAAAGGCCTGGGTATCAGAGGCATTGAGTTACTTATGTTTTTGGAGGTCTGTTTGGAGTTGTTGGATTTTTTCTTTACTATATCTTTGATGTAGAAGCAGAATTCTTCTTGCAGAAAAAGACAAAAGCCACCCTCTTCAGCTGTAAGAAGGTCTAATCCTCATTGGTTTTGAAGTACCACTGCTGCCAGTGAATTGATCTGTCCTTGAAGAATGAGTATGGTTGGGCCACCTGTTGAAGATTTTGGATAAACTGGGGAAAGAACTGATGGTAAAAGGTTAGGGAGGTAGCCAGTATTATTGTTCTGCTGACAACACCCACAATTATTCCTGCAACAGCCAAGGGGTCGTGGGGAAGATTTTAATTGCTCTTTGTTGTGCCAGCAGCTATTGAGTGTATCAGCAGATTTAGCTACTGCTTTGTGCTCCCAATAGGACACACCAGCCCAAGAGATATCTAGATTCCTGAATGAAAGATACACATACACATGCCAGTTAATTTTAATATATCTTGACTAGATTAAAAGACCAGCCATTTCTAATCCTTCCCACTGCAAGCAAACACTGCCCTCTGGTAACCCTGAGTTAACATCTTTTAAAATCTATACTTCATTTCTGCTACTCCAAACACCATTGGCTTGTGTGGCCACATTCCTTGATTCTCACATGTTGGCAGGTCTTTAGGTCTGGTCTTTCTTCTTCTCCATCATGGTGATCTCTACTTTCTTCCTCTCTCCCACAAACTTCAAAGTCCTGCCTCAGTCTACCTGCCCAGCCATTGGTTATTGGCTCTTTATTGATCAATCATAAACTGATTGGGGACAAGGACCTTCAGCATTTGGACATGCAGATTCCTGATAGATTAATTCATAGCATTAGAACTAATCTCCAACATTTCACCTTTTCTCCTCCTCTCAAAGGCTCTTCTTATAGACATAAATTGAGGATAACTATGTAAATTATGAAGTATGATATACAATTAATATCAAGTTCATCATAAATGTCAATTAGATAATTTACCAACTATTCTAACTAAAGAGCTTATAATTCTTTACCTAAATTGTTCTGATTTTAGCTTGTATTGCCTTCTGAAAGCCATCCTTTCAAATCTATATTGTATCTGTCAATGCTGTATAACTTAAATTTGCTTAAGACTATAATTAGTCTTCAACACCATAAAAAATCTGAGAATGGATAAATATTATCTGAATATTTAGAAAGCACAAAACACAGCTTCCAAAACTTAAGCAAACTGTAGAGACAGGTGATCACCTGGCAGTTCTCCATTCCTCAAAACATTGAAGCATCTCTCTTCAGCCTTCTGGCCCAGAACTACCTGGAAGACCTTGAAATGAAGCCAGGATATGAAAGTCTAGTTTAACCCATCTTCACAGAACTCAACTATCCCACATCTGGTTGTCCTCTTTGGGTAGTTTTTTTTCTGGAGATGAATAGGGAAATTTTTGTCCAGTGGATACCTTACATTATTAGAGCAACTCTATATGAAAATTTTGATGCTCAATTACTTCTTTGAAGGAGAATGGGAAAGCTGTCAGAAGCAGATATGTTCATTGTCAAATGATCCTTAATAATGTAATAACATTAAATGTCATGTTCTGTGAATTTCTGATGTTTTTGGAGACTATGTAAAGCATATCTGAACTGGTATACCTTAACTACTCTTAGACATTTCTGTTTGAGTAAATTCAAACCCTTTAATAATTAAATCAGAATCTAACATAAGCATAAGTTTAGTGCTGGTCCTTAACTTGTGTTACTTAATCATTCTAAACAGTTTGTAATAGTAGTTATTACAACGACCCAGTCAAAGCCTTAAATTCTTAAATGAGTTGCATAGGCAAAATGCCTATCTAAAAGTAAAAATAGTAATTTCAAAGTTTGTATCAATATACAGATTTGTACCAATGAAAAACTTAATTCTATATCAATATATAAATTTTGTACCAGTGTGTTGGAGATTTGTACTAATGCTTTGAATTTCCATGTCCAGAGGCTGAAGGTCTTTGTACCCAGTTGGGTTTTGATCTATAAATAAAGATGGACAATGGGCAGAACACTTAGTGTTGTATGGGTAGGACACACAGAGGAGCAAGAGAATCATGATAACTGAAGGTAGAAGGATGTGATGCAGGAGTGGCAGGAGATAAAGCCTACCAGCCCTGTGAGATTTTGGGTGGGCAGCCACTGGTGACTTTCCCCATTTGGCCTGGGGTAACAGGGGAGGGTTTAAAAATGCACAGCCTTTGAAGTATACTAAGCATTTAAAAATAAGAGTGTGTGTGTGTGTGTGTGTGTGTGTGTTTCATCTATGGATCCAAAGACTGCCTGGGCAGGGGGCTGGAAGCATGGCCACCACAGGCACCACGCAGTGAAAGCAAAAATTCATCACTACACCATTGTAAGAATTTATAACTTTAATTTTTCATCAATTACAAAGATTTCTATCAATGTAAGATTATGGCTACACAATGCTTTTTTCAAGAATAAAATTAGTAATCCATCCTATCTGTTTCCTCCCTGTTCAAAATTATGACCATTTCCAAATTATCCCTTAAAATGACAACGTATCTGTAATTTATAAAATAACCATAACCAGACACCCAAACCCAAGGAATTGGCTTCTTCCAGCTGAATAGGGGTGACAAGGCATTCTTTAAAGGGATGGGGAGAGGTAGGAAAATTATAAAAATTGGTTAGACTTAAAATTAGCATTGGCATTTGTTATCTAGTTTCTGTATGCTTTGAAAGTTCGGGGCTTGACTAAAGTCTGAATGGCTAGATGAGCCAGGTCCATCAGGAACCAGCACCAATCCCTGAAGCTGTTATGGAAGCAAATTTCTGTACAGCATCAGGAAGCAAGGCACTGGAAGAGCAGGTCACTTCATCATCTCAGGGACAAATTTTGTCGTCTGTACATTCTGCAATATGTGAATTTCACACCCAAAATTTTAGTACTATTAAGATATTCCTATGGATTGTGCAAGGTACACAGATCAGTTGAGGATCAAATTTTACTCCTTTTTTTGAGCAAGTGAAAGATAACTGTCCTTTTTATGAGTTAATTTGATTAATAACCAATTGTGATAAATATTCATTCATGCCATATGAATGAGGGCATGAAGAATATGAAGGATTCCATGACCAAGATTTTTTTTCTAATTTTAGCTGAAGTTTTGGCTAGAGATATTTTTATATCTAAGCTAGTTACTGTGTTGTTCCCATGTCGAGGAATCAGCAGATCAAGCTACCTGTCTTATTTGATTTTCTCAAATTTTTCTTTTCCGTTGCCAAGATTTTCAGGGATTCTAACCTTGTCATTTCTGATCCATATCACTCTGGAAAAGGTCCAGAGCATTTTTTCCTTTCCTGTAAACACAACTACAGTTCCTCTCTCCCAGAATAGCATGTCCTTGGTCCAGTAGCTGGAAATCATTAAAGGTATAGTTTTACCACTCTCCCAGAGGAATTTAAATATAACAATCATACTCATAATCACATTATTTTGATAATTAAAACAATTCAAAATACTTAAAACAATCTAAACAAATATCTGATGAGGCAGTGTTTCTTCATTATCCCCTGATTATGACTTACAAGTTAAGATGAAAAGTAATTAATTATACATCTAGGTAAATTTAAATCCTCCCTTCTGTGGAGACTAATATCTCTGGGTACATATGGTAGTATTGTTGGTATCGGGACCTCTGACATCTGTGACATCACATAGGTGACATCATGGCCTATATGCCTGTTGCCAAGGCAACAGCCACCATGTATCCAGAGTCTATTGGGCTCACCTTTGCCTGCAACCACATCACCATCCCTATATATGGGAGTAGTACCTCCCTCTCTCTCTCTTTCTATCTTTCCCTCTTTCTTTCCACCACCACCTTTGCCCCCTCCCCCTCAATAAACCCTACTTGGAACTGTGTGGCCTAGTGTGGTCTCTCTGCTGCTGCTGCAGCTGTTCGCTGACCCTGCAGCAGGTGCCGCAGTTGCTTGCTGCTCATAACAAGTATGCCCCCTTTCTTTTTATGTAATTATCAAGGCCTAAGTTTCTACTTTCTGAAATAGGTTAGGCTCCCTGTCTCTTGCTTTTTGACCTAATTTTTAAAGATTGAAAGCCTCAATTACTTAAACATCTATATAATCTTACTGTGTGAGCCTATTTCCAAGCTCTAGTTTGTCATGCCAGACAAAAACAATCCCAGAAATTCTGTGTAGACCATGTTCAAAGATCCTGAGTCTTTGTCCTGGCAAGACTCTTAAGTTTCTTTAAAGTATTTTTCATTCAGTCTCCTTAAATTCTCATTTCTTGCCTTTATTTCCTGTATTTGAGATCAAAGGCTTGGAATTCTTTATTTAATATTTAAACAATTACCATTATACTCCTTTCTACTCTTAAGACAATTATATCAGATTTTATTCATGCCTATTCTTTGATTATTTGCTTGTAGAAAGCAGGCAGTGTCTCCCATATGACTCTGCCTCAGAGCAGTTATCCTGTCTCTGCACAACAGGGGCTCCTAGCATCTCTGCTAAGGCTCTCTGAAGTGGTGAGAATCCCTTTAAAAGGGCCCCATGATAAATCTCCACAGGTGGCTGTGTTCCTTTGTTCTACTTTCTTGGCTTTCACAGGAACCATGTGACTTGGCTAGGCTTGCTGAGAAACCAATTTTTTTCTTCCTCCTAAATTTATCTCATGGTGTATGGGTATTCCATTTGGGCATCTCTAATTATTATAATAGTGAGTTCTTACCTACCATATTGGGGCAATCTGTAGCCTCAAATTTAGCTAACACTTTGTGCTCCCAATGGGTTGCAGCTATTTGGATTCATAAATGAAAGATACAAACAAATACCAGTTAATTTTAATGTCTTGACTAGCTTAACGGTTGGGTGTTTCTAATACTTCCCATTGCTAGCAAACACTTCACTCTGGTACTACTGAGTTAATATCTTTTAAAATTTATATTTCATCTCTGCTACCCCAAACACAATTGGGGAAGTGGCCTGTGTGACCACTTTCCCTGATTCTCACATGTTGGTGGGACTCTAGGTCTGATCTTTCTTCTTCCCCATCATGGTGATTTCTGCCTCCCTCCTCTCTTCCACACAAATCTCAAAGTCTCACCTTGGTCTACCTGCCCAGCCATTGGCTTTTGAGTCTTTATTGATTAATCAAAAACCAATTGGGGACAAGGACCTTCAGAGTTGCACATGCAGAGTCTCGGTTTTGGGGGCTGGGTTAATTCAAGAATTAGAACCAATCCCCAACATGAGTCCATGACTGAGATTGGCAGGGGCTCCTCTCCAAGTATCATGCCTAATTAAGGGAAGAGAAACACCAGTGTGCAAACTCCTGACCAGCTGGCAGGTAGATGATGATATACTTGAGTACCACAGAAAACTGACATGTTCTGGACTGTGGTAGAGTTGAGGTATGGAGAGTTATGGTTTTGTTGCAGTGTAGGGAACTTAATGGTTCTATGGGACATGTCCTGGATGTCTTAAAACAGTCTACCATGCCAAAAATGGTGATATAGAAAAGGTAGGGGGGGTTATGACTATGCTAGGGTGGGGGCAGTTGGTAAAATGTGAAAGGCTGTTTGGCATCTTCACTGGAGAAGCTATAAGTGGCAATTGTGACCTGGTTCCATGGGGCACACATAGCCAGCAATCTCCAAAACAGCCAGGTTTGGTGACATTAATGAGCTGATAGGCCAATGTCAGAGTCTGGAGCAAAAGATAGAATGACTAGTTAGAGTTCTTTAGGAGAGAAGATGTCAAAGAACACTCCTTGGAGGAGTGTTTGATTACTTCTCCTATTTCTAATATGGGACATACTTTCCCTGGAAATGAACTGTGCTTAACTGGGAGCCCAGATTTGTTGGTATGGTAGAGTTTACCAACAATGTTCATATACCACCTTGGATTTCATTGGTCCTGGATATAGAAGAAGGTCTTGTGTTGTAGATTGAAAAAGTGATTGGTCTATGCTGTCAACAAATATATTTGGTAAGATCAATATGGGCAGCCTATATATCTATCTGGCCATTCCTTACAATAATCCTTTGGCCAAAAAGGAAGCAAAAAAAGGTTATAATATTTAGAAAGAATGGTAGATATAGGGGTGATGGGAATTCTGATTGGCTTCTGAAATTTGGCTATAGAGTAATTCTCTGACCCTATTTTGGGATGACTATCATAAGTAAGGATTTCTCAAACTTTGAATCTCCATATGTAAGAGTTACCTTGGTTAGAAACAAATAGGAAGGGGATGAGGAGAAACCCATGTTCAATCCAGTAGGGTCCAGTACAGCAGCCTGAGTGGTGCATCATTCTTCAGGAATTGGAGACAATGTGGTTGTTCCTGATGTCTTCTGAAGCTCTGGAGAGAGAGAGGGTACTGAGCTTAGGTAATGTACCAGGTAGTATCCTGTAATTGGATGACAACAGCAGTGGTGGTGGTAGTGGAGGGGTAGTGTTTAGCATCAGAGGGGTTCTGGACATACCAGGCTTGGGGGTCCACCTGGGAGTCTGGCAAAGGAGATGACATGTTAAAACTAGTAGATTGGGTAGCTTGAAGAAGGAGGAGGGAGGGGCTGCTGGTTAGCTTGAGGTCAGGCAAATGAAGAGAGCAAAAGAAATAGAGCTCCCACTTGGGCTAGAAGATCTCTTCTGAACAAGGGGATGGAACACACTGAAACCACCAGAAAAGAATGGGTGAGAGTAACACCCCTAAAAATGCAAGTGAGTGGTGGCACCTGGTGAGGTTGTTATTATTTAATACTTAAATTTACTTATCAAGAATGTCTTGCTGTTTATCTGAACAGATAAATGAGGACAGGAACAGGAAAGGAGTTGTGGCCACATGAGGTGTCTTTCATGGACTCTTTTTTTTTCTTTTTCTTTTTCTTTCTTTCTTTCTTTTTTTGTTTTTGTTTTGTTTTTTGTTTTTTTTTTGTTTTTTTTTTTTGTTTTTTTGTTTTTGTTTTTCGAGACAGGGTTTCTCTGCGTGGTCCTGGCTGTCCTGGAATTCACTTGGTAGACCAGGCTGGCCTCGAACTCAGAAATCTACCTGCCTCTGCCTCCCAAGTGCTGGGATTACAGGCGTGTGCCACCACGCCCGGCTTCTTTCATGGACTCTTATAACCACCTTACTTTGGTCAGGAAACTTCAAATTTTAACTTTGTTTAAGTGTTTTCTAACTGTTAATGCCCTCAGGCTGCTGTCAAAACAAAATGCAAACTTATTTAACCACAGGGGATTATGTAAAGTAGTTTTAAAGAGTGGTGGCAATTGAGTAAATAAAAACTAAGCATATAAGGAAACAATGCAAATGTACAAGAAAGAGCCAAAAAATATAAAAATGGACCAAGAACCAAAAGGTACAAAGAAACCAGGAGTCAACCTAGAAAGCGTAGTCAAGATGGCTAGGTCTTATGGGAAAAGTTGGAAGAAGGGAAGTGAAGCTCGGGGCAGGAGAGTTTTAGGGTAGGGCACTGGGAGAGAAGTGCCCAGAAGAGCCAGGACCTTGTAAAACAGGTCCTGTTAGGAAAATCCTTTTAGCAAAAGATGCTAAAAGATTCTGAGAGAACCTGGTGGCCAATGTCTACTTTGTCATGTTAAATAGGCACTTCAGCCATTTGTCTCAGGTTTTTTGAGACTAATGATTATATTGTCAGAAGACATATTTGGGAGAGACATACCAGGAGAGAAAAGTAATATAAGGGTTAGAAAAGATGATTCAGATGCAGCCAAGAATGTTGAATAGGAGGTGTAGAAATGAGGCTAAGACTGCAGAGCCAGAACCAGGACAAGACCCATCATGCCTGAGAGCACAGCTCAGGAGGCAGGACACACCCCTGCACGCATATGATCAAGTCACATCTAAAGAGATGGCGCTGAGAATATTTTAGAGCCAATGAAAGACATCATTGCTTACACTAAAGATGACCAATTAATTTTAAGTTTAGGTTATAAAAATACATGGCTTGAAAAACCAAACCAAAGGACATAAAAAAAATTAAAGGGCAGAAAGGAGGAGGGAGGGAGGAGAGAAATTGAGGAAAGGAGGGGGAAAATGGAGGAGAGGCAGAGGTGGAAGGAGGAAGAGGAAACAAATCTCATAGCAATAATGGCTGGGAAATCCATGAGCTTAATAAATGTAACTGTTGATTTAAAAGTTTGCACTTATGGTAACATCTTTAGGGAAGATAAACATAACTAGGTAAGAAAAATATAGAAGATTTACTCAATGAATAAGTGATCCTAGTACATAGGCTGAAAAGGTAAGAAAAAATATAGATTTCAAAAGGCATAGATATCTATCAGAGTTAAAAATAAACTGATGATAAAAATAATAATATAAATGTCTGATGGATATAGAGTATCAATGCAAAGTACAAGCAAACAAAAGATAAGCAACCCATGATACTCACCTTGAAAAGAACACATGAGGTAGTTTATTCTGGAGGCAAATTTGAGTGACTGGGGCCTGGATATTTAGGTTTCCTCAAAATCCAGGTCCATGAAATTTTATAGTTTTACAGAACAAAGAAAGTCATAAATCAAGGCAAGCTTAAAAGTCCTTGGTGGGACCATCAGAGAGGTGGTGCATCGGGATATGGGGCAGCTTTCCCATAGGTTTCAGATACTATCTGGTCACAACCTCAGCTTTGGGATTGGTGCAAACTAGTGGTATGCTAATTCAATAGATTCTAAAATGTTTTATCCTCTTTTATTATGAATTTTTTCACATAATATATTTTGGTCATGTTTTTTTCTCATCCCACAACTCATCCCAAATCCTCACCATCAAAAGGTTTTTATTTTTTTAGTCACAGGATGTTAGTTTGGACACAAATGTGGGTAAGCAAGGGCTATTCTGGGGTTGAAGCTCTCTCAGGGTAACTTGTAGGCCTGTAACATTTTAACCTCTCCTCTTCAGGCAGTTTAAACCATAAATCAGTCTTTGTGGCTACAGCTTCTTTCCAGCATTCCAGAATTGAATTCTTATTGACAAGGGTATATAATTAAAATAGTTAGTACTCATTATAATTTATTAATAAGCACACGAATTAAAGCATTATAAGATACTTTTAGCTTATGAAAAGAGTAGACTTCAACATGTATTTTAAGTATTTAGAGTGTCATTTTCAAAACATTTTGAAGATAGCAAAAGTTAAAACTAGCATAGTCAAAAGGTGAAGACAACTGAGAGTGTGGTGTGAGGGAGGAGAAGGGAAGAGGTAGGGAGAGAAGAGAGTGGAGGGCAAGAGTCAGGGTGGGGAGGATGCAGGGGGCCAGGAGCTCCCATTTGCTGCTCCTGTCCAGTTAGCATTACCTTCAGTGATCCTTCTCCTTAGCCTGCACTCTGACAGGGCTTCATACCTGCACCTGTCATTTGCATAGGCTAAGATGCTGGGATATAGAATTGAATCCTCTCACAATGGATGCTTCTGGCTCTTTGGGTGTTGTTGGGGTCTATCTAGCATCCCAGTGCTGAGGCTCCTGATACTTCAAGGACCATACTTATTTTAGCAGAGCCCTGAGAAATTATTGCACATATGCAGGTGGATGAATAAGAATACTCACAGTCTATAATAACCCCAGAGTGAAAGCAATACAACTCTCAAAAACATTCATCTAAGTGGAGAACCCACAGCAAAAAGCATACAGCCTAGAATTAGACCAGTTTTAGTAATATATTATTGAGTAATACAGGCAAAATACAAAGCTATTTTAGTTGATCAGGCTCAAATAAACATGTAAAACTGAAGTTTTCTTGTTTAGTGCCATTTGCAAATTTATAAAAAGAAATATTTATGAATTAGAAAAATGGCTAGTTTGGCAGTAAGAAAAGTTCTAGGGAAAATGAGAATTTTTTGGTGCTTGTCTTCAATACTCAGTGGCCTACTTTCTGTAAAACTCAGCTAGGTATATAGTTTCATATACTTTTTCTGACACTTTATAATAGTAGGTTTTAAAAGGTAACACATTTCAATAATGAAGCAGTTCTGACACTTATTCCTATTGAGTCTTTGGGAGCAGGGAGCTGTAGGGTACCCACTGGTCCAGCTGGCCTTGGACTTAGAAGTTTCCTCAGAAACAGCATTCAGTATCCACATGGAGCTGTTTCAGACAGACTGAAATGAATGGCCATTGTGCATCCTCTAAAGTGCTTACGAATGGAGATGCTGCTGCAAAGGAGATGGGACAGCTTTCTCTCCAGCTGTATCATTATGAGAGGAAATACATTAGCAGTAAATACTCTGACTTAAAAGCAGGATTTAAAGAACTAACACAGTTCACTAGAGAAATTTATTCGGAGTTTGTACTTTGGCATTTAGGAAAACAACACAGCATTACATAAACCAGGGGTGCGGAACCCCTAGCACCCTCCCTCAACCTCCTCACCCCACCCCTGTCATTTCTTGCCTGGATAACCATCTGATGGCATTAAAAACTTCTGGATTCTCAATTGTGTGCCAGGGAGCTCTCCGATAATACAGTGGAATTCCCGATACAATAGTTAGGAGAAAAAGAATTTTTTTTTTTGACACAGAATTTTGGAGATTTCAGTCTGTGATTGGTTGGCTATACCCATTACTGTGGGCTTCCACATAGAAAAGGAGGTATATCAGCACAGGAATGTTATAGGGAAAATTCCCCTATTTGACAGGGAAACCTTGTCCCTAAAAGGTTTCACCACCACCCAGAAGGCTAACAAGATCTCCCTAAGAACCAAGACTAAGGCATGGGCCTTTGCTTGGCCAAATTATAGTAACTAGATTCTCTCCCACCTCGCTGGCTAGACCACAGACACTCTGGTTCCATCACAGAGATCCTAAAAGAGGGTGCAAATGTCCTGAGAATATGGGACTCACTGTTAGGGTTAGACATTCCCCAAATGCTCTAATAATCAAGTCCACTGTGCGCTGCTGCTACTCCTCAGCTATCATACTGTCCTGAAATCCAGACAAAGAGCTGCTTTTCAATGAGCCTCCCACGTCCCATATGGCACCACGAATGATTGTGATCGTCTTGCATTTTTTTCCCTATTGGACTATGTGATTTTCAAAGCCTGGGCTATATCTGGTTTGTCTAATATTATAAACACTTGGCTCACGCTCCTCCACTGGGGTCCTCATGCTTAGTCCAATAGTTGGCTGAGTGCATTCCCATCTGTATTGGTCAGTCTGTGGCACAGCCTCTCAGGGGACAGGTATACCAGGCTTTTGTCAGCAAGTGCTTCTTGGTATCAATACAGCATCTGGATTTGGTGTCTGCAGATAGGATGTATTCCTAGGTGGGGCAGTCTCTGGATGGCCTTTCCTTCAGTCTCTGTTCAACTCTTTGTTCCTGCATTTTTTTTGACAGGAGCAATTCTGGATTAATATTTTTGAGGTGGATGTGTGCCCCCATCTCTCAATCAGGGCCTGTGCTTGTCCACTGGATATGGTCTCTACAGGTTCTCTTTCTCCTTTGTTGGGTATTTGGGCTAATGTCATACTTATTGGGTCCTGGGAGCCTCTTGCTTTCCTGGCATCTGGGACTTTATAGTGGCTACCTCAAGTTCTACTCAGCTATTAAAACAACATCATGAAATTTGCAGGGAAATGGATGGAACTAGAAAATATCATCCTGAGTGGGGTAGCCTAGTCGCCAAAGAACACACATGGTATGTACTCACTGATAAGTGGATATTAGCCAAAAAGAAAGCTTGGAATACCCATGAGGGGGTGGTTGGGTGGGGGACCACCAACACAGAAGCAGGGTTCAGGGGAGGGGATAGGAACTTTAACTGGGAAGGAAGTAAATAAAATAACCAATAAAATAAAAAAATAGACACCACTCCTGGCGGGTAACTAGAAAGCATTGAGTACTCAGCAACATTTCACAAATATAAAATATATACAATAGCTATACACAGTAATATTAATAAATATTAATCCATGTCTTGGGTGTGTGTTATAATTAGTTTGCCTTGAAGAATACCACACCTTGTTTTTATTCTTATGTCTGAAAAATATTAAATATACGACTGAATGTAGCTTCAGTAAATACTGTTTTGATCTAAAGTATTTGGAACAATAATGTCAGGGAGATGCTCAGCACTGGTCTGGAGACAGATGACACGATTTTCTTAGAGCACGCATAAACTCTGTTTTATGTGAATTCTGTTAATAACTATGGTTAATATTTCTAATAAAATTCCTGAAAATTTTTCTCTATCTAGTACATATGTCAAACAATATTTTTGACTCTATATCTGAGGAGAATTATTTATTATTGTGTCTGAGCTCACAGGAAAGCCAAAGTCAGACATTCTTTGAATTTAATATCCTGGAATGGTATTCTAGTGTTCCAAATGTATTTTCGACCAACGAGGATCTTTATAGTCTTTGGATGGGTGATCTTTGAAGGACCATCAGATTTTCCTTCACAGCCTGTGAGATGAGTGTGTAGTTTATATAGATGAGTACAATAACTGTTAACATTATAGAATGACCCTTTCTGACTGAAGGGGAAAAATACTTGTGCTGTTTCTGACTGCTTTGAAAGATATAAAAATATTGTATTGCTTTTAAGTAAATAAGAATTAATTTATAGCAACTATTCAAGTAATATATTCAGTCACACATTATTGGTTAAAAATAGGTTCCTTATTTTACATTTCTCATTTCTATCAGTTTGTATGGTGCCCGCTGGGAACTATAGTGTATGCTTATGTGCTTTTCTTTTAGAGTGTTTCCCATGCATGAATCTAAGTATCAGGCCCTGAGTCTGTGCTAGCAGATACATTACAGCTCAAAAAGGGAAGGAGGCCAGGGTAGTCTGATGTGAAGGGTTAACAGGGCTTGGCCATTCTTCAAAGTGCCACCTATTAATGGTCATGTTAATTATGTGTGCCATCAGCCCTATAAAATGGGTCTGTCTGTGTGGTCACTTTCTAGTTTCTGTGTCTATGCTCTCTTTCTGGAATACTAATTCCTGAATATACATAGAGGATTTAAAATCATCACCAGGTAGACAAAATATTAATTTTTTTAGTTAACATATGTGTGGTAAAACTGAACCTGGTTTTTAGAAATTAACAAGCAAAGCCTTATTCCTTAATTTACTGTTTCTTTTTAAAGGCAGTGTCCAGAGGTGATTTACAATTCTTTTTTTATCCAAGGTAGTTTCTTTGACATATGTTTTAAAAATTGGAATTAATAATTCATTACTACTGTAAATTCTAAGTGCATCATATAAAATGTCTCAAGCTTATCTGAATTAAAGTGTAGAAAACCAAAGCCTGGGAATGAGGAGAATGGCAGTGTGCTAAACTGTTCTTTTTCTGGTTTTCTCATTTGTGTCTTAAATTCCTCTACAGGAAAAATTTGGCAGGGAAATAAAGTAAGAAATGAGGGAGGGAGAAAGGGAGGTGGGGCCCTGCAGGCAGTAGGCTACAGGCCTTGGAGATGCTGCAGAGTCTACGGCTATAGAGAGGAGCGAGCGAGGGCTGAAATCACCTACCTGAGTCCAGGCTACATGTGACTACTGGACCTTTGGATAAGAAGTCTTTCTAGGTATAGGTGACTGACACAAAAGCTCTCGTTGTGGCTTAAAATACGAGACTATTTATTTGCTGTTTTCAAAACAGAGAAAGTACATAGACTTAAAAAAAACTTCCTGTTTTTCATGTCTTTAAGAACCTCTGAGTCATTCCTCTCCAGTGGTATCTGAATAACAGTTTTCCGACAACTCAACTTGAGAACATGCACTTAAGAATTGGTGTTCACGCAAAGGGAGGAGAGGCCCTTGGTGCTGGAAAGGCTCAGTGCCACAGGGTAGAGGAATGCCAGGACAGGGAAGCAGTGTAGAGGAATACCAGTACAAGGAAGCAGGAGAGGGTTGATTGGGAAACAGGGGGAGGGAAGATGGTTTATGGGATTTTCGCTGGGGGTTGGGGAGAAACCAGGAAAGGGGACATTTGAAATGTAAATAAACAATATATCTAGAAAGAAAGAAAGAAAGAAAGAAAGAAAGAAAGAAAGAAAGAAAAGAAAAAGAATTGGTGTTCACACCCTGGCAATTGCTGGTGTTTCTGAGATATGCGTAATTAAAAGCATATAAGGTTTTGTGTTAGTGTAACCCCAGAGATACTTTAAAATTCATTTTTCCATTAATATTAAATAGATATGTAGAAAAACACTAAGTGATTAAATAAAATAACAGCTACTTTATTTTGTGCATTTGGTCATAATTCATCCCTGACAGAGTTAGTTTAACTTTTGAGCAACAAGAGAGGCAAGAACACATCTTTTCTGAAGAGTGCATGGAAAGGCTGTTTAAAAACTTTTACTGTACATTTGGCTCCTTTGGATTTTCTTGGTATCAAGCAAAACAAGCAAGAGTGGGAACCAAGAAAATAAGATAACCATTTTAAAATATCAAATGGGCTAGGAAACCCCTCCTTCATATATCTCTCATTGTGAATTTGACAAGCAGATGAAGTTATTTAGAAATTGTGAAGTAAACACAACATTTAAAGTTCAACTTTGAAATCTAGAATGTTTGCCAGGGGGCGAGAAAAAAGAAAGAAAGAAAAACAAACCAAGAGTATATTCCCAGAAAATCAACTTGGCTGCTGAGATTTCTAAGTGCTCTAGTTTATTATGTAAATTATTTAATCTAAATGTGTGCTTATGATTAACAAGCTTTAAAGATTTTAGGATGTGACTCAGACGACTTGGCTGCATAACATGAACAGTATGTGTGCTTCTATGAAGACGCTAATATCTGCAGAACTCTTGACTTTTCTTCCTATGCTCAGGTGCCCAGATCTCGTCACCCTATGGGAAGGGTTGGTATTTCTGTCACTTCAGAAAGCTCCTTGGTCCCTTCCCAGTCTCTCACCACCTTCCAGCTCTAGAGGAGCTTTGCTGTGACTGTCATTTGTATAAATTGTCTTATCTTATGTTTTTGTTTGATCTGGTGAACACCAGGAAGTAAGATTGCTAGGTTATAAAACAGATATAATTTACTTAGGGAATTGAAACATTCCCAAAGCAATGGCCCCAACTTTGTATTTCCCCAGGCATGTATGTAGTGCATGAATGCTTGTGTGAGTATGTGCATGTGTGCATGCATGTGTGCCTGCATGCATGTGTATGTGCCTTTGTGTGTATGTGTGTGTGCGTGCGTGTGTGTGTGTGTGTGTGTGTGTGTGTGTGTGTTTGTGTGTGTGTATGCATGTGTGTTACAGGCATACTTGTATGATCATATGTATTTGCAGAGGACATCAAATGCCCTACTGTTTCACTCTTTGCTGTACTCCTTTAGCTAGGACTTCTCACTGAATCTGCAGAAGGCTGATGGGATCAGCAAGCCCCTTTTATTCTTTTCTCTCCTACTTATAGACGAGGGTCCTCTGACTTACTCTGCTATATCCATTATATGGCTTTTTATGAGTGCTGCGCTCCATGCTCAAGGCTACATGCTTGGGAGGCATGTTGCCTTCATTTTTTTTAATTGAATATATTCATTTACATTTCAAATGTTATACCCCTTTCCAGTTGCCCCCTCCCCCAAAATCCCCAACCCATCCTCCCAACCCCTGGCTCCAAGAATATTCTCCTCCACCCAACCCATTCCCACCACCCCCACTCTATTTCAACACTGGGGCCTCTATTGAGCCTTCACAGGATGAAGGATCTCTCTTCCCACTGTTGCCTGACAAGACCTTCTGCCACTCTTTTGGCAGGAACTATGTGTACCCCTTGGTTGATGGCTGAGTCTCTGGGAGCCCTGGGGCAACTGGTTGGCTGACATCTTCATTCTTCCCATGGGGCTGCAACCCCACACCCCCAGCTCCTCCAGTCCACCCTCCAACTCCTCCATTGTGAACCTGTAGCCAGTCCAATGGTTGGCTGCTAGTATTCGCCTCTGTATCTTTAAGACTCTGGCAAGGCCACTCCAAAAGACAACCATAACGGGCTCTTTTCAGTACATACTTCTTGTCATCCATAGTAGATTTGGAGTTTGTGACTGTTTATAGGATGAATCCCCAGGTAGGACAGACTCTGGATTGCCTTGCTTCAGTCTCTGCTCCACACTTTGTCTCCATAGTTGTTCCTGTGAGTATTTTGTTCCCCTTTTTTCAAGGAACCAAAGCACCCCTCACCTCCACCCCTTCTTGAGCTTCCTGAGGTCTGTGAATTGTAACATGTTTATTTTGAGCTTTTGAGCTAATATCCACTTAGCAGTGAGTGCATACCATGTGTGTTCTTTTGTGATTGGTCTATCTCACTCAGGATGTCACTTTTTAGTTCAACCCATTTGCCTAAGAGTTTCATAAATTCATTGTTTTTAATAGCTGAATAATACTCGATTGTGCATATATACCACAATATCTGTATTGATTCCACTGTTGAAGGACATCTGGGTTCTTTCCAGCTACTGGATATTATAAATAAGGCTGCTATGAACATAGTAGAGCATGTGTCCTTATTACATGTTGAGTATCTTCTGGGTATATTCCCAGGAGTTGTATAGCTGGGTCTTCAGGTAGTGCTATGTCCAGTTTTCTGAGGAACCGCCAAACTGATTGTACCAGCTTGCAAACCCATCAGCAATGGAGAAGTTATTCTTCTTTCTCCACATCTTCTGCTGCATCTGTTGTCACCTGAGTTTTTCATCTTAGCCATTCTGACTGATGTGAGGTGGAATCTCAGGGTTGTTTTGATTTGCATTTCCCTGATAACTAAGGATGCTGAACATTTCTTTAGGTGCTTTAGAGCCATTAGCTGCCTCAGTAGAAAATTCCCTGTTTAGTTGTGTACCCCATTTTTAATAGGATTATTTGATATTCTGGAGTCTAATTTCTTGAGTTCTTTGTATACATTGGATATTAGCCCTCTATAGGATGTAAGATTGGTAAAGATCTTTTCCCAATTTGTTTGTTGCCATTTTGTTCTCTTGACAGTGTCCTTTTCCTTGGAGAACTTTTGCAGTTTTATGAGGTTCCATTTGATGATTTTTGTTCTTAAAGCATAAGCCATTGGTCTTCTATTCAGGAAAATATCCCCTGTGCCCATATGTTTAAGGTTCTTTCCCACTTTCTCCTCTATAAGCTTCAGTGTGTTTGGTTTTATATGTAGGTCCTTGATCCACTTGGACTTGAGCTTTGTACAAGGAGATAAGAATGGGTCAATTTGCATTTTTCTGCATGCTGACCTCCAGCTGATCTAGCACCACTTGTTAAAAATGCTGTCTTTTTTTCCATTGGAGGTTTTTAGCTCCTTAAGTTACATATCAAGTGACCGTATGTGTGTGGGTTCTTTTCTGGGTCTTCAATTCTATTCCACTGATCTTTCTGCCTGTTTTCATACCAATACCAAACAGTTTTTAACACTATAGCTCTGTAGTAGACCTCCAGGTCAGGGATGGTGATTCACCCAGGAGATCTTTTGTTGTGGAGAATAGTTTTTGCTATCCTGTTTTTTTTTTTTTTAATTATTCCAGATGAATTTGAGAATTGCTCATTCTAGATCTATGAAGAATTGATTTGGGATTTTGATGGGGATTGCATTGAATCTGTAGATTGCTTTCAGCAAGATGGCCATTTTTATATATTAATCCTGCCAATCCATGAGCATGTGAGATTTTTCCAATTTCCAAGATCTTCTATAATTTCTTTCTTCAGAGGCTTGAAGTTCTTGCTGTACAGATCTTTTACTTGCTTTGTTAGATCACACCAAGATATGAAATATATTTGGGAGTATTGTGAAGGGTGTCATTTCCCTAATTTCTTTCTCAGCTTCTTTATCCTTTGAGTAAATGAAGGCTACTGATTTGTTTGAGTTAACTTTATATCCAACCACTTTGCTGAAGTTGTTTATCAGCTTTAGGAGTTCTCTGGTGGAAGTGTTGGGGTTGCTTAAGTATACAATCATATTATTTGCAAATAGTGATACTTTGATTTCTTCCTTTTCAATTTGTATACCTTTGACCTCCTTTTGTTGTCTGATTGCTCTGGCTAGGACTTTGAGTACTATATTGAATAGATAGGGAGAGAGTGGGCAGCCTTGTCTGGTCCCGGATCTACCAAGATGAACTCTCAATTCTGAACACCTATGCTCCCAATGCAAGGGCATGCACATTCATAAAAGAAACTTTACAAAAGCTCAAAGCACACATTGCTCTCCACAGAATAATAGTCGGAGACTTCAATACCCTACTCTCAACAATGGACAAATCATGGAAACAGAAACTAAGCAGAGACACAGTGAAACTAACTGAAGCTATGGACCAAATGGATCTAAGAAATATTTATAGAACATTGTACCCTAAAGCAAAAGAACATACCTTCTTCTCAGCACTTCATGGTACCTTTTCCAAATTGACCGAATAATTGGTCAGAAACCAGGCCTCAGCATATATAGAAATATTGAAATTATTCCATGCACCTTATCAGATCACCACAGCCTAAGTCTAGTCTTAAGCTCAAACAAAAACAATGGAAAACAAACATACACATGGACTTTGAACAATGCTCTTCTCAATTATAGCTTGGTCAAGGAAGAAATAAAGAAATTAAAGACCTTATAGATTTAATGAAAATGAAGACACATAATACCAAAACTTATGGGGCACAATGAAAGCAGTGCTAAGAGGAAAACCCATAGCTCTGAGTGCCTCCAAAATAAAAATGGAGAGAGTTTACACTAACAGCTTGACAGAACACTTGAAAGCTTTAGAACAAAATGAAGCAAATACACCCAAGAGAAATAATTGGCAGGAAATAATTAAACCTGAGTTTGGACAAAATCAACTAAATAGAAATGAAAAGAACTGCACAAAGAATCAACAAAACCAGGAGCTAGTTCTTTGAGAAAATTAATGATAGATAAACCCTTAGCCAGACTAACCATAGGGCACAGAGGCACTTCCCAAATTAATAAAATCATTAATGAAAAGGCATACATAACAACAGGAACTGTGGAAATTAAAAAAAATCATCAGATCCTACTCTAAGTGCCTATACTCAACAAAGTTTGAAAATCTGGAGGAAATGGACAACTTTCTAGATACATACCAGTTGCCAACTTTAAAACAGGATCAGATAAACCATCTAAATAGTCTCATAAGTCCTGAGGAAAGAGAAGCAGTCATTGATAGTCTCCTATCAAAAAAGATCCCAGGACCAGATGGGTTTAGCGGGGCATTCTATCAGATCTTCAGTGAAGAGCTAATACCAGTACTCATCAAATTATTCCACAAAATAGAAACTCAGGTAACACTACCCAACTCATTCTATGAAGCCACAATAACACTTATTAATAAACCAAACAAAGACCAAACAAGGAAGGAGAAGTTCAGACCAATCTCCCTCCTGAACATTGATGCAAAAATACTCAACAAAATTTTGGTCAACTGAATCCAATGATGCATCAAAAGTATACTACACCATGATCAGGTAGGTTTCATCCCAGGGATTCAGGGATGGTTCAATATATAGAAATCCATCAATGTACTCTACTACATAAACAAACTCAAGGAAAAAAACCCACATGGTACTTTCACTAGATGCTGAAAAGTCTTTTGACAAAATCGAGCATCACTTCATGATAAAAGTCTTGGAGAGATTGGGAATCCAAGGCCCTTACCTAATAGTAAAAGCAATATACTACAAACAGGTAGTTGACATCCAATTAAACTAAGAGAAACTTGAAGCAATCCAACTAAAATCGGGGACCAGACAAGGTTACCACTCTCTCCCTATCTATTCAATATAGTACTTGAATATATAGCCAGATCAATCAGACAACAAAAGGAGGTCAAAGGTATACAAATTGGAAAGGAAGAAGTCAAAATATCACTATTTTCAGATGATGTGATCGTATACTTAAGCGACCCCAAAACTTCCACCAGAGAACTCCTAAAGCTGATAAACAACTTCAGCAAAGTGGCTGGATATAAAATTAACTCAAACAAATCAGTAGCCTTCTTCTACTCAAAGGATAAACAAGCTGAGAAAGAAATAAGGGAAATGATACCCTTCACAATAGTCACAAATAATACATACCTTGGTGTGACTCTAACAAAGCAAGTGAAAGATCTGTACAGGAAGAAGTTCAAGCCTCTGAAGAAAGAAATTGTAGAAGATCTCAGAAGATGGAAGATAGCAAAAACTATTCTCCACAACAAAAGATCTCCTGGGTGAATCACCATCCCTGACTTCAAGCTCTACTACAGAGCAATAGTGATAAAAACTGTGTGGTATTGGTATGGAGACAGGTAGGAAGATCAATGGAATAGATTTGAAGACCCAGAAAAGAACCCACACACATACGGTCACTTGATATTTGACAAAGGAGCTGAGAGCATCCAGTGGAAAAAAGACAGCATTTTTTAACAAGGGGTGGTGAATAAACTGGAGGTCAGCATGCAGAAAAATGTAAATTGACCCATTCTTATCTCCTTGTACAAAGCTCAAGTCCAAGTGGATCAAGGACATACACATAAAACCAGAAACACTGAAGCTTATAGAGGAGAAAGTGGGGAAGAACCTTGAATACATGGGCACAGGGAAAAGTTCCTGAATAGAAGACCAATGGCTTATGCTCTAAAAACAAGAATTGACAAATGGGACTTCATAAAACTGCAAAGCTTCTGTAAGGGAAAGGAAAAGGTCAATAGGACAAAAGAAGCAACCAAGAAATTGGGAAAAGATCTTTATCAATCCTACATGATAGAGGGCTAATATCTAATGTATGCAAAGAACTCAAGAAGTTAGTCCCCAGAGAGTCAAATAACCCTATTAAAAATGGGGTACTGAGCTAAACACGGATTTCTCAGCTGAGGAAACTGGAATGGCTCTAAAGCACCTAAAGAAATGTTCATCATCCTTAGTTATCAGGGAAATGCAAATCAAAACAGCACTGAGATTCCATCTCATACCAGTCAGAATGGTTAAGATGAAAAACTCAGGGACAGCAGATGCTGCAGAGAATGTGGGGAAAGAGGAACACTTCTCTATTGCTGGTGGGATTGCAAACTGGTAAAAACACTCTGGAAAACAGTTTGGCAATTCCTCAGAAAATTAGACATAGTACTACCTGATGACCCAGCTATACCACTCCTGGGCATATACCCAGATAAAACTCCTACATGTAATAAGGACACATGTTCTACTATGTTCATAACTGCCTCATTTATAATAGCCAGAAGCTGGAAAGAACCCAGATGTCCTTCAATAGAGGAATGGATACAGAAAATGTGGTATATATACTCAATGGAGTACTTTTCAGCCATTAAAAACAATGAATTCATGACATTCTTAGGTGAATGGATAGAACTAGAAAGTATCATCCTGAGATAAGTAACCCAATCACAAAAGAACACACATGGTATGCACTCATTGCTAAGTGGATGTTAGCCCAAAAACTCAAACAAGTTACAATTCAGACCACAGGAAGTTCAAGAATAAGGATGACTGAAGTGAGGGTGCTTTAGTTTCTTTGAGAAAGGGAACAAAAACTCACAGGAGCAATAAAGGTGACAAAGTGTGGAGCAGAGACTAAGTAAAAGCCACCCAGAGACTGCCCTACCTACAGATTCATCCTATAAATAGTCACCAAACCCCCTGACACTATTATGGATGACAAGAAGTGCATACCAAAAGGAGCATTCCATGGTTGTCTCTGGAGGGGCCATGCCAGAGCCTTAAACATACAGAGGCAGATGCTAGCAGCCAACCATTGGTCTGAGTGTGGGGTCCCCAATGGAGGAATTGGAGGGTGGTCCAGAGGAACTGAAGGGGTCTACAGCCACATGGGAATAACAATGATGTAGGCCACCCAGTGGCCTCAGCACTCCCAGGGATTAAACTATCAACCAAGGAGTACATATGGTTCCAGCCAAAAATGTGACAGAGGAATGCCTTTTAGACATCAGTGGGAGGAGTGGTCCTTGGTCAGATGAAGGCTCAATAGATGCCCCAGCAAAGGGAAACCAAGAGGGGGGAGGTGAGAGTGTGTCAGGTGGAGGGGTATATACTTTGAGGTAGGGAGTGGGAAGAGGTGTTGGGGGTTTTCGGGGAGGGGAAACTGGGAAAGGTTTTGCCATTTGAAATGTAATGAAGATTATATTTAATTAAAAAAAAGAAAAAGAAAAAAAGAGAACAGAGATAACTGAAACTCAAAAAAAAAAAAAAAAGTATGAATGTCCTACCTTATCTTTTTTTGACCACTTTTGGTTGAAAGTTGATTTTATCTAATATTAGTATGGCCACTCCAGCTTGTTTCTTGGGACCATTTGCTTGAAAAATTGTTTTCTAACCTTTGACTCTGAGGTAATGGGTATCTTTGTCACTGAAGTGGGTTTCTTGTATGCAGCAAAATGTTGGGTCCTGTTTACATATCCAGTCTGTTAGTGTATGTCTTCTTATTGGAGAATTGAGCCCACTGATGTTAAGAGATATTAAGGAAAGGTGATTATTGCTTCCTGTTATTTTCATTGTTCAAGGAAGAATTATGTTTTTGTGGCTATCTTTTGGGTTTGTTGAAAGAAGATTACTTTATTGTTTTTTCTAGGATGTAGTTTCACACCTTGTGTTGGTATTTTCCACCCATTATCCTTTGTAGAGTTGGATTTGTGGAAAGATATTGTGTAAATTTGATTTTATCATGGAATATCTTGTTTTCTCCATCTATGGTGATTGAGAATTTTGCTGCATATTGTAGCCTGGGCTCATAGTTATGTTCTCTTAGGGTCTGTATGACCTATGCCCAGGATCTTCTAGCCTTCATATTTTCTGGTGAGAAGTCTGGTACAATTCTGATAGGTCTGCCTTTATATGTTACTTGACCTTTTCCCCTTACTGCTTTTAATATTCTTTCTTTGTTTACTGCATTTGGTGTTTTGGTTATTATGTGTCGGTAGGAGTTTCTGTTCTGGTCCAGTCTGTTTGGAGTTCTATAGGCTTCTTGAATGTTCACGGGCATCTCTCTCTTTAGGTTAGGGAAGTTTTCCTCTATAATTCTGTTGAAGATATTTACTGGGCCTTTAAGATGTAAATCCTTGATCTCTTCTAAACCTATAATCCCTAGGTTTGTTCTTCTCATTTTGTCCTGGATTTTCTGGATGTTTTCGGTTACAAGCTTTTTGCATTTTGCATTTATTTGACTGTTGAGTCAATGCTTTCTATGGAATCTTCAGCACCTGAGATTCATTCTTTCTTCTGTCTCTTGTATTCTGTTATTGATGTTTGCATCTATGACTCCTGAATTCTTTCTAAGGTTTTCTATCTCCAGAGAAGTCTCACTTTGTGATTTCTGTATTGTTTCTATTTCCATTTTTAGATCCTGGTTCTAAAAATTTTTAGATCCTTCACTTGTTTGTATTTTCCTGAAATTCTTTAAGAGATTTTTTTTTTGTTTCCTCTTTAATGGCTTCTACCTGTTGACCCATGTTCTCTTGTATTTCTTTAAGGGAGTTATTGATGTCCTTCTTGACGTCCTCTAACAGCATCATGAGACATGATTTTAAATCCATCTCTTGCTTTTCCAGTGTGTTGGGGTATCCAGGATTTGCTGTTGTGGGAGAACTGGGTTCTTAAGATGCCATGTTGCCTTTGTTTCTGTGGGTACTGATCTTGCGTTTGCCTTTTGCCATCTAGTTTTAGCTGGTGTTGCTGTCTCTGATTTTGGCATATCTGTCCTGTAAGCCTGTGTATATGTACTCTTGTGATTCCCATTCTCTCTGTGCACACAGATATGTAGGCTCTCCTGGGAGACCAGTTCTCCTGTGCTCCCATGCCTCTCAGCACTCCAAATGGCTAGTTCTCTAGGAAGTATCAGGAGCTGGTATCTTCACTATGGCAGACCTGGCAAGATTCTGCCACAGCAGAAAGAGTAAATGCCCCGAGTGCAACTGGTTCTCTAGGAAGTATCAGGAGATGGTGTCTTCACTGTGGCAGACCTGGCAAGATTCTGTCACAGCAGTAAGGGCAAATGCCCTGAGTGGCTGGTTCTCAAATGCCCTGGGTGGCTGGTTCTCAACTGCCCTGAGTGGCTGGTTCTCTAGGAAATATCAGGAGATGGAATCTTCACTGCAGCAGACCTGGCAAGTTTCTGGCTGGTGGTGGTGGGAGGGGGAGAAGGATTGGCAGGGGACTGCTATTTGGAAGGGCAGAGCTTTTGGTGGTTGCTGGGTAGTGAGTCCTGCCTGATCCCTGGTGGCAGCTCTGGGCCTCCAGTGGTAGGAGGGGGTTCTTACCAACTGCCCTGAGTGGCTGGTTCTCTGGGAAGTATCAGGAGATGGAATTTTCACTGCAACAGACCTGGCAATGTTCTGCCACAGCAGAAAGAACTGGCGGCGGTGGGAGGGGGAGAAGGATAGGACTATTGCCTTCATTTTTGTGTTTGTCATTTTTAAAATTTTAAAATAGGATGGTTTGCCTTAATGGTCCAGAGTCCCACGAACCTGCCTGTATTCTGAACTGAATCAAAGCACAGCCAGTAACTTCTACTCTTTCTATACCACTCCTTATGACCAGGCTTTATTTTTGATGAAGTTCAAGTTTTTATTTTATGACTTATGCCTTCTGTGTTCTCTGTAAAACCATTGCCTGTCTGAGGTTGTATAACGTTCCTATTTTTTCCTTGTAGCTTGTTTGGATTTGCTTTTATATTTTTCTGTATGATCCAACTCAAGTTGAATTCTGTATATGATTTAAGATGATATAATTCATTAAAGGGAGTTTTTCTTTAATGAGTAATTTTTATAAACTTGTATTTAATATTCTATGTGCAAGCTGAATTCACGAATTTATATCATGCTCCATTAATTTGTTTGGATTATTTGCATATTCACTTCCTAATCCACATGATCTTAACCTGTAGCTTTAAAAGTCTGATGTCATGTGTGTCCAATTTCTTCCTTTTGTGTTGTTTTCAGCAGTTTTCCTTAAGCTTCTCCAAGTTTAAGTTATCATTCAATTGCTAGTTTAAAAGCCTGTTGTGGTTTTGACTAAGAATACCTTAAAATCTACGTAGGGAGTAAAATAGCAACCATAAAATTGTCTTCAGATTATGAACCTGGTGAACATTTTTTCAGTGTCTGTGTCCAGAACAGACTATTTTGTTCAATCTTCTCAGATGCAATTTCCCTCAGGTCTTGCCTTCAGTGTAAGAGTAGGAGAGTGAGAATAGACATTCTTATGTTGGTTTTCTGATGATTCTGCACACATTATAGTGAGGTCACAACTGGCCTTTCAATTTATTTTCATAAATTTGGGTCTTTTACATTCAGCAATATTTCCATTTGCTTATAAAATTCTTACATGTTATTTATTAAATTTATCTAAATAATTAAAAAATGGGGTATATATCTTAACAGAATTCTCAACAGAAGAATCTTAAATGTCCAAGAATCATTTAAATTTATCCATAATACTTTAAGATTTTAAATGACTGCAATCTATATTAGGTAGGTTTCTTTAGGGAAAGAAGAGCAGAGAAAGGATGAAAGAGAGAGCAGAGTGAATAAGTTTTCCCCAGGGATGAGCCTCCTGACAGATTATCTAATCTGAAAAGATAATTTTTAACATATGTACATACAAGCAGTATTAAATGGACTCAGTAGAGTATATGTGTGTGTCTATCTAAATGTTAAAGAAGGGCTGAGTTTGTAGACCCACAATCTTATATATTAGTTTGCATTATTAAAAACTTACACTTGTGACAGAATTATTAGATGTGCAAAACTTTCCACAATTTAAAATAATAATTTGTCTCATGTCCCAATGATAATAAACACTGTCATTCCTCATAACAATTAATGAATCATGAGACCAATTGCTATAAGATATACTTATATCTTAATATTGAAAAGTATCTTTCAGTGTTAAATAATTAAAAATAGAATCAGGCTATATGTGATCATGTAGTCACATTTCTTTGGATTTGTATATGCTTTATTAGTGGAAAGAAAAAATGGTGTTACAGTTGGATCTTGAACCTTGGCTATGCTTTGGGAAGGTTCCTGACAGAGCCCTTAGCAAAGGAAACGTACAGAAGGGGACATAAGAGCATTGCAGTTGGAGAAAATGTTCTTATGCGGATAGCTCTGGTTTGTAAACGTGAGGTAGTTTGAGAAGTAAACTTAATTTAACTTTGATTCTTAAATTCTTCCTAAAAGAATTCATATTCTGTTTTCCTAAAGAATGAATTTAAAAAATGGATCTGCTAGTGTATAGGGGAAAAAGATGGAACATCTATGAAATATTTTAATAGTATAGTCAATGTTCAATCATTAGTAATAATGGAAGCAGAATTCACATCTTTCTGAGTTCAATAGATAAGTCCTGAAGTGTTGACACATAGAGCTAACATCATCCTTTCAGAACTTGCTCTACTATTTATGGCAAGTAGAAATTCGGATCTGTTTTTCCTGTGATTTGTGTTTGATGAAAGCACTGAAGACAGGAGGAAATGGCTTAACTCTTCATTCATGATTGTAAATGTTAATCATGATAGAGTTCACATCTTAGTTCATTTAACTAATCTGGCTTGTGTGGTATTTCCTATGACAATTAACTTGTGAACCCTAGTAATTTCAGTTTTAGATTGGCTTCCGTATCATGGAATGAGCATAAAGACAAAAATAGAGCTGAAATTCTATACTGTGATTATCCTTTTTTGTAACCTCACTTTTTTCTTCTTAAATGTATTCCTCTAATGAACTTTTAATAAAGATAATAATACATCAATGATTTTTAATCTTCACACAAACCAATGCTCAAAGGCATGTGGAAATAGCAAACTTAAGTTTCCTTAGAAAAAATTGGATTCTTATTTTTGTTTTCAAAGTAGTGTTCAGTTCATTCCAGAATTTGCACAGTAATTCCAGCTCATGAATAACCCATGAATAAACAAAAAACCTAGATTTGCATTGAAAAGTTTTGTGGATAATTTTGTTTCCTGAAGCTTCATCATCCTGTTAAATTACAAAACAAACACATTATTACATACTAGAAGTACTGGAAAGCCAAATATGTAGGTCACATTCCTTAAATGTTATTAACTATAATGTGGGAAAAGGGTGTTCTTGACAGATTGAGTGAAAGTCCACACTTGAGAAATTTTGCCCTGCAACAGATTTGGTATAAAAGAGGCTCAGTGTGGGAGGTGAGAGGAATGAAGACCTAGAGAAGGGATAGAGGCAGCAGGAGAACCATGGTGGGAGAGGGGCAGCTGCAGGTCATGACAGAAGCAGGTACTATGTCTCTGAGAGTTGGCCAGTGGGAGGGCTTGTACATGAACAATAAAGTGTTGGCATTATCCATATGATGGATCCTATGTGGAAAGTCCCTCCTTTACTCTAGTTTCTGGGTTCTATCTAGATTTTTCAGAGTTCTGGGATTATTAGTCAATTTCAGAGAATTATAGAGAAATCATTTACCCTTCTAGCCAATGTACCCTTTTTCTGCGAGTTCACTTAATGTTTAATTTACTAAAATATTAAGATATGAATTTATCAGATTGTTACTGTGGGACATTGGGACCAAATTGGACAGAATTGGAACCAAACATGTCCAACGTTCCTCTCTCTGGTTTCTAGCTTGTGTATTTACCTCAGGATTATGAACCGTTTCCCAACTTGGTCCTCTGAGAGCTCAGGGTGCAGGTCCTAGTTTCATAGGTAAGCTATGGTGTAGATCATATTTCTACCAGTATGGAAAACCAACTATAACTTTTGTCTTAGTTAAGGTTTTACTGCTATGAACAGACACCATGACCAATGCAAGTTTTATAAAAGGCAACATTTAATTGGGGCTGGCTTACAGGCTCAGAGGTTCAGTCCATTGTCATCAAGGCAGAAACATGGCAGCATCCAGGCAGGCATGGTACAGGAGGAGCTGAGAGTTCTACATCTTCATCTGAAGGCTGCTAGTAGAAGACTCACTTCCAGGCAGCCAGGGGAAGGTCTTAAGACCACACCCACAGTGACACACCTACTCCAACAAGGCCACATCTCCTAATAGGTTCACTTCCTGAGCGAATCATATACAAACCATCACAACTTTTCTCAGAAGACTGATGCTTATATAATGGATTATAGAAACAAATGTTTACTGAATCAGAAGGCAACACTTTCAACATGTTGGCATGTTTTGAGCACATCCGTGTGTGTGTGTGTGTGTGTGTGTGTGTGTGTGTGTGTGAGAGCCAGAAGTTGATATTAGGATCTGATCTATAATTACTTTTCTACCTTGTTTTGTGAACCAGTCTTTCACTGAGTCTAGAGATAAATGTTTTGGGTAGACTGGCTAGCTAGCAAGACACCAGTGTATGCTAATCTCTTTATCCCAACACTGTGGAGATTCAGATGTGTGGGGCCAATGCCTGCCCTTTACATGACATACCAGATTCTGAACTCTGGTATGTCATGCTTCTCCTGGAAGTACTTTTCTCATTGAACAATTGCTCACCCAGTCTTCAGTCATTTTGTTTATGAATTTTTGTTCATAATTGAAAAATAGTAAGATTTTTATGTCACCATTACATCATAAAATAACTTATAGGTATAATTTTAGTCATTGACAAATTACATAATGCATAGTGTGCTAAAATTTACTAAAAAAATCTCTCACTTATTTTCAGGTTTTATTTGTATATATGCCACAGTTTCAAGGATTACTTTAGTTTGGATAATTAGCTAGGAGTCAGGATATTCTGTATAGAGTTGTAGACTCAGTTACTACTTAATGCAACAGAAAATACAAAGGAAAACAAATGTAGGATCAAGTTCAAAGAATCCAAGAACAAACTTATAATGAATCTTTCCCTGTTAGATCACATAGAATTGAATCCAATTCCTCCAGTAATGAGTCATAGTAATATATGCAAAGTGCTGTATCCTTGAGGAACTCACCAGAAACTCAGTGTCTAACATTAAAAAGAATATTTTCTTTCCATCCATCCACATATCAACACATCCATCCAGCCCCACATACATCCATGTATCTACACATCAATGCAACCAATCTTCCATGCATCCATGCACCCATGCACCCATGCACCCATGCACCCATGCATTCATCATCTATCTTGCCTGTGTCACTCTGTGTCTATACATGTGAACTATGGAGGATATCTAGTGCGATTCTGGATCCTGCTTTCTTTGTTGGTTCTGGAGGTTGAACTCAGGCCTTCAGGTTTGTTGGCAAGTGCCTTTGCTTGCTGAGTCATCCTACCAGCCCTACATTCACCCAATAATTTTATTGAACGGTAATTACATAGACCTCATGTTTGTGTAGAGTGTGCTAGTATTTCAGATCTCTGGAAGGAAAGTAGACGTTCAGTATAATTTCTATTATTTACATATTAATCTGGGAGATGATCTAACCATTTGGGGGAAGTTTCCATTAATGTGGGAAAGTGTTTGTCTGCCACATCTCCAGGAACCTGCGACAGGTCCACCTTATACAGATTTTCCTAAGAATTGCTCTCTCATGCTAGCTTAGATTATGTCCTTTTCTGTATACAATTTAAAATGAACTGACTTGGGTATTGCCCACCTGTAATCCAAGCCCAGTGGAAGCTGTAGTAAGATGACTGCTGTGAATTTGAGGTCAACCTGGGATACAGTGTTGAGACCCTGTCTTACTTGATTGCCCTTTGTTGACATTGCTTGAGTTGTTTAAGGAGGTATGGTCTGCTGAAGAAAAATATCCCTGGGGAATGTGGGGGATTGTGAAATTTCAACAACAATGTGGAATTTACAGTACACTTATGAACTGTACTTGTGAATTCCCAGCAGTTCCTGCCTTCTGCTGTGCAATTCCCTGCAATTGTGATAACTTATTTCTTTGCAACCACACACCCAAAAAAACCTTTCTTTTATAAGTTGCCTTGGTCATGGTATTTTATCATAGCAATACAAATGTAACTAATACATTTCAGTATCTCTTGATTACAACAATTTAGAAATGTCGTTTCATTAAAATACAAACATTTTAAAAAGACTTTGATTATTGGCAATTACCTTCCTCAGAATCTATTCCTAATGACATCTGGTATGTATAAAATTGAAAATCTAAACCTTCAATAAAAGAAGTAAGATCAGATACTTAAGTGACCCAAAAAACTCCACCAGAGAACTCCTACAGCTGATAATCAACTTCAGCAAAGTGGCTGGTTACAAAATCAACTCAAGCAAACCAGTAGCCTTCCTATACTCAAAGGATAAGCAGGTTGAGAAAGAAATTAGTGAAATGACACCCTTCACAATAGCCACAAACAATATAAAGTATCTTGGTGTGGCTGTAACCAAACAAGTCAAAGATCTGTATGACAAGAACTTCAGGTCTCTGAAGAAGGAAATTGAAGAAGACCTCAGAAAATGGAAAAATCTTCCACGCTCGTGGATTGGCAGGATTAATATGGCCATCTTGCCAAAAGCAATCTACAGATTCAATGCAATCCCTATCAAAATCCCAACTCAGTTCTTCATAGAGTTAGAAAGAGCAATTCTCAAATTCATCTGGAATAACAAAAAACCCAGGATAGCTAAAACTATTTTGAACAGTAAAAGAACTTCTGAGGAAATCAGTATCATGGACCTCAAGCAATGCTACAGAGCAATAGTGTTAATAGTTGCATGGTATTGGTACAGTGACAGGCAGGTGGATCAATGGAATAGAATTAAAGACCCATAAATGACCCCACACACCTATGGTCACTTGATCTTTGACAAAGGAGCTGAAAACATCCAGTGGAAAAAAGATAGCCTTTTCAACAAATGGTGCTGGTTCAATTGTTGGTCAGCATGCAGAAGAATGCGAATTGATACATTCTTATCTCCTTGTACTAACCTCAAGTCCAAGTGGATCAAGGACCTCCACATAAAACCAGACACACTGAAACTAATAGGAAAGAAACTGGGGAAGACCCTTGATGGCATGGGCACAGGGGGGAAGTTCCTGAACAGAACACCAATAGCTTATGCTCTAAGATCTAGAATTGACAAATGGGAACTCATAAAATTACAAAGTTTCTGTAAGGCAAAGCACACTGTCAAAAGGACAAAACAGCAACCAACAAATTGGGAAAAAAGCTTCACCAACTCTACATCCAACAGAGGGCTAATATCCAATATATACAAAGAACTCAGAAGTTAGACCCCAGAATACCAAATAACCCTATTAAAAATGGGGTACAGAGCTAAACAAAGAATTTTCACCTGAAGAACTTCAGATGGCTCAGAAGCACCTTAAGAAATGTTCAACATCATTAGTCATTAAGGAAATGCAAATCAAAACAACCCTGAGATTTTGGAAATCTCAGTCAAAATGGCTAAGATTAAAAACTCAGGAAACAGCAGGTGTTGGCAAGGATGTGGAGAAAGAGGAACACTCCTCCACTGCTGGTGGGATTGCAAGCTGCTACAACCACTCTGGAAATCAGTCTGGTGGTTCCTCAGAAAAATGGGCAAGACACTTCCAGAGGACCCTGTCATACCACTCCTGGGCATATACCCAGAGGATTCCCCTGCATGCAACAAAGACACATGCTCCACTATGTTCATAGCAGCCTTATTTATAATAGCCAGAAGCTGAAAAGAACCAGATGTCCCTCAATGGAGGAATGGATACAGAAATTGTGGTATATTTACACAATGGAACACTACTCAGCAATTAAAACAATTAATTCATGAAATTTTTAGGCAAATGGTTGGAACTGGAAAATATCATCCTAAGTGAGCTAACCCAATCACAAAAGAATGAAATGCAATCACTGGTAAGTGGATATTAATTAGCCCAGAAGCTCTGAATACTCAAGACAATTAGAATATCAAATGATTCCCAAGAAGAAGGAAGGAGAAGGCTCTGGTCCTGAAAAGGCTTGATCCAGTATTGTAGGGGAGTACCAGGACAAAGAAATGGGAGGGGGCTATTGGGGAATGGTCAGAGGGAAGAGAACTTACTGGATATATGGTGAGAGGGGAACTGGAAAAGGGGAAAGAATTTGGAATGTAAACAAAGAATAAATAAAAAAAAAATAAAATAAATGGAATAGAAAACAAAACCTATATAAAAAAAAAAAGGAAAATATCATCCTAAGTGGGGTAACTCATTCACAAAAGAACACACATGGAATGCAGTCACTGATAAGTGGATATTAACCCAGAAGTTCAGAATACCCAAAACACAACCCACATATCAAATCATTCCCAAGAAGAAGGAAGGAGAGGGCTGGGGTCCTGGAAGGGCTTGATGCAGCATTATAGGGAATTGCCAGGACAGAGGAGTGGGTTGGGGTTTATTGGGGAACGGGCGGAGGGAAGAGGACTTATGGGACTTAGGGGGAGGGGGGACTGGGAAAGGGAAAATTACTTGGAATGTAAACAAAGAATATAGAAAATTAAAAAAATTAAAAAAATTAAGATCAGATCAGGTTGATCTAAATAGCAATGTCTAATGAATTTGGAGAAATAAATTTTATTGTTATTACTACTACTATAGTAATAATAATAATTATATTATTATTATTATTATTATTATTATTATTATTATGTGTGCATGTATGATGTGTGTATAAGTGTTTATATGTACCATAATGTATATGTAGAGGCCAGAGGACAATTTCTTGGAGTCTTTTATCCACTTCTTACTCTGTGTGGGTTCTAGAACTCAAGCTCAGATACTAAAACTTCAGTGGCAAGTGTCTGTACTCACTAGGCCATCTTACTACCCTGGATTTGGGGCTTTTGGTAAACATAGCCCAAGAACCTGCTTGAAAATTCTTAACAATTTCTTGGTGGCTTTGAGTTTAAGGTGATGTTTTAGACTGAAATGGTGGGGTTCCTGGGGAAGTTTAGTATGCAGATGAGGTGGCTTCCCAGATATAGTCAGGACCAGCCCTTAAGTCTGCATGTCCAGTCCATGGGAGTACATGAGCCTTCAGATCTGGATACTCTATCAGAAGAACTGCTGCTTCTCTTGCACCTGAATTAAGGTTCTTCCATTTTAAATTTGACTCATGTCTTTGTCTTCAGAGAATTGTGTGGGTATTCAAATAAAAAGCAAGATTTTCTCAGTCAGTTTGATAATTTTCCCCTGTGGCCTTTAAACCTTGAAGAAACGTTACTAATACAGTTTCTGTTTTGCAACTTTTATTTATGTAGAAGATCCTGTTGTTTGTCTACTATTGATTAGTTCTTCTGCAGATTTGCAGAATGAATTTGAAAATATCTGCATTTTACACCTTTGCACGTATTTTTCTTTTTCAAATCTGTAACAAATCTCTTTATTCTTACAGTTTAAAATCTTATTTCTCTTGTTTTGTAGGATATAACAAACATTTCAGTTAGTGATGACACAAACTTTAAAAAAGTTTGCTAGAAGATTCTTTTTTTTTTCCGAGACAGGGTTTTTCTGTGTAGTCCTGGCTGTCCTGGAACTCACTCTGTAGACCAGGCTGGCCTCGAACTCAGAAATCCGCCTGCCTCTGCCTCCCAAGTGCTGGGATTACAGGCGTGCGCCACCACGCCGGGCTTGCTAGAAGATTCTGATCATTTCTCAGTTTGGGAAATTATTCCACAATTTGTTATGTTCCTTTGTACTTAATCTGACCTCATCTTAAGTCCCATGTGGAATTGTGTGCAATTCCTGCCAGACACTCACTTTTCGTCCTCCACTCTAACCTTCCCTCTCTTTCCTGCCCAAAGATGCTTATCCTCTGCTTTGCAGGAGTGCCTGCCAAGTCTGCTCACTTGGTATTCTGTGCTGTCACACACACTCCTACTGCATCTAAACCACATTTGAAGCATTCCACTCACATTTTTCTTTGTATTTCTTGTCTTATAAAAAGTGCTCATTTTATATTTTATTTTTCTAACGACTTTTACTAATTTTTAGTCTTATATTTTGCTTACTGTATTTAATAATAATAACAACAACAACAACAACAACGATGACAATAATAATAAATTTGACCCCTGGTCTACTAGAATATTTATAAAAGCACCTGGGTTCAATTCCCAGTACCCACAGCAGTTCACAACCATCTATAACTCTAGTCCTTAGGGGATCTGATATCCTCATATAGGTTTCAAGGCACCAGGTGTGCTCATGGTACGTAGTAATATACATAGGCAAAACACTCATATATATAAAAAAAGATAAAAATTTAAAAATTAAAAATATTTTTTTTGTATTTAATTTCCTTTCCTGGAATTTCAGAACATGAGAGCATACTCATTTCCTATGGTACTACCAGCCATTTGTAAATCACACACCATCCATCTAGTTTAAACTCTGACAGTGGTATCAGACTTGCTCTGTCAATTCTATGCATAACTTTTCTGAATATAGTCCCAGAGGCAAGAAAAATACAATTAATTTCACTGAACTTAGCATATGTGTAGTTCTGGTTCTTTCTAAAGACTAATGGTAAATCAACTTTGTTACCTTTTCTGGTTATTGATGATTCATGAATTCCTGCTTGAATCCATGTCCCTTACACTCTGATCTACTAGAGGCTTCTATCACTACTCTGTTCCTCCCATGTGTTCACATATCCCTTGGTTTTATAAATACACTTGTAATTATATTTAAGGCCTACCAGGATAATTCAAGGTTCGTTCTCTCTCTCTCTCTCCTCAGTATTACCATAGTTGCACAATCTCTTGTGTCATAGAAGAGAACATTTCCAGAGTCAGTATGTCAGCATCTTGGGAGATGCTGTTGAGTCAACCATTGACCTTTCCTTGTGTCTCAGTGTGGTAGGTGTCAAATTCAGATCTGGGTTCACACATCTTAGCAGTTGTCTCCACTTGGGATGGGAGGTACTATGTTTACTCCACTGTGAAATGAGGATAGCATCCACATCCATGACTCTTAGGAGTACTGTTCAGATTAGATCAGGAAGTGGGTGGATGAATAGTTTTGCAAACTACATTTTCAGTACAGATTAAATCACATTACCATGGATATAGGCCTGCATAAAAAGAAGGAGCTCGATTCCAAGGGAGTGACTACAGCACAGCATGTGGTTTTGCTCCAGCTTTACTCATTCTCTTAAGGTGTGTCAATTACCCACTTTTAGTTGTGTTCATCTGTGGTGATTGGCTGTCAATATCTCTCCACCATCCCCAATAATCTTTAGATGTCAACCTACAACACTCAGGCTCGGCTGAGATAGGATCTTTCTCACTCCACTTCTTCTTTCTTAATTATCACTACCTATTTGGGGCATGACAAATTATAATCTTCATTATGCATTACTGACAAACCTGTCACATTCAGCCTTTGCATGGGGTGTTCTCCTAAAATGAGATTTATTTCAAACCTTCTTCCAGACTTGGAGTTGTTTTCTTCTCTTGTTGTGTTAGAGTTGTGGACTTCAAATAGATTTTGATGGATGTGAGGAGAGAGGGAGAGAGAGGGAGAGAGAGAGGGAGGAAGAGGGGAAGGGGGAGGGGGAGGGGGAGGGAGGGGAAAGAGGCGGGGGGAGGGAGGGGAAAGAGGAGGGGGAGGGAGGGGGAGAGGGGTGGGGAGGGAGGGAGGTAGAGAGAACATTAGAAAACATTATCTTCCTTCCTTCCTTCCTTCCTTCCTTCCTTCCTTCCTTCCTTCCTCCCTCCCTCCCTCGCTCCCTCCCTCCCTCCATCTAGTAACACTATGGATAGTGTTACTATCTATATATCAGACTAACATTAATTAAATTTCCCATTGCTGTGATAAAATGCAATTGATTAGAGGCAACTAAAGGAAGGGCTAACTGTGCCCCATAGTTTGCATATAGTCTGTCTTGGTGGTGCAAGGTGGCTGTGAGAGCAAACAGGTGTAGCACTGATGGCAGGAGTATGGGGCATCTGGACACATTGTTTCCAAAGACTGGGGCTTAGCTGATGTCTTCCTTATTCTTGTTTTTGCTTGGGATGCTGGTCTGTGCCATGGCATCATCCACATCTAGGATGAATTTTCTCTTCTCAGCTAAACCTCCCTGGAGACACTCTCAGAGATACCTAGAGAGGCATATCTCCTCAATAATACCAGATTCAGTCATAAAATCAAGATAGACCATTATAAGGCTTAAGTATAAAGTGAGTTTTCTTAGGATCTTAAGGTTTGTGTCATGTAAAACTTTAATAAATAAACAGGATTTTTTATTAATCAGTTTTATAGAGGTGTCACCTATAAACATCAAAATATTGAGGAATATTGCTTTTCTTCTACATCTTTATTTTTCCTGAATCTATTTCAAAACAGTTCATTTTATTCAAACCAAAGAAGGTAGCTATAATAATTTTAGAACACATACATTGTTCACTTCATTTTACAAAATAATACATATGAATTAGTTTAAATGGACCATTTAGCCATTTGTTCTAAAATTCAACTAATATAGCAGATAGAATTCAGCTACCCAAGCAACTTTTTTAGGTTTGATTATTCAAATGATTAAGATGCTATTTGTCAACTCTAGGTTACCATCCCTTTTAATTATATAGATAATCAAACTAAGAACTGCTAATTCTCTCTCCTATTAATTGTTTGTAATTACCTACAGATTAAAACTGCATGTGTAATTAACTCTAAGAATTAATTGATACAAAGGGATTGATAGAAAGGAAACAAAATGAGCTCAGCAGTAAAGAGGCTCTGGGGACCCAAGACCACTAAACCCATTTGGTTCTGTCATGTCCTAATAAAGATATATTGGTTTTTCGTTGGGGCTTTCTTCAGAGGCAGCTGCATGCCCTGTTACTTCACAGCATTTACTTTCTTGGTTCAGTGAAACCTTCTATGCAAAGTTTGAATTGCTGTTGTCTTTTGCCAATGTTCAGATGAACTGAACAAATCTATTGTGTGTGTCGGGGAATGCTTACCAGTTTTCTGTGAATCATTTGAGTAATTTAAATTTCTAAAACGGGTATGATTATTAGGTTTCAGAAACATCTTCCACCTGTTTAAATAATTGGCTCATGTAAGTACATAAATTTGAATAAAAGTGAAAAGTCTTCCACCTGGAGAATACTTGGAAACTATTGCCATTATAATTGTGAAGATATTAAAAACTAAGGAAGGATAATCTGGTAAAAAAAATTCTGTCTCCCAAAAGATGGCACTTTAACATCCTGTGAAGCGTTTCTGTCCCCTCGTGAAGCTGCTCTTGCTGCTTGGAATGCCATTCAGTGCCCACTGGGGCTGGGGTGTCAGGGCGTGTGAAGCATTTCCAGTTGTGTCTAGATTGTCAGTGAGATATGCAGAAGACAGCAGAATAATATGAACTTGGGGCATTTTCCAAGAGAGCGCCTAAAATAAGAAATGAGGAAATGCAAAGTCAGGAAGACATCAGTGTGAGGAGGTCTTTAGCATGTGTTTTTAATGCCCGAGAACTGCTGCTCTTCACTGCTGTTGAGAGTTTTGATGAAATTTTTAATTATTCTGCCTATCAACATGCAGCCTGCTCCTGTGCAGCCTTTACACACTCATGCTTGCACACACATCTAGATTTCAGAGTCTGTTTCTCTGTGGCATCACCTGAGAAGACTGTTGACTCTGAGATGATTTTGTGATGATTTAGTCTGACAAATGGCTCTGGTTTTCTTTAAACTCCAAGCTTATAACTTTGGGCTGACTTTGTGGAATAAAGTGGGATTTGTTGCTTGTCACCTTGCATGCCAGCTTCTAAGGGAAGTCATTAGCATACATCAGTGTGTGAATGATTGCCTTGAAGATTTTAGTGGAGGCTTTACTGCTTCCTGGAGTGGAAACATTACAGCTATATTTTCTAGTGTGATACCTACATACTGGAG
Source organism: Apodemus agrarius (assembly GCA_964023405.1). Lineage (NCBI taxonomy): Eukaryota > Metazoa > Chordata > Mammalia > Rodentia > Muridae > Apodemus > Apodemus agrarius. The sequence goes on along the minus strand of OZ030024.1, from coordinate 59,567,392 downwards.
AAAATAATACATGGCCTTTTCAACTGCACGAGTCTGTCTGGCGGGTAAACAAGATAAAATATTTGAAAACTCTGAGTTCTCCTTTAGAAATAAATTGTATGGTATTAGTTCCGTGTGGAGTTTTGATCCATTGGTGGGCAAGAAGATCCACTGCTTTGCTCATATAATTCTACAGTGTTTGAGGTTTTCTTTTATATTTTCTCACTTTAATATATAATAATATAGATTATTGCATTTCATTAAAATCTCTACACACAGACACACATATGACACACACACTCAGACACATCCAGACACACCACACACACACACACACACACACACACACACACACATCATACCACACCACATACACACATACACATACTACACCACACACTACACACCACATTCACACACATACACCACACTCAAACACACTCAGACACACACCACATACTACACACACACACACATACACACACACACACACACACATCATACCACACCACATACACACATACACATACTACACCACACACTACACACCACATTCACACACACACACACATACACCACACTCAAACACACTCAGACACACACCACATACTACACACACACACATACACATACACACACACACACACACCACACTCAAACACACTCAGATACACACCACATACTACACACACACACACACACACACACACCACACTCAAACACACTCAGACACACACCACATACTACACACACACACACACACACACACACACATACACACACACACACACACACACACACACGACTTTGATCATGCTTACACCCTCAACTGCCCTTTTTAGACTCCTTTCTCCAATTCTCCTTTTCACAACTACACTAGTGTCTTTTTAAGTTGCACACCCATATATCTTCCTGGACCTAAACAGTGCACATGAAAGGTGACACATGTCTTAGTATATAGCTTTTTGGATTTAACATGATAATCTTCTGTACCATAATTTTTTTCTGCAGATGACACAATCACATCTTTATGTTTGACTAAATCTCACTTGTGCACACTCCACATTTTTCTGTTTGTCTGTTGTTTGGCCCCTTGACTGGTTCTGTAACCTAGCTGTGACTTATGTTAGCACAGCAGGGAAAGGTGGTTGTACAAGTTTCTCTGTAGTAAGGTGATTTTGTTTCTTTTTGGGTATATACCAGAAGTATTATAGCTGGATCAGATAGTTCTATTTCAATTCTTTGGGGGAACTTTCATATTGCGTTCCATTCAGGTTCTCTAATTTACATTTGTAGTGGGTCATCCCCATGTGACCCAGCATGAGTAGCACTTCTCAGTTTCTGGTTTCTTCACAGTAACTACTTGACTTGAATTTAGTTTTGTATTTTTATCTATGTAGTTTTGATTTGCATTTGTCTTATGGCTCAAGATTCTAGACATCTTTTATGTATCTATTGGTCTGCTATCTTCATTTGAAGTGTCTTTTTATATAATTTGTCAATTTATTGAGTTTATTATTACCCTTTTGGTGCTTGGATTCCTCTCCACTTTTTGTAGACTGTCACTTCACTATGTTGTCTCTGCACAGAAGCTTTTCAATTTAACACAAACCCCTTTGCCACTGTTGCTCTCAGTTTCACAGTTATGTGTAAAAAAAGGTCTAAAAATCCTGGCCTATAAAGGACACTGTCAGAAGGACAAAACGACAACCAACAAAGTGGGAAAAGATCTTCACCAACCCCACATCCGACAGAGGGCTAATATACAATATATACAAAGAACTCAAGAAGTTAGACCCCAAAGAACCAAATAACCCTATCAAAAAATGGGGTACAGAGCTAAACAAAGAATTTTCACCAGAAGAAATTCGGATGGCTGAGAAACACCTTAAGAGATGTTCAACATCATTAGTCATCAGAGAAATGCAAATCAAAACAACCCTGAGATTCCACCTCACACCAGTCAGAATGGCTAAGATTAAAAACTCAAGAGACAACAAATGCTGGCGAGGATGTGGAGAAAGAGGAACACTCCTCCACTGTTGGTGGGATTGCAAAATGGTAAAACCGCTCTGGAAATCAGTTTGGCGGTTCCTCAGAAAATTGGGCATGTCCCTTCCAGAGGACCCTGGCATACCACTCCTGGGCATATACCCAGATTATTCCCCTGCATACAATAAAGACACATTATCCACTATGTTTATAGCAGCCTTGTTTATAATAGCCAGAAATTGGAAGGAGCCCAAATATCCCTCAAAGGAGGAATGGATACAGAAAATGTGGTATATTTGTACAATGGAATACTACTCAGCAATTAAAAATAACGAATTCATGCAATTTGTAGGTAAATGGTTAGACCTGGAAAATATCATCCTGAGTGAGCTAACCCAATCACAAAAGAATGCACATGAAATGCAATCACTGATAAGTGGATATTAATGAGCCCAGAAGCCCTAAATACTCAAGGCACAATTCGCAATCAAATGATTCCCAAGAAGAAAGGAGAGGACCCTGGGCCTGGAAAGATTGGATCCAGTTTTGTAGAGAAACCGTGGGGGGAGGGGGAATGATTGGGGAATAGTTGGGGGGGAGAGGAACTATGGGACATAGGGAGGGGGGAACTGGGAAAGGGGAAAGCCTTTGGAATGTAAACATAGAATATAGAAAATAAAAATTAAAAAAAAATCCTGGCCTATGCTGATACCTTGAGGTGTTTTATAGTTTCTGGTCTTACATTAAGGTTTTTGAGGTGATTTGTAGAGGGGGAGGTAGGAATCTGGGAGTCTGGTAAAATTCTACAAGTATGTGTGCACAGTTTTCCAAGTACCATTTGTCATAAAGGGCTTTTATCCAACATATGTTTGTGGCACCTTTGCTGAGAACCAGAGGGCTGTTAGCTGTGGTGGCTGAGGTCAAATTGTTTTTTGCCAGTATGTGTGTAGCTACTTTCCTCTCAGTGCTAATGAGGCAGAGGCATGGGGCCATTTCATGTAAGATATTGTTCTGTCCCCAGAAAAATTCATGAACTTAAATCAGAGATTAGAAATAGGTGTCCAGTTCTCTAGAACAGGGCTTCCTAAATTTTTTGACTGGCAACCCTCTTTTGCCTTAGAAATTGTGCCCCCCCCCAGTATAGGAATCTATAAAACAGGCATAGAAATAAAATGTTTACTGATAAATCAAGAAAAAATTATTTAAAACATTTCTTTGCTATACATGTAACTTTACCACTGAAGATTGAGAAGTTTGTACAATGAATTAAGTCCTGACTGAATATTTGAAACTATAAGACACAGAATATCTTTGTCTTTGTTTTTCAGAGTTGATTGAAAATTTTTTTACACTTTATACTGGTTAGTTGACTAACAAGTAAATAATTTAATTGAGGAACAAAATATTCACCTTCCCTTTAATATGGCTGAATTCCATGATGACCAGAGTTTTTCCAAGGGAGAGTGAATTCCACTGTTACATCAACTTAATATCCTGAGCCAGAACTAAGGTCATTATACATTCTTAGTAGCCATACCAATATTGTTTCAAACAAGGCCACATCATGTCAAACACGGAGTTTTATCAATGCCAAGCTAAAGGCAGACAGTGCATGAGACTATCAGTAGATTCTACTATTGTGAAATTAGAATCACAGAGATGTTGAAGATACCATAACAAATCAGAGTTAGCATTTTTGTCATGTTTGCTTTGAGATTTGATAGGAAGGGAAGAAGAGGAAAATATTTACTTGAGACTCTGTGTTTCCACTCAACATGGCTGGCATTGAAAATTTATATACATAAAAGTCTACCTCCACCCTCCATGCTTCAGTAGCTGATAGAATACTTTTTTGATTATATATTTTCCTGATGAATGAAATCATACACACATATTTAAATGGCTAGTTCATTATTTTCAAAACACAAATATTACTCTAGTGGTTCCTAAATCTCAAAATGACATTTTTTTAAACTTTTCAAGATAAGATTTCTTTACTTTTATTATTTTTATTAGATATTTGCTTTATTTACATTTCAAATGTTGTCCCCTCAAAAAACCACCTGTCCCATCGCCCCCTTACCAATCCCTACTTCTACTTTTCGGACCTGGCATTCCCCTACACTAGGGCATCAAGCCTACATAGGACCAATGGCCTCTCCTCTTATTGATGTCTGAAAAGGCCAACCTCTGCAACATATGTATCCGGAGCCATGGGTCTCTCCATGTGAACACTTTGGTTGGTGGTTTAATCACTAGGAGTTGTCGGGGGTACCAGCTCCTTGGGTCCTTTCTCTCGCTCCTCCATTGGGGACCCTATGCTCAGTCCATTGGTTGGCTGTGAGTCATGGGTATTTTGATCCCCTTTCTAAGAAGGACCAAAATATCTATACTTTGGTCTTCCTTCTTGAGCTTCATGTGGTCTATGAATTGTGTATTGTATATTCCAAGCTTTTGGGCAAATATCTACTTATCATCGAGTTCATACCATGTGTGTTCTTTTGTGTTTTGGTTACCTCAGTACAGATGATATTTTCTAGTTCCATCCTTTTCCCTAAGAATTTCATGAATTCATTGTTTTTAATAGCTGAGTTGTACTCCATTGTGTAAATGTAACATATTTTCTGTATCCATTCCTTTGTTGAGGGACATCTGGGCTCTTTCCAGATTCTATTATAAATAAGGCTGCTATGAACAGAGTGGAACATGTGGTCTTATTACATGTTGGAGCATCTTCTTGGTATATTTATGGCCAGGAGTGTTATAGATTGGTCCTCAGGTAATACTATGTCCAATTTTCTAAGAAACTGCCAAACTGATTTCCAAAGTGGTATTGCTAGCTTGCAATTCCACCAGCAATGGAGGAGTGTTCCTCTTTCTCCACATCCTCTCCAGCATCTGTTGTCCCCTGAGTTTTTTTTTAATCTTAGTTATTCTGACTGGTGTGAGGTGGAATCTCAGGGTTGTTTTAATTGCATTTCACTGAATATTAAGGATGTTGAAAATTTCTTTAGGTGTTTCTTAGCCATCCGATATTCCTCAGTTGAGAATTCTTTGTTTAGCTCTGTACCCCATTTTTAATAGGGTTATTTGATTCTCTGGAGTCTAACTTCTTGAGTTCTTTGTATATATTGAATATTAGCCCTCTGTTAGATGCAGGATTGGTAAAGATCTTTTCCCTATTTGTTGGCTGCCCTTTTGTCCTATTAACATTCTCCTTTGTAAGTTTATGAGGTCCCATTTGTCAATTCTTGATCTTAGAGCATAAGCTATTTGTGTTCTATTCAGGAAAATTTCCCCTGTACCCATGTGTTCCAGGCTCTTCCCCACTTTATCTTCTATTAAATTCAGTGTTTCTGGCTTTATGTAGAGGTCCTTGATCCACTTGGACTTGAGCTTTGAACAGGGAGAAAAGAATGGATCAATTTACATTCTTCTACATGTTGACTGCCAGTTCAACCAGCACTATTTGTGGAAAATGTTGTCTTTTTTCCACTGGATGGTTTAGCTCCTTTGTCAAATATCAAGTGACCATAGGTGTGTTGGTGTGCTTCTAGCTCTTCAATTCTATTCCACTGATCTACCTGCCTGTTGTTGTACAAATGCCATGCAGTTTTTTAATCACTATTGCTCTCTAGGTCACTACTGGTTTAGGAGTTCTCTGGTAGAATTTTTGGGGTCATTTAAGTATACTTTCATATCATCTGCAAATAGTGATACTTTGACTTCTTCCTTTCCAATTTGTATTACTTTGACCTCCATTTGTTGACTAATTGCTCTGGCTAGGACTTTGAATACTACATTGAACAGGTAGGGAGAGAGTGGACAGCCTTATCAAGTCCCTGATTTCAGTGGGATTGCTTCAAGTTTCTCTCCATTTAGTGTGATGCTGGCCACTGGTTTGCTCTATATTGTTTAAAAACAATGAATTCATGAAATTCTTAGGCAAATGGATGGAACTAGAAAACATCCTGAGTGAGGTAACCCAACCACAAAAGAACACACACAGTATCCACTGTTAAGTGGATATTGGCCCAGATGCTTGGAATATTCAAGATAAAATTCATAGACCAATTGAAGCTCAAGAAGAACAAAGACCAAAGTATGGAAAATTTGGTCCTTCTTAGAATGAGGAACAGAACAGCCATGGGAGGAGATACATAGACCAAGTGTGGAGTAGAAGCATAAGAAACGGCCATCCAGGGATTGTCCCACCTGGGGCTCCACCCCATATTCTGTCATCAAACCCAGACACTAATGTGGATGCCAACAAGCATTTGTGACAGGAGCCTGATATAGCTGTCTTCTGAGAGGCTCTGCCAGTACCTAACAAATATAGAAGTGAGTGCTGCCAGCCAACCATTGGACTGAGTACAAGGTCCCCAAGGGAGAAGCAAGAGAAAGAACCCAAGGAGCTGAAGAAACTGTCATCCCCATAGGAGGAACAACATTATGAACCAACCAATACCCCCCCAGAGCTTCAAGGGACTAAATTACCAAATAAAGAGTACACATTGAGGGACCCATGGCTCGAGCTGCGTATGTACCAGAAGATGGCCTTGTTGGACATCAAAGGGAGGAGAGGCCTTTGTCCTTGTGAAGGCTGGATGCCCCAGTATAGGGGAATATCAGGATGGCAAGCAGGAGAGGGTGTGTTGGTGAGCAAGGGGGAAGGGTTATGGGATAGGGTATTTTCAGAGGGGAAACCAGATGAGATAATGTATGAAATATAAATAAAGAAAATATCTAATAAAAATTGAAAAAAAAAGAGAAAGTTTCACAAGGAGGCTGGAGGGATGGCTCAGTGGTTAAGAGCACTGGCTATGCTTCCTGAAACTCTGGTTTGATTTCTAGCACCCACATGGTATCTACCAACCTCCTGTAACCAGTTCCATGGGATCTGATACCTTCTTGTTGGCTCCATGGACAATGGATTCATGGTACACAGATGTCCATTCATGCAAAACACTTATACAAATAAAAACTACCCCAAATTTACAGGAAGTTTGAGGACTTGCCATACCTCTGAAATTTCCTGTGTAATTCTGTATCTCCCAAAGCTTATAAAAACTCTAAGTAAAAGATACGTGACTTTTCCAGGTACACGTCTTTTGTTGTTTTAATCTAACTGTTCTCTGCAAGCTATTTATTGAAATTTGCTTCCACTAAAGAATTTCCTGTATTCATATTGAGTCATGAGTACAATATATGATTTACTGTGCTCTCTTTTAAAAGAGGTTTTAAATGTTTTGATAGAGACCAGAGACTCTTGACTAAACAATCATATATGAATAAAATATGCATGTATATTAGGATATGTGTACAATAATATTTGCTCTTTTATGATTTTAATTTACATTTTGCTTCCCTATAAGACATTTAGCCTATGATCCTATAAATAAATAGAAGCAGGTAAGTAGAACAAATATGTCTGAAGTTTCATAATTTATGATAAGCACCATAAATATTGAGCTGATACTTTCTGAAGAGAATATATGAGTAAATATTAGGAAAGTTGGAAATCTGATTTGGTTTATTTGGATGACAAGATTGAACTATTCTTTTCACAAAATAATGGGTACTTTTGATAAATAAATTATCAGGTAAATCTCAAATCTCATCATTTTCTTTGTTCTTTTTAGTTTATTTGTTTATACATCAAACGCTGCTCCCCCCTCACTCTTTCATCACTGATCCCACCCCTCCCCACATCTCCCATATCCTCTGAGAGGGTGGCTTTCCCTGAGTGTCTCCCCACCCTGGTGCATAAACTCTCTGCCAGGGTAGGCACATCCTCTCTCACTGAGGCCAGTGGGAGCATGCCACAGTTGTTGGGGGCCCACATGGAGGCTGAGCTACACATCTGCTACATAGGTGCCAGGGCCTCGTTCAAGCCCATGCGTGTTCTTTGGTTGGTGGCTCAGTCTCTGAGAGCTCCCAGGAGAACAGGTTAGTTTTCATGCTCATCATTTTCTTCTCTTTTTTATGATTGCAGCTGAATTCCCATGGAAGAACTGAGTGCATCTGCTGCTTGGCTGGTTCCTCTTTCACAGCTTCATCTCTTTTGCAGTTTTAAAACTTAATCCTTAATAATAATTTTCTGGATTTCCTTTTAGTGTGCTTACATGACAGAGAAGTTTTCCTTTTATTTTTATGTGTGCAATTCATGAATAGGATTTTATTTGAAGTCTCCTTAAAAAAAATAGGAGTCACCATTCTTGGAGAAGTGAGTACTGAGGATGAACCCAATAGCTTGCAGACAGCACACTGGATGCAATAAAAACACGGAGCATCACTGGGAAAGAGCTAATTAATTCAAGTCTTTCCTTGTGCAGGGCCATCGCTTCTTCATCTCTCTCTGATGAGATGACAAGATGTGATTTTAACACAGAAAAGTGAGCCCATAAAGATGATTTGCTTTCCTTCTTGTATCATTAAGCACTATGATCAGTATGTACTCATCTTAGATAAATATTATTTTAACCTCCATCAATATTTCTAGCTGACAGGACGCTTTCTGATTGGAAGAGCACTGCATCAATAAGGTCTCCCCAGTTGCCTCATGAATCTGCTCAGAGTTTATCAGGATCCTCAGTGATTTTTAAGGATTATTATATGGTAAGTATTTTTAAATATGGACATGGTATTTACTTTTTTCCCCAGTAAAATATTGGGTCAATTTTAATGAAAAAATATGAAACTTTATGGTGGACCTATTTGATTTCTAAACTCTTCATTGAAAGCCATCTCCTTAGCCATGTCTTTTCAGTTCATGCCTGCAGTCCCAGCACCTGTGACGCTAAAGCAGGAGACTGGCTGTGTGTTTGACGTCAGCCTAGGTAACAATTCTAAGATATTGTCTCAAAATCAAAAGCAACCTCACCAAAATAGATAAATAAAGAGTCTTCTCTTCCAGAAGGAAATCTTGATCTTTTTTATCATGCTTGGTGTAAAATTTACTGATCACCTTGACCCATAATATGTGCATTATATTTTATTAGAAAAGCACTGAGCCAAAGGATCGTTACATGGTTTCTTGTATATGTGATCACAAGACTACTATTTTCTGTATTATATCAAGGAGTCAAGTAGAGACTGTGAATGAAAACAACTACATGAAGTGTGATAATGGAAGGACCGAGAAAATCCAAATGCAATTTCCTGACTGCTTATGTATGGCTTTTAGGATGAAGACTCTAATACAGAGCACATGAACCTATTGTCTGACAGTCTTTTGGGTTCTTCTATTAGAGCAAGTCCTTAGAAACAGTGGTGTGAAAACCACAGGAAATTCAGCTTTAAACATCTTTAGCACCAATTTTTTAAAAAAAGATTACAGAACTATGACACTGTGTCTCAGAGTTAGTCTGTATATCTAATTCTTCTTACATGATCTCCCCTGTGTGTGAGTATGTGTGACCCCTCTTTTCTTTTATCCTATATTTTTATATGTTGATGGTTTATTTAATTTTCTTCCCTTCCCATTTGCTACCATAGAAAAATATGACAGTGAGTGGTATCAGATTGATTAAACAACAAAAGTTCATTCTTCTCACAGTTCTGGATCCCAGAAGTTAGCCCTCAAGGTTGCTGGGAGGTGTTTCTTCTGAAGCATCACTGCTGACTGAGAGGCATCTGTCTTCTGTGTGTGTCTTCCCCTGGCCTTCCCTCTGTTTGCATGGATCCTGGTGTCTCCTAACTTCTGATTACATTTAATCTTAGCTTCCTAAGAGCTGTATATCCAAGATAGGCACACTGAGGGCTGGGACTCTAGCAAGTTTGAAAAAATACAATTTAATTCATAAAATTGTTAAATGAAATATATTTGAAATGTCTCCTTATGTTGAATAGTCCCTTACTCTTTCTTTCTTTCTTTCTTTCTTTCTTTCTTTCTTTCTTTCTTCCTTCCTTCCTTCCTTCCTTCCTTCCTTCCTTCCTTCTTTCTTTCTTTCTTTCTTTCTTTCTTTCTTTCTTCCATTCTTTCTTTCTCTTCAGTAGTGATACATGGGCCATGGCTCACAGGTCAGAGGACAACATACAAGAATTAGTTCTTTCTTATACTGTATAGATTTTGGGGTTTGAACCTAAGTTATCAAGATTAGTGGAAAGCACCTTTACCCATTCACCAGGAATAGTTCTTAACTTGTCATTTAAAAATATTTCATTTATATTTTTCCTATAATCACAACTTTAAAATTAAGTCACATTTATCTTATGGTGTTAATTATGTTACTAATATCTTTATGAGTCTACTTTACTAAAACTAAATTTTTACAAGTCTGTTTTAGGTATGGAAATTATATGGATTTTTTTGATGGAAAATATAGACATGTCCACATTTTTATATTTTAATGAATGTAGATATGGAAGTTACAGGAACACAATTTCCTGAAAAAAGTGAAGTCATTGTTATATATTGATTATATATAAGGAAGACATGACTTAATCCATCATTGTTATAGTTTAGAAGGAAGATGTCTCATGTGCTTAGACACTTTTTTACTAGCTGTTGCCATTGTTTTGATAGGTTATCTGACATTCATGATGCTGAAACTAGATGGGAAGTAGTGGGCCTTATGGATATAACTTGATTTTTGTTTCCTGTGCTTCCCGACTTGGTGATATGACGTAACCAGTTGTCTCTCCAAGTATGAACCAGACTTGCCGCTATGCTGTCCCTCACATTATATACTCTACTCTCTCAAACCATGGGGAAAACCCTTCTTCTCCTAAGTATAATCCTGGTGATATAAAATCACCAATATAGAAAATCAGTCCTGAGAAATGGAGTCACTGCTGTGGTAAACATAGTGGCTCACAAGCCTTTGGAGAGGTTCTCAGTGGGAATGTGAAAGAGTTTGGAGGCTAGAAAAGAGGTCATGTGCTATAAGTAGAGCTTAATGGGCCTTTCTGGTAGATGTTCAAAGACAAAAATGTTTTTAGAAATGTAAGTGTCAAAGTGTTTGTGTGAAGTTTCAAAGGGGAAGAAGGACTCTACTAGGGACTTGCATGTTCCGACAATGAATCTGGCTACATTCTGCCCTTGTGTTGGAAAATTTATGTGAATTAAAAATTGATGAATTTTTGCTTGTCAAAGGAAACTTCAAAGCATTATAGCATTCAAGTTCTTCAGTGGTCACTTCTCACTGCCTTTTGCCAGGTTTACATTGGGGAAGAGCAAAAAGTTGGGGGAAATGTTCACTTTGGTAAGAAAAAGTGTGCACCTGGATGGGAGTTGTATACATGGTTGCTGTAGAGAAATTAGCACTATGAGAAATGGCTCTGCCTATAATGTGCTTGCCACGGAAGCATGCAGACCTGAGTTTGGACCCTCAGCACCCACGTAGAAACCAGACCTAGTGCTGTGTGTTTGCAAGCCCAGCTCTGGAAGGTAAGAAGAAGGTGGAGCCTGCCAGCTGGCTACGCAAGCAAGTCTGTGAGCTCTATGTCCAGTGAGAGACTGTCTTAGATGTAAGTTAAATAGTGACTGTGGAAGATGCCTAACACCGACCTGTTTCCTTCACACAAATAGAAAAGGTGAGCAGACATAACCATTTTGCGTAAGTGCAGTTAGAGTTAATTAGGGCTGTATCTTATCTGTGCTTCTGGCACCCCTGGATTTTCCAAGGTTTATTATTAGAAGTGGCTTTAATCTTTTAGAGATGGCTTGTGCTTTGTCTAAGGATTCTCCGATCCTACAAAACACTAACATTTCATGTAGAGATACAAGAATAAGTTCTAAGTTTATTTCATGTTTTGAATAAGTAAAATTATTACAGAATTATTTTATTTAATTAAAAATGCATATCCTAAAGTAACCTGTTTTGACTACTCTTAGCACTCTGGCTGAGTGCAATCACATCCACACTCCTGCAGAACTGCAGCTGCTGTCATTCACCTTCAGGACACCTTTGTTATCTAAAACTGTCAAACTCTGTCCCTGCTAAGAGCTAATTCTCCTGTAGCTCCTTTCCTGAACTCCCAGATGCCACCACTACACTTGCTGCTTGCTGCCTCTGTGACTCTGACCTCTACAGGTACCCCAAATAATCAGAATCTTACAGTCTATTTTCTTCTTTAGTGAATGGTGATGTCTTAAAAGTTTATTTTGGATTGTATTGTGTGTCAGATGTAAATCCTTTACTGGACTGAACAATACTATGTTTCAGACTGGGTATCTATCAAATGAGTAGCTTTCATCTTTTGAATGTTCAGAGTAATGTCACTGTGAATGTTGGGATTCACATATCTGAATTTCTGTGTTTATTTCTTTGGAGTATGTGCCAGAAATGAGATTGCCAATTTACGCTATATTTTACATTTAAATCTTTGAGAAATCATCTTATTTTTTATATTGCTACTTTTTTGTATAGAATAAATAAAAGTCTGTATCCTTGAGGAAAAACCACTTGAGTTATGATTTATGGCCTCTGAAAATTGAGATACTTATGGCTTTATATTGAAAGATAATATTTTTTAAGGTAACAGAAACCCACAGACATAATACTCTACACAAATATCAAAGTGTAAAATTACTTTATAATCAGATGGGCAAGACTACTGTCTCCATTTTATCTTTCACTCACGCATCAAAATTCTAAAAATACATACAGAAGTCCTAAAGAGTATAGACATGGGCTACTAAAATCATAATAGGCAAAGCAAAGCAAAGCAAAGCAAAGCAAAGCAAAGCAAAGCAAAGCAAAGCAAAGCAAAAACAAAACAAAGCAAAACAAACCTCTGGTGTTCTTCAGTATTTAGAGATGTAACATTTAATGTTTGTATCATTAGCACTGTCTTATTTTATGTGTGTTTTTTATGTATACATACCACATGTGAGAAGAGAGCGATGGGACCTGAAACTGGAGCTACAGATGCTCTGAGCTGCCATCTGCATAGTGAGAACTGAAATGGCATTCCTTGAAAGAGCAGCATGTGCACCTAACCACTAAGGCATCTTGCTATCCCCAACTTGTATCATTTTTGAAAATGATAATAATTAAAACAGATATTGTCAGACGTTTCTAGCTAATCTTTATAAACAGTGCAGTGAGGAAACATGCTTATTGTCAGTTATGCAAGACTTCCTTGTTTGATTGTTTGATTCCTTCTGTTGCAGTAGCTCTAGGGTTCAGAAAGCTATCTCTGAAAGAAACGCATTCATTTTTGTGATTCCTTAGAATGAGGGCATGGGAGTTTTCCTTAGTCCATGTGCTTTAGGAGAAAAGACTCAAGAAATGAGGGTGAGATATGCATATGGTCATTGAAGAGCCATGTGGCCATCCAACAACACTATGTCCTAGGGGCAGGATGAAACCTCTTGTTGCAGGTGAACCCAAAGCAAAAGGAACATGCCCAACATGAACTTGGAAGTAGAGAATTAGCAGCAAATGCAATTTGGTCTTATAATTGGTTGTATTAGATTTACTTTCTATTTTTTTATATTTTTATTCATGTGTATAGGTGCATGTGCACATGTATACATGTGTGGGTCTAGGCCAGAGATGAGCACTGTATCTAGACCTCAGTATTTTAGATAAATTATTTGCCAGCAAACCCCAGGGGTCTTCCTAGTTCTCTTACCTCAGCACAGAAATGTCATGGTTCACACCCATATTTTACATGGATGCAGGGATTAAATCAGGTCTTCATTTTTGCAGAACAAAATGAAGCATCTTTGTTTTTTCACTTTTTTTTTTTTTTTTTTGGTTTTTCGAGACAGGGTTTCTCTATGTAACCCTGGCTGTCCTGGAACTCACTCTGTAGACCAGGCTGGCCTCGAACTCAGAAATTTGCCTGCCTCTGGCTCCCAAGTGCTGGGATTACAGGTGTGCGCCACCACCGCCCGGCCCTTTGTTTTTATTTTAAGAAGGCATCTTATGCCTTCTAGACTTGGATCTCCAGCCATTCCAATTCAACCCTCCAAAAAATTCGACAACATAAGAAAGTCAAAGGGATACAAATTGGAAAGGAAGAAGTCAAACTATCACTATTCGCAGATGATATGATAGTATACTTAAGTGACCCAAAAAACTCTACCAGAGAACTCCTACAGCTGATAAACAACTTCAGCAAAGTGGCTGGTTATAAAGTCAACTCAAGCAAATCAGTAGCCTTCCTATACGCGAAGGATAAGCAGGCCGAGAAAGAAATTAGGGAAATGACACCCTTCACAATAGCCACAAACAATATAAAGTATCTTGGTGTGACTCTAACCAAACAAGTGAAAGATTTATATGACAAAAACTCCAGGTCTCTGAAAAGGGAACATCCTATATAGAAAGGGAGAAACAAACTGGTCTACTTCTCTGTTTATTTTGTTAATATACAGCTTCCTCTCATAAACCAAAACTGTCACTGACTTTTTTGAAGAAGACTTTTTTATGAACAAGAAAAGAAAATTTAAATGGAAGCTGTTCATATAAAGTAAATATCACAGAATGTATATTCACAAATGAAATTTCTGATAGTTTTCTTTGTAAAACATTTTGGAGGTCTTCAGTAAAAATGTGTTTTGCAAGAACCTAAAGAATATTTTTTTATTTTAACTTGGAGATTTTAATGTCTTATGTAGTTATTATTTATGTTCATTGTCAGGAAACCATGGAATTTTTTACTCAAAAGAGTATATATAAATATACATATATATATATATATATATGTATATATATATATATATATATATATATATATATATTTCTTATATACAAAATGGCAAATATGCTTTAAAAACAGTATGTTTTGGGAATTTAATATATCTAGACAATGTTTTTTAGTGACATTTATATCCTTCCCTAACCTTTCCAAAAATTTTTGCTACCTCCTTTGCCACCCAACTTTATATTGCTCATCAGTCCCTAACCCATTTTTCACCAATCCAGCAAGTTCAGTTTGTGTTGTCAGGATACCCTGGGCCCAAGGCCTGCCCCAGAGACTGAAATACAGCTAGGGGTGGTACTTCATGCTCACCACCCCTTCTCCATGCTGGGAATTCCTCTGTCTTGAGCTTGTGCATGTCCTGTTCATGCTGTCAGTACATGAAATCACTGTAGTTAATATGTAGAGCTACCCTATTGTATCTATTGGTACTTTCACAACTCCTCTTCCACATGGATCCCAGGACATTATGGAGAGGGTTGTTGCAAAGACTTGCACATTTATGGCTCAGTGCTCCAAACTCGCTTTGCATGATGATTATTTGCTGTCCTGTTTGTCAGATGCTATCAAGAAGAAGATGCTGCTCTGATGAAGGTCGAGCAAGGCACATATCCATGGGTACAGTACTATGTCATAAGAAGTCACTTAATCTCTGTGTCTACTTAGCAGAATAATAGAAATAGGTTTTCCCTTAGGACCCATGACCTATCACTCCTCAGGTTCTTGGCCTCATTGACAGTAGCAGGCATGGGTTCTAGCTCATAGATTGGGGCTTAAATCCAATTTAAAAATGTGGCTGGTTACTCTTATAACATCTATGCCATTATTGTGCCAGTGGGTACTTAGTACGAGCAATTGGTAGGCTGAAGAGAAAGGATTGAGTTTATGGCCAGTCCAAGTGGTAGTATAGTCAGTAAGCGATATCCTTTGATATTGCAGCCGTGAGCCAAACACCCAACAAAAAGGGATCTTAGTATATGAATTTTCCATTTTCCATTATAAGACCATTGGAGTTTGACTTTGTGGAGTCATTTCACACCAGTTTAGTTTCTTTGGAAACCAATATATTCAACTAGATTTCTCAATAATAATTGGCCTGTTGTTCTCAAATGTCCTCCAATGGGAAAGACATTTGAGGAGCTCGAGCCTTCTGGATGTTGGTAATGGCATTGGCAGTGTGTCTACTTATGTGTCTGCCAGTCAAATTATGCTATTATTGTTAGTGTGTGGATAAGCTAGAGTGTGGTTGTTTCCAGCACTGGGATGAAGGCGCTGTAAGCTATACACAGAGAATGTTTGAGCAGCTATTAAGTGAAGGAAAGGAACAGACTGTGCACACCCCAGGGAATCCCCATCTTCTCTACCTCCTGGGATGCTAGGTACACTTGTTCTCTAGTAAAGGAACATTAACTAAATTTCTTAAAAAGTAATGAAAGAGAACAAACTGTAAAAAGGCAGCCAAAAAAGGCAAACATCTGTTACTGAACATGTCTCACTTGACTTCCTTTTAATGTTCTTAGGAATAAATTTATGAACTAGGGAAGCTTTAGCACTAATTAACTTGTTTTCATCAAACAAAATGCACCAGACATGGATGTTGAATATGAATGAAAACTTTAGTAGCAACAGTAAGTAGATAAAGTAATGGCAGCCAGAGTAAAGGCTGCAGGCTTTGGATGTGTGGTTGTGAATTATGTGTTGATTTAAATTGTTAGGTCTTACTTCTGGTGATGGTCAATAAAACACTTTTAAAAGCTGTGTATTCAATGAATGCTGAATGGATTAGGAAAGAGTTCTTCTTCAGTCAGGTACCTGTAGGCTCCTGAGATGCTACAATGATTCAGAGCTGTAAAAGACACGTTTGTAGCACAAGTAGCAACAGCAGTAATACAGTGTGGCTTTTGCTATTACACAGCCACATATAAGCCTGCATATGAAAAATTTCAGACCAAAATTTTTCAGGAATTTAGAAAACTTCGAGTTTTAGAGGGATACAAAAGTAGGTTGCTCAAAAAAATCTATATCCCTTTGTCCCTGTTTGCAATAAGACATGTGGATGTTCTCAGTGAGGGGAGACAGAGGCCAATACACTGCCCTGCTTTGGTTGGAACAGATCAAGGAAGAAACCAAAAATCAAATGACTTAGGTTTTGTTTTCATATATGATAACAAAAATGTGTTTTTTTTCTGAGCTTTTCAAATTTCAGACTCAGATGAGGAAATGTTTACTTGTTTAAAGTACTAGTGGCAAAGGAGTTGATGGAGGATGAAGAAAATGACACATAGATACATATATAACCCCTGTGCATGCAGACATATGCATATACCTAAACACATATACCCCTGCATATACTCCTATGTACACACACATAAACACATATAACCACATGTATGCTTGAATATGCACAAATACACATAAACCCCACATATGCATATACACATATGTATATACACTCTGCATAAACACACACCTTTACATATGTGTATGTACACATACACACCCCCACATAAATACACATGGAACACACATATGCACATATATGCATATATACACATATAACAAGCATTTACACACATGCACACACACACACACACACACACACACACACACATATATATATATATATATACATAACTTACCCACACATACACACTCTTGTACTCACATTTACGCATATACACATATGCATACATATACATATATATACACAAACAGAAATACACATATAAGTATATGCATGGAACAGAACCAGTGAAAAGCACATCTATAATACTATTACTAGGAAGAAGAAAATGGGAAGAAAAACTGGTTTAAGAATGTCAGAAATATTTTGCTGAAAATGTCTATTTTTTCAAAATTGGTTATAAAGATTCAAACTCTCCTAAATGGTTTGACAGCTGGAATGTACCTTCCCCCATTTCTCTTCTCTGGAGTCAGCATTCACTCTCCTTTTAATGATTCTCTCTTGGTTACATTTCCTATTCTTTCTCATCATCTGTCATTCATTAGACAGTGTCTTGGGCTTACCATGGGGCGTGGTGCAGTGGCTGTTGTATTTCTTACATCTCATCCAAAAGCACAAACTCAAATATTTGAATCTTAGAAGACAAGAAACAACAAAAAATAGATCACAGTGAGACCTAACTGGAAATAGGGGGCTGCACTCCATTTGTTATAGATGTCAAGCACGGGAGGTGGTATACACAAGAAAGTAGCACTTGGGTTGCTGGACTCAGGCTCAGTGAGGAATTCTTTTTTTTTAATTTTTATTTTCTATATTCTATGTTTACATTCCAAAGGCTTTCCCCTTTCCCAGTTACCCTCCACCATATGTCCCATAATTCCTCTCCCCCCCTGTTATTCCCCACTCATTCCCCCCATCCCCCACAATTTCTCTGTTCTGGGTCTACAATACTGGATCCAATCTTTACAGGCCCAGGGTCCTCTCCTTTCTTCTACTTGGGAGTCATTTGACTTGCTAATTGTGCCTTGAGTATTTAGGGCTTCTGGGCTCATTAATATCCATTTTTCAGTGATTGCATTTCATGTGTATTCTTTTGTGATTGGGTTAGCTCACTCAGGATGATGTTTTCCAGATCTAACCATTTACCTACAAATTGCATGAGTTCATTATTTTTAATTGCTGAGTAGTACTCCATTGTATAAATATACCACATTTTCTATATCCATTCCTCTTTTGAGGGATATCTGGGCTCCTTCCAATTTCTGGCTATTATAAACAAGGCTGCTATAAACATAGTGGAGCATGTGTCTTTATTGTATGCGGAGGAATCCTCTGGGTATATGCCCTGGAGTGGTATGCCAGGGTCCTCTGGAAGTGGCATGCCCAATTTTCTGAGGAACCGCCACACTGATTTCCAGAGCGGTTTTACCATTTTGCAATCCCACCAACAGTGGAGGAGTGTTCCTCTTTCTCCACATCCTCGCCAGCACTTGTTGTCTCTTGAGTTTTTAATCTTAGCCATTCTGACTGGAGTGAGGTGGAATCTCAGGGTTGTTTTGATTTGCATTTCCCTGATAACTAATGATGTTGAACATCTCTTAAGGTGTTTCTCGGCCATCCGAATTTCTTCTGGTAAAAATTCTTTGTTTAGCTCTGTACCCCATTTTTTGATAGGGTTATTTGGTTCTTTGGGGTCTAACTTCTTGAGTTCTTTGTATATATTGGATATTAGCCCTCTGTCGGATGTGGGGTGGGTGAAGATCATTTCCCACGTTGTTGGTTGCCGTTTTTTCCTTCTGACAGTGTCTTTTGCCTTACAGAAACTTTGTAATTTTATGAGGTCCCATTTGTCAATTCTTGATCTTAGAGCATAAGCTATTGGTGTTCTGTTCAGGAACTTTCCCCCTGTGCCCATGTCCTCCAGGGTCTTCCCAAGTTTCTTTTCTAATAGTTTTAGTGTGTCTGGTTTTATGTGGAGGTCCTTGATCCACTTGGAGTTGATCTTAGTACAAGGAGATAAGAGTGGGTCAATTTGCATTCTTCTGCATGTTGACCTCCAATTGAACCAAAACCATTTGTTGAAAAGGCTATCTTTTTTCCACTGGATGGTTGTGACTCCTTTATCAAAGATCAAGTGACCATAAGTCTGTGGGTTCATTTCTGGGTGTTCAATCCTATTCCATTGATCTACTTGCCTGTTGCTGTACCAATACCATGCAGTTTTTAACACAATTGCTCTGTAGTACTGCTTGAGGTCAGGGATATTGATTGCCCCAGAAGTCCTTTTATTGTTGAGAATAGTTTTAGCTCTCCTGGGTTTTTTGTTGCTCCAGATGAATTTGAGAATTGCTCTTTCTAGATCTATGAAGAATTGATTTGGGATTTTGATGGGGATTGCATTGAATCTGTAGATTGCTTTTGGCAAGATGGCCATTTTTGCTATATTGATCCTGCCAATCCAGGAGCAAGAAATATTTTTCCATCTTCTGAGGTCTTCTTCGATTTCTTTCTTCAAGGACTTGAAGTTCCTGTCATACAGATCTTTCGCTTGTTTGGTTAGAGTTACACCTAGGTACGTTATGTTGTTTGTGGCTATTGTGAAGGGTGTTATTTCCCTAACTTCTTTCTCAGCCTGCTTGTCCTTTGAGTACAAGAAGGCTACTGATTTGCTTGAGTTAATTTTATAACCAGCCACTTTGCTGAAGTTGTTTATCATCTGTAGGGGTTCTCTGGTGGAGTTTTTTGGGTCACTTAAGCATACTATCATATCATCTGCGAATAATGATAGTTTGACTTCTTCCTTTCCAATTTGTATCCCTTATGACTTCCTTATGTTGTCTAATTGCTCCCCTTCTAGAACTTCAAGTACTATATTGAAAAGATATGGAGAGAGAGGGCAGCCTTGTCTAGTCCCTGATTTTAGTGGGATTGCTTCAAGTTTCTCTCCCTTTATTTTGATGTTGGCTACTGGTTTGCTGTAGATTGCTGTTACTATTTTTAGGTATGGGCCTTGAATTCCTGCTCTTTCCAAGACTTTTAGCATGAAAGGATGCTTTTCCAAGACTTTTAGCATGAAAGGATGCTGAATTTTGTCGAATGCTTTTTCAGCATCTAATGAGATGACCATGTGTTTTTTTTCTTCTAGTTTGTTTATGTAGTGGATTACATCGATGGATTTCCGTATATTGAACCATCCCTGCATCCCTGGGATGAAGCCTACTTGATCATGGTGAATGATCGTTTTGATATGCTCTTGGATTCAGTTGGCAAGAATTTTATTTAGTATTTTTGCATCGATATTCATAAGAGAAATTGGCCTGTAGTTTTCTTTCTTTGTTGGATCTTTTTGTGGTTTAGGTATCAGCATAATTGTGGTTTCGAAGAATGAGTTGGGCAGTGTACTTTCTGTCTCTATTTTGTGCAATAGTTTGAAGAGTATTGGTGTTAATTCTTCTTTGAAGGTCTGGTAGAATTCTGCACTAAAACCATCTGGTCCCATACTTTTTTTGGTTGGGAGGCTTTCTATGACCCCTTCTATTTCTTTAGGGGTTATGGGACTGTTTAGCTGATCTACTTGACACTGATTTAATTTTGGTATTTGGTATCTGTCTAGGAAATTGTCCATTTCCTCCAGATTCTCCAGTTGTTTTGAGTATAGGCCTTTGTAGTAGGATCTGATGATCTTTTGAATTTCTCCAGTTTCTGTTGTTATATCCCCCTTTTCATTTCTAATTTTGTTAATTTGGATACTGTCTCTGTGACCTTTGGTTAGTCTAGCTAAGGCCTTATCTATCTTGTTGATTTTCTCAAAGAACCAGCTCTTGGTTTTGTTGATTCTTTGTATGGTTCTCTTTGTTTCTACTTGATTGATTTCAGCCCTTAGTTTGATGATTTCCTCTCTTCTACTCCTCCTGGGTGAATTAGCTTCTTTTTGTTCCAGGGCCTTCAGGTGTGCTGTTAAGTTGCTAGTGTATGCTCTCTCCAGTTTCTTTTTGGAGGCACTCAGGGCTATGAGTTTTCCTCTTAGCACTGCTTTCATTGTGTCCCAAAGATTTGGGTAGGTCGTACCTTCATTTTCATTGAAGTCTAAAAAGTCTTTGATTTCTTTCTTTATTTCTTCCTTGACCAAGGTGTCATTGAGTATTGTTCAGTTTCCATGTGTATGTGGGCTTTCTGTTCTTCTTGCTATTGAAGACTACTTTTACTCCATAGTGATCTGATAGGAGACATGGGATTAGTTTGGTCTTGTATTTGTTGAGGTCTGTCTTGTGACCAATTATATGATCAATTTTTGAGAAGGTACCATGTGGTGCTGAGAAAAAGGTATACTCTTTTGCTTTAGGATGGAATATTATATATATATATATATATATATATATATATATATATATATATATATAATCTGTTAAATCCAATTGGTCCAAAGCTTCAATTAGTTTCACTGTGTCCCTGTTTAGTTTCTGCTTTCCTGATCAATCCATTGAGGAGAGTGGAGTGTTGAAGTCACCTACAATTATTGTGTTAGGTGCAATGTGTGCTTTAAGCTTTAGTAAAGTTACTTTTATGAATGAGGGTGCCCTTACATTTGGGGCATAGATGTTCAGTATTGAGAATTCTTCTTGGTGGATTTTCCCTTTGACAAGCAAGAAGTGACCTTCTGAGTCTCTTTTGATGACTTTAGGTTGAATGTCAATTTTATTGATATTAGAATGGCTACTCTGGCTTGTTTCCTGAGACCATTTGCTTGTAAAATTGTCTTCCAGCCTTTTACTCTAAGGTGGTGTTTGTATTTGACACTGAGATGTGTTTTCTGTATGCAGCAAAATGTAGGGTCCTGTTTCCGTATTCAGTCTGTTAGTCTGTGTCTTTTTATTGGGGAATTGAGTCCATTGATATTAAGAGATATTAAGGAATAGTAATTATTACTTCCTGACATTTTGGGCATTATTATTATTTTTTTTTGTATTTGAGTGTTTCTCTTCTTTTGGGTTGGATGAGAGGGGGTTTCTATCTTGTTTCTTCTGGGGGGTAGTTTCCCCCCTTGTGTTGGTATTTTTCCCCTATTATCCTTTGTAGGGATGGGTTTGTAGATAGATATCATGCAAATTTGGTTTTGTCGTGGAATACCTTGGTTTCCCCATCTATGGTAATTGAGAGTTTTGCTGGGTATAGTAGTTTTGGCTGAAGTTTGTGTTCTCTTAGAGTCTGCATGAGGTCTGCCCAGGATCTTCTAGCTTTCATGGTCTCAGGTGAGAAGTCTGGTGTAATTCTGATAGGTCTTCCTTTGTATGTTACTTGTCCTTTTTCTCTTACTGCCTTTAATATTCTTTCTTTGTTTAGTACATTTGGGGTTTTGATTATTATGTGACAGGAAGTATTTCTGTTCTGGTCCAGTCTATTTGGGGTTCTATAGGCTTCTTGTATATTCATGGGCATCTCTCTCTTTAGGTTGGGGAACTTTTCTTCCATAATTTTGTAGAAGATATTTGCTGGCCCTTTAAGTTGTAGATCTTCATTCTCATCTATCCCTATAATCCTTAGGTTTGGTCTTCTCATTGTGTCCTGGATTTCCTGAATGTTTTGGGTTACCAGCTTTTTGCATTTTGCATTTTCTTTAATTGTTGAATCCATGGTTCCTATGGTATCTTCAGCATCTGAGATTCTGTCTTCTATCTCTTGTATTCTATTGTTGATATTTGCATCTATGACTCCTGATTTCTTCCCAAGGTTTTCTATCTCCAATGTTGTCTCCCTTTGTGATTGCTTAGTTGTTTCTACTTCTGTGTTTAGATTCTGTATGGTTTTGCTCAGATCTTTCAATTGCTTGTTTGTGTTTTCCTGTAATTCTTTTAGGGATTTTTGTGTTTCCTCTTTTATGACTTCTACTTGTTGACCCATGTTCTCTTGTATTTCTTTAAGTGATTTTTGTTTCTCCCCCTTATTGGGATTTATTTTTTGCTCTATATTCTCCTGGATTTCGTTAAGTGATTTTTGTGTTTGCCTTGTATGGACTTCTAGCTTTTGATTTATTTTCTCCTCTATTACTTTAAGAAATTTATCTAAGTGATCCTCTATCAGCATCCTTACCAGTGATTTTAGATCTGAGTCTTGTTTTTCTGGTGTGTTGGAATATCTGAGATTTATTTGTGTTTGCCTTGTAAGGGCTTCTAGCTTTTGATCTATTTTCTCATGTATTACTTTAAGAGATTTATCTAAGTGTTCCTCTATCATCATTTTGACCAGTGATTTTTAGATCTGAGTCTTGTTTTTCTGGTGTTTCGGGGTATCCAAGATTTATTGCTGTCAGGGAAATGGGTTCGGATGCTGCCATACTGCCTTGATTTCTGTTAGTAAGGATCTTACGTTTGCCTTTTGCCATCTGGTTAAATCTGTTAGTTGGTCCTGTAGTTACTAGCTGGTGCTTGACCCTCCTGTGGGCTCGTAAGGCTATTTCCCTGCGACTGGGACACCTGAACCACTGCCCTGCAGGGCTCCTGCTCACAGATTGCTGACAGGTGGCCTGAATCTCCTGAGGTCTTAAACTCAGGATATCCCAGGTACTTGGTTCTGCCTGTTGTGCAGCTGCTCTGTACTGCTCCTGCTCAGGGTTTGCTGTCTGGTTCCCTGATTCCCCAGAGGTCTTAAACTCGGGATATCTCAGTTACCTGGTTCTGCCTGCTGGTCCAAAGCTGCTGGGAAGCTGGGGCTGAGGCTGGCTGTGCCGCCGGCTGGATGGGAAACAGCTGGAACGATGGTTCTAGGCTTTGTTTCATGTCTGTTCCTAAGGTTCTTACCATATATTTATCACCATTCTCTAAAGCCTTCTGATATTTGCCTCTTGTTAGTTTGTTGAGGTATTTTTTTATATATCATACTTTTGATGCATATATTTTGAAGAAATTTCAAAAATAAGGGTTGTGCTTATTTTAATGCTTTTTAGCCCTAGTTTCTTTAAAAAAATACTTCCTGAATATCTCTCACAGAAATATACTCTCTTTCCTGATGGATGAATCAACAGTAGTGGTATTGCTTTTAAAAAGGAAGCTAATAATTCTTTAAAAACCAGTAAAGCATTTTAAATAGAATTTGGCACATATTATTTAAGATTAAGTTCTAGTGGATATTTCTACTTTGATAGAAGAAGAAATTGATCCATTTTATATTTCACTTTGTTATATATTGTTGAGCCACCCTTTAAAGAAGTATTGGTTTTGGATTTTTGAAAATATTCACAACTTCTTTTAGAAGAGAAATTCATAAAAGAAAAACAGATTAATAACCAAGTAGAAGTAGGTAATCATATGTGAAATGCCTGAGACTACTTTATCTAGACTGCAGTAAAGACTTAGTTCTAGCTGTTATTAAGATCATTCATTTGTTGAAGGATTTAAGTTCTTTAGTAGAGTGAAGCATAGTTTATAAAAACATATACCTTAACATACGTAAGTAAAGATATCAGAGTAATGGAGAAATTAATAGTTAATTAAGTATAAATATTCATAATTTTATAAATTAAATTATGAACATGCAGAAATTTAGCTGTGCATAATTTATTATCAAGTAAGAGATGATCTTATTATTCGTTGCTCATTCAAGTGATTCTGTAAAATGAGAGTGAACCAGAAGTCGCCGATGAGGCTGCTGCTGAAGATGCTGCTGAAGATTGGATCATGTATCCACATTACTTTCTTCATCCACCCTATTTTCCCATAAAGGAAGAGGACACTTTGGTAAAAAGTAGAAAGGTTGGGGGCATGGAGTGTGGTCAAGATGTTGTGAAAGCAGAGTGTCACCCTGTAGTCATCTCCCTGCTAGTTCTCTTTAAATAAATACATTTCAAGATATCTTGTGGAGTGTAAAAATATCCTCCTCAGCCCTTCTACTCTCTGTGCGGTCCATGTGTTCCTAGCACTGTTAGAATGGTATTACTGTAGTCTCTGTAATCCCAACACAAAATTTATTAAAATAGATTAGATGTAGGGATTTATCATCCCTTCTACTCTTTTATGTTTGAGATGTATTTTAAAAGATGATTTTCTGTGACGGTAATTTTTGTGAGGACTTGAGATGTAGAGATGATGCCATAGGATCAGTTTTCTGAAAGACCCTGAAATGAGCATATTCTATTATGATTTAGTTAGCTGGTAGTGTAGGAATGCACTTTAAAAGTTAGTAGGGTTTTCATTCATCAGCTGTACCTAAACCTCATTATTAAATAATGAAATGTAATTAGAATAAGTTAAAATTTGTCTGAAAAATTTGCTACTTTCCATATAGTACAGTTTTTACTCATGTGCCAATCTGAACAGATCAATAAGATGACATATCCATCCAAGTAAGCATGTCTGTGTGTTGGGATCAAATCCATAGCAATTTATAAATATGTTAATTTTTCTGGATTACTTATGGATTATTACCTATCAGTGTCCTCTTTCCAATGTGATAGCAAGTAGGCTGGGATAGTGTTTGACCATTCCGTAGGATTCCTGGGTTGAAATTCCAGTGTGGTTAGGTCCTTGATAATTCTAAATGAAGTCAAGATGGAAAATAAACAAAACTGCTTAATACAGATCAATTTAAAAATGAACATGAACTCTATCACTGTCCTTTGCATGATGTTTTGATTTATTTTTATAAATTAAACAGGTTAGAAAGGAAAACTAAAGCTATTTCTTTTCACAGATGACAACATTTTGTACTTAAACAATCCCATGGAGTCCACCTAAAACTTGTGGCTCTGATAAATACTTCCAACAATGTACTAAGATACAAAATCAAAATACAAACATCAATTGCCTTTATGTACAACAAGAGCAAACATGCTGAGAAATAAACCAGGAAGCACAGCCCACTCATTGTATCCTCATTCTGTACAAAAATCAATCTCAAACTGGATCCCACATTTTAATTTAAAATTGGGATGACTGAAACTGATAACAGAAAACATAAGGGAAAAAAGTCAGGACATAGCTATAGGCAACATATTTCTGAATAAACCCACAACAGGAAGGAAAGAGTTGACAGGGGAATAAAATTAAAAACTTTCTCTGCTTCAAAAGATACTTCTAACTGACTTAATAGCCTATAGAATAGGGGAAATTTTTTCCAATAAGGTCAGGGGTTAATATTACTATCTATAGTATACAAAGAATAGTAGAAATTAAACACCGGGGAAACAAAGCTGCCAATCAATAAGTGATCCAATGACCTGGGGAAATGTTGATCAGTTGGTGCTAGAATAGCATTCTGATATATTACTACTCCATAGGATGTCATCTTTAGGTAATGATACTAAGCTGCATATTTTAAGCAGCTAGGACAAACTATTTTGAATGTCATACAGTAAAATAATGAAAGATACATGAGGAAAATAGATACATTTGCTGACTTAAGTATTAAATATTACACCTAAGTATTGAATCATCATGCAGCATCTCATAGATATACGCAATTATTATGTTTTATGTATCAGTTAAAAAATAATCAAAATTTAGAAAAATTAAGAGTTGCAAATTAACTCAAGGTTTAAAACAATTAAAAGAGACTAGAGGCAAAACACTAAGACAAGACACTAGGGGCTAGACCACCCGGAGTTGCCCCATCAGGTCTGTATTAGTTTTTTTTCTCACTGAGGTGGCATGATAGAAGCAATGCTAGGCAGAAAGGATGTATTTTGTCTTTCAGTTTCAGAGGCTCAGTCTCTTAGAGCAGGGAAGGTACAGTGCCACACTGTAGCTCAGATCATGAGCTGACCGAAAACCGAGAAAGGGTCAAGTGAAGATATAGCTGCAGGGACATGGCTTCAGTGACCTGTGTCTTCCAACAAGGCCACATCTCATACCTTTTACTGGTCTACTGATATCAAATTATGAATCCATTCAAGGACTAATTCCATTCATTAGCTCAGAGCCCTTTAGATCCTTGCATCTTGGTCTCATAGACAGAGTCAGAAGTATGCCATTTTAGTCTCCTAGAGGTTTCTCAGTTCTATCAGGTTGACATTCATAATTTGCTATCACAATCTTTCTGAGAGACAGGCTCCAAACTCATAACAGTTAATTCTCCATTTTATTGCTTTTGACTAGAATGAAATTGTGTTGTTTTCTATAAGCTCAGTCATGCATTACAAGTAAAATTTAGTATTATGTTTTTAGATATTTTTTTTTTGGTCATAGGATTTGTCATCACATATACATTCCTGGAAGTGACAGTCACCTTCCCTTACGTTTTTACAAATAGCTGATCTTTCAGATGGATTTACTAAGAAGCAATCACCTCCCCTTCTCTTTTTAGCTTTTGTATCTGCTTGCTGCCTTTATTAAATCCTGTGTATAGAGAGGTAGGCTGGTGGTAGGGTTAGGAGGATGGGAGCCGGGGAGGGTGCTAGTGGGGATGGGTAGCTGGGAAGTAGGGGGCTAGAGAGGCGGTAGAGTGCTTTCTAGGCATGTACAGTGCCCTATTCTCAGTCTCCAGAATGGAAAAACAAAAAATGAACAAACAAGCCTCTGGTTCTGCAGGGAGGTTGCAGTGAGGTTTGCTGAGTCATCTTGCATAACATCCCCTATTCTGAAAAGCAGAAAGCAACTATAGAGTCACTAGCTTTCTCATTGGCATTTCTGCTTTTTCTGTAAAGATACAAAAGGAAATGTTGCAAATGAGATCACCTTATGTATCGAGGTTAGTTGTCTGGGAAAAGGCTCGATAACACACACCTGTACTTGGGAGGATTAGAGCCTTCATTGAAGTTTCTTGTATGCTTTCAAGTCTCCCCTGTGGTTTGTGTGCATTCTGGGCACTCTTAAATTCAAGAATACAAAACCAATGACTTATAAAACCCATTCAAAATTATTTGATGACTTTTGGTGCTGCATGTTTGCTAAAGATTGACCTTTCTTCCCATTCAAGAAATTTCTCAGCCAGAAAGCAATGATACTGAAAGAACTGTGTCTCTCTACTGCTTCACAGTTGATAGGGGCGTGGCTGACTTCCATAGAAGGAGCACTGCTGTTAATAGTCCAGCCTGGAATGAAAACTTCTGAGTTAATGTCACATGCTTTAATGTGTAACTTAATTTCATATGTATATACTAGAAATGATCTCTTTTCACAGATGCTTCTTTGAAAACATTATTTTACTTTGAATTGTATGTTTATATATCGTGTTTTATATGTAATCTGGCAGAGTCATAAGACTGTTTAAAGCTATGAAAATTCTTTATGGCTCAGAATATACCCCTTTAACTACATTTGGGGTGTTATGAAATAGTATGTCAATTACAGAAAACCTTTTTTATAGCAAATATATTTTAGATACCTCAGTAGAGTAAAATAACAATCTGTGTAGTAGTAACATGCAAAATGGAAAGCTAGAGAGGTTCTGTAGTTAATCAGTATAAGTTTAATCATTACACTGTGAAGAACTGTGAGGAAAAAATTTTTTTGGAAAAGGGATAGGGATTGATGGCTTATACAGCTGTTTTACTAAAAGGAAGTCTGAGATATAATAATATTGTGTAAATTCCAGAAGTGAGTCTCTGTTCCAGCTAATTCTGATATTTTAAGGGGGTGTGGGGCAAGGAGTGTGGGAAGTGATGGAGATAAGTCTATTCAGGTTGTTACAAAATAATTGAAAGCTGTGCCATGGGAGTTTGATTAGCAGCTTATGTATTCTTCATCCACGTGTTCAGGGAACATGAAAGCTGTTTCTAGGCAGAAAAAAGGAACTTAATGAAGTTGAAAGAAGCAGGTGGCAGCTGTGCAAAGAGGAAGCATTTCAAGGCAAATGCAGTTGAAATATTAAGGGAGAGTGCACTTGAGATTTGAGGATAGAAGTCTGTAGAAGACTAATGCTTAGGAGGAAAAGCCCTGTAAATAAAAACTGGCATTCATGGTTCAAAAAAGAAACTACAAACAAGTAACAAATTGATAGGAAAACTGAAACCAAATTCCCAAATCTTTTCCAGTTTGGTTTTTCTATTCCTTACCAGAAGAAAGAGGCACAGATGGAGGAAGTGACTATGAGTTTACAGAAGAGGAAAGAGCAAAGGCAAGAAGGCATCCTAGGAGGAGAGGTCCTCAGAGTGCACACTGTTATGGAGATCTTGCCAAGAAGCTAGAGAGAGAACAAACCACAACAAGAACAGTCTTAGTAGTGTCCTCACCAGGGCAGGGAGTCCCAAGCCAAAGGCCGTTCCTGTAAAAGCATGGGATACAAAGATTAAAAGTTAAGGTTTATGAACCTTTCGTAGTTTTGTAGCTGTGAATATGGAACATTACGAAAGCAACAGTGAAAAGCCTGGCTTTGGGGTTCAATATTGCTTATGGATTTTGCATAAATTAAAAAATATATAATATTATTTTGGAGTTGCTGTTTACTTTGAAAAAGAATGTGTGATCCAGATAATCTGAAAGTACCAATCTGTTTTCAAGACTCTTGTTTTCTTTCTCTTTCTTTTTATCTTTTAAATTCTTCTCCTATACATTACATCCTGACTGCAGTTTGCCCTCCCTCCAACTTCCTCTGTCCCCCAGAACTACTACTCCTTTTCTCTTAAAAAAAAAAAAACACTACCCAAGGATATTAGCTGAACATAGCTTAACAGGTTCCAATAAGACTAGGCACAAACCCTCAATCCAGGCTGGACAAGGTAAACCAGGAGCAGAGTCCGTTCCCATTACTGGGAGTTCTACAGGAACATGAAGCTACACACCCATAATGCATATGCTGAACCCACACAGGGTCCAAGCTTTTTGCTTCAGTCTTTGTGAGCTCCTATGAACTCTGCTTAGTTGATCCTGTGGGCTATGTTCCACTGGTGTCCTCAACCACACTGGCTTCTCCAGTCATTCCTCTCCTCCATCTGCACAGTTTCCCTGGCCCTGCTTGATGTTTTCTGTAGGTCTCTGCCTCTGCTTCTATCAGTTCCTGGGTTAAGCCTCTCTGATGACAATTGGGCTAGGCACTGACCTATGACTAGAGCAGATTATCATTAGGAATCATGTCATTGACTTCTTTTAGTGGGTGTAATTAAATTTATTTATCCACTTTACATCTCAATATCAGCCTCTCTTCTCACCCAGATCAGCCCCATATTCCTTTAGTCCCCTATCCTTTGTCCCCATCTCGGTATCACTCCCAAAATAGCCCCCACCCATTGAAAATTTGTAGGCTGCTGTTTTGTCATATTGATAGTGTCCTTTGCCTTAGAGAAACTTTTCAATTTCATGAAGTCCCATTTATCAGTTGTTGGTCTTAGAGCCTGAGCTATTAGTGTTCTATTTAGGAACTTTTCTCCTGTACCAATGTGTTCAAGGCTATTTTCCCACTTTCTCTTGTAATGTATTTGATTTTATGTTGAGGTCCTTGATCTACTTGGACTTTAGTTTTGTGCAGGGTGATAAATATAAACCTGTTTGCATTCTTCTATATGCAGACTTCTGGTTAGACAAGCAGGGATTTTTTTTTCTATTGTATGGTTTTGGCTTCTCTATCAAAAATAAGATAATGTGGATTTATTTCTGGGTCTTCAATTCTATCACATTATTCAACCTGTCTGATTCTATACCAATACCATGCAGCTTTTATTACTATTGCTTTGTAGTTTAGCTTGAAGTCAGGGACAGTGACATCTCTAGAGGTTCTTTTATTCTTTAGGACCATCTGAAAACCATCTTTTTGAATCTAGAATACCTTCTGTAATGTGAAATAGCTTAAGTTCAATTGTGAGACTATAATTAGACCACAACCCCATTAGAGATTTGAGAAGGAATTAAAGATTACATGAGTATTCTGGAAGCACAAAGACATAGCTTCCAAAAACATAAACAATTGGCAGAGACCTCCTCAGCAGTCCACAAGATTCTTATTAATGTTTTAGCATCTATCTTCAGCCTTCTGGCCCAGAACATTAACATACCTTAAGTTAGGCAGGAATTATGAAGAACTAGATTACTCTGTCTTAGAAGAGCTTACCTGTCAACTATCCTGCATCCATAGACAGCATTTTGTCTGTAGGTGTAATTAGGGCATTTCTTGGCCAGTGGCTAGCCTGGCATAATTGAAGCATCTCCTCCATGTGGAGGTACTGATGCTCAATATCATCCTTCAAGTAGAATGGGAAAACTGTCAGGAGCAGACCTGTCTCGTCGCATAATCAAAAGATCTTTTAATAATGAAACAATTTTAAGTATCATATTTTGTGGATCTTGACACTTTTATAGGCCATCTATCGATCTATAGATGGATGTTAAACATTAATTCTTTTGTACCTATTATATGAACAACCTTGAAAACACTTTATTGAAATTAGCTAAATTAGAATCTAATATGACCATGAGTTTACTATCTGACTACTAACTTCCATTACTTAATAATCATCCTAAACAGTTTGTAATAGCAGCTATTAAAAGGACTGGGTCTAAGTCTTGCATTCTCAAATGAGTTGCATAGGCACAATACCTATCTAAGAGTAACAAAATTAATTTTAAATTTTTCATAAACATACAAAGATTTATACCAATACAAATCTTGAACCTTTATCAATTTCTCAAATTCTGCACCAATGTAAGAAAATAAAACTTCAATTCTGCATCAAAATATAAAGATTTTTACCAATATATTATGGCTATAAAATCATTTAATATTAGGAAAAATCCATCTTCTGATATCTTCCTCAATTTCTTTTTTCAATGACTTGAAGTTTTTGTCATAAAGATCTTTTACTTACTTTATTAGAGTTACACCAAGATATTTTATAGTATATGGGATATTGTGAAGGGTATTGTCTCCCTCACTTCTTTCTCAGCCTGTTTATCATTTGTATAAAGGATAACTACTGATTTCTTTGAGTTAATTTTGTATCCAGTCACTTTGTTGAAGGTGTTTATCAGATACAGGAGTTCTCTAGTAGAATTTTTTGGGTATCTTATGTATACTATCATATCTGTGAAGAGATACTTTGACTTCTTCCTTTCCATTTTGTGTTATTTTGATCTCCTTTAGTTGTCTTACTGCTCTAGCTAGAACTTCAAGTATTATAATGAAAAGATAGAGAGTAGACAGCCTTGTCTTGCCCCTGATTTTAGTGGGATTGCCCTAAGTTTCTCTCTAATTTGATATTTGTCTATTGGCTTGCTGTATATTTCCTTTAATTTGTATAGGTACATGCCATGTATCTCTGATCTCTCCAAGACTCTTAACATGAAAAGGTATTGGATATTGCCAAAGGCTTTCTCAGGATCTAATGAGATGATCATGTGGGTTTGTTGTTGTTTGTTTATATGGTGGATTACAATGATGGATTTTTGCATATTAGACCACCGCTACATTCATGGGATGAGTCCTACTTGATCATGGTTGATGTCTTTAATGTATTCCTGAATTCTGTTTGTGAATATTTTTAGTATTTTTACATCAGTGTTCATAAGAGAAATTGGTCCGAAATTCTCTTTCCTTTGAGTCTTTGTGTACTTTAGGCATCAGGGTGATTGTGGCCTCACAGAATGAGTTTGGCAATTCTGCACTAAAACCGTATGGTCCTGTTTTTTTGTTTTTTCTTTTATTCTTCTTTCATCCTTTTCTTTGTTCTTCTTTCTTTCTTTCTTTCTTTCTTTCTTTCTTTCTTTCTTTCTTTCTTTCTTGGTTTGTTTGAGGACTCATAATTACTGCTTGTATTTCCAAGGCATCATAGGACTATTTAATTTGTGTGACTTTACTTTAACTTTGGTAATTCGTATCTGTCTAAAAAAACCCACCCATTTCATTTAGATTTTCCAGTGTTGTGGAGAAAAACTTTTGAAGTAAGACCTAAGGATTCTCAGTTTCTGTTGTTATGTCTTACTTTTCATTTATGAATTTGCTAATTTGTGTACAGTCTCTCTGCCTTTTAGTTAATTTGGCTAAGAGTTTATTTATTTTGTTGAGTTTTTTGAAGGACCAGCTCTTGGTTTTGTTTTTGGTATTTTGGTTTTTTTTTCCCTTTGTTTCTAATTGATTGCTTTTAGACCTGAGTTTGATTATTTCCTACTATTTACTACTCTTGGATGTGTCTGGATTTGTTTATGAATATGGTTGCTTGGGGCATAGATGTTCAGAATTGAGACATCCTCTTGGTAGATTTTTGCTTTGAATAGTATGAAGTATTCTTCCGCATTCTCAAAATTACTTTTAGTTGAAAGTCTATTTTATTAGATATTAGAAATGATTACTCCAGATCATTCTTTGGGCCTGTTTATTTGGAAAACCTTTTTTTAGACCTTTATACTGGCATATGTCTATCTTTGTTGCAGAGATACGTTTCTTGTGTACACCAGAATGATGGATTCTGTTTATTCATCCATGCTGTTAACCTGTATAGTTTTATTGGGAAATTGAGTCTATTGATATTGAGAACTATTAATGACCAATGTTTATGAATTTCTGTTATTTTGATGTTGTTGTTGGTAGATGTATGTATGTGTGTGTTTCTTTTCTATTGGTTTTAATGATGCAAAATTATTTGTTCATAGAACTAAACAATTAGAGAGTTTCCATACTAAGGAATTAAAAGTACACCTGAAAGCTCTAGAACAACAACAACAACAACAACAACAACAACAACAACATATTGTTATGTAGATGGAGAGTTTCCTTCTCTGTTCCATTCTGTTTGGTGTTCTGTAAGCTTCTTCTACTTTATAGGCATCCCTTTCTTTAGGTTAGGGAAATTTTCTTCTATGATTTTATTGAAGAAACTTTCTGGGCCTCTGTCTTGTACTTTCTAGGCATCCTTTTCTTCAGGTTAGGGAAATTTTCTTCTAGAAGTTATTGTTTCTTGAGTTTTCTTGAATGTAGTTAGACTCATTGGGTTGGAGTTTTCTTTCTCGTATCTTTTTTAGGACTGAACTTGTGGAATGATATTGTTTAGATTTGATTTTGTCATGAGAAATCTTGTTTTCTCCATCTATGGTGATTGAAATTTTTGCTGGGTACAGTAGTCTGGGCTGACATCTGTTGTCACTTAGAGTCTGCAAGACCTCTGCTCAGGCCCTTCTAACTTGTAGAGGCTATTGAGAAGTTAAGTATAATTCTGATAGATCTGCCTTTGTTTGTAAGTTGACCTTTTTCCCTTGAAGCTTTTAATATTCTTTCTTTGTTCTGTACATTTAGAATTTTGATTGTTATGTAGATGGAGAGTTTTCTTCTCTGTTCCATTCTCTTTGGTGTTCTGTAAGCTTCTTGTACTTTATAGGCATCCCTTTCTTAGGTTAGGGGAATTTTCTTCTATGATTTTATTGAAGAAACTTTCTGGGCCTTTGAGCTGGGAATCTTCTTCAATTTCTTTTATTCGTAGGTTTGGTCTTCTCATAGTGTTCCAGATTTCCTGGATGTTTTGTGTCATGGACATTTTAGATTTAACATTTTCTTTGATCAATGTGTTAATTTCTTCTTTGCCTGAGATTCTCTCTACCATCTCTTGTATTCTATTGGTGATGCTTATGTCTGTAGTTCCTGTTTTCTTCTCCATGTTTTCCATCTCCAGGATTGCCTCAGCTTGTGTTTTCTTTATTGCTGCTATTTCCATTTTCAGGTCTTGGACAGTTTTATCCATTTCTTCACCTTTTTCTTATATTTCTTTAAGGGATTTATTTATTTCCTCTTTAAAGACCCCTATTATCTTTATAAGACTGGATTCAAGATCACTGTGGTTCAGATTCATTAGGATATCCAGGGATGGCTGTAGCAGGATAGCTGGGCCATGGTGCCTGGCTCTTGTTTGTGTTCTTACACTTTCCTATAGGCATCTGATTTTTTCTGGTGTTGGCTGGATGATCCAGATGACAGCAGGAGTTTTCTGGAAGGCTGGAGGAGCCGTGAGTCTGACTATGGAGGTCATAGCACTGTATTTTCCTGGATGTGCCTCTGGCAGTCTTCATTAGGAAGTGATTTGTGGGACACTGTTCCAAACTGGTAGTTCTTGGAGGCTCTGCTTGCCTCCATGGGGGATCAGCAAGCTCTTAGAGTTCTGCAAGGCTCCTCAGGACCAAAGGGCAATCCCAGTAGTAGTTAAGGAGATCAGTAGACTGTGTGCAACTTACCTCTGCCAGCTGTGCTCCAGGCAGACCCACCTGGGAAAGGATTGGTGGGGCACAGTTCTAAGTTGGTTAGGTTTAGGGCCCTCAGAGGCCTCCAGAGAGGAGCAGTACCATCTTGGTGTTCCCCAAGGCTCCACAGGGTGAAGAGTGAGCCCAGTGCCAGACAATGGAGGTCAGGGGACTGTGGGAAATTCATCACTGCTGCCTCTGGGACAGGATCTTCTATTTCATTGATTTTTTTATTTTTAATTTTTGCCAGTCCTGTTTGGTTCTGTCCTGGGTCTCTGGACTGCACCTACCTCTTGTTTCTTTCCTTTTAGGCAGTTTCAGGCTTCATCTCATGGCATGGACCCCAAGTTGAGCTAGTTATTGGTTGTCTATGTCTACAAAGTCTGTGCCACCATTACTCCAGCACATTTTGCAAGCAGTACAGATTATAGGTCAAATATTTTGTGGTTAGATTAGTATCCTAGTCCCACTACTAGGAGATTTGCCTGGTTATAGAAGATAGTTTGAGCTCCATATCCTCCATTACTAGAAGACATTGTTAGAGTAACTCTTGTAGATTCTAGTTATTACCAGTGCTCTCTATCTCTGTCCTAGACTTATACCTCCTGTTCCCATCCCTACCTGCAGTAACTTCACCTGAAAATTTTATTTCATTCCTCCTTCCCAGTGAGATACATGCATCAGCCTATGAGTAGCCCTTGTTCCTTAGCTACTGTGGATCTCTAGATTGTAGCATAATTATTCTTTACCTAACAGCAGTATTAAAAATATTAAAAACAAGAAACTAGATATCGACAAACCCAATAATCCAATTAAAAATGGGGTACATTAGTTTCAAGCAGAAAACTCAAAAAAGAAATTTTAAATGGCTAAGAAACACTTAAAGAAATGCTCAATACCCTTAGATATCAGGGAAATACAAACCAAAACTACTTTGATATTCTGTCTTACACCTCTCAGAATGACTAGGACCACAAACATGTAGCAGCTCAGGCCTGTAAGGTTGTGCAGCAAGGAAACACTCCTCCATTGCTGGCGAGGGTGCAAATTTACACAGCTACTATGGAAATTAATATAGAGGTTCCTCATAAATGTGGGAGTCAATCTATCTCAAAATTTAGCTATACATCTTCTGTGAATATACCAGAAGGATGTTGCATCCTTCCTCAAGGATAATTGTTCAACCATTACTTCATAGCAGCTTTATTCATGATAGCCAGAAACTATAGCTATTATTAGCTACAAACAAACTAAATGTCCTTCAACTGAAAATGGATAAGGAAAATGTACATTTACACAATGGAGTATTATTCAGCTGTTAAAAACAATAACATCATGAAATTTTCAGGCAAATGAATGGAACTAGAAAAGATCATTCTGAGTGAAATAACTCACACTCAGAAAGGCAAACATGATATCTTTTCATTTATGAAGTTCTTGTTTTCTAATGTAATTGTAGAAAAAATATTAGTACTTAGAAGTAAATATCACAAGAGAGCATGAAAACATACAGCTAAGATTGTGTCTGAAGAAATATAATACAAAACAAAGCTTAGCTTTGTAGGTGAGAACCATGATTTAAAATAAACTATGTCTTCAAACAATTCCAACATCTTTACATTTCATCATTATGTTGCCTTTTATGTTTTCTGAGGATTTATGTATGATAGTTTTGCTTCAGTTATCAAAGACACACTTGAAAGTTAAATGTAAATAGACAGGAAAGATTTGCCTAATAGTATGTATGTGCCATATTATACCACAAAGCCTTCCATTAACAATGATCTCCCATGCTCCATTTTTCACTCAGTTTTCAGGATTACTTCAAATTTATCATACCTATTTTTTTTCAAAAGTAATGATCACAGACAATTATGAATTGGATAAAATAGATTTACCTCACCTTTGCCTCACAATGGTCAGAGACAATGACTGGTTATTCAAAGCTATTATGGGGTGATCTTCCCATCTAGTGTTACAACTGGTTAGTATTAAGGAAATGTATAAGAAAACTCAATAGCAAACATTGTTGTATAATAACTGAGAGTGACTCTAGCACCTTACATCAGTCTTGTTTTGAATGACACATGGAGGACATTTTTCATTGAATGTAAATCGTTTTCTCTTACTGAAATGTTTTCTTGGGTGTTTTTAATTAGCCTTTTGGGGTGTTCTAACAAAGAACAACGATGAATATGGCTTGACAAACAGATAACATTAAGTATCTCATAATTCTGGAAGCTGAAAATCTAGGCTTATGTTGCCAGCAAGAGTATTTCTCTCTTTATTTGGAGCTTTTTTGCCTCTTTGTGTCATCACGGGATCTTATTTTTATACCTGTTCCTTTTCTTGGCCTCATCCTTTAACTTCACAGTTTTTGAAGCCTCTGAGGAAAATTTTATATATATATATATATGAATTAAGGCTTTAAGAATTTGAAGGTAATGTTGTTAAAGTCCATAAATCTTTGATAGCTAAGAATTTGATATCTGTATCTGCTAGATATACCAAGTAATATTAGGAGTTATTTCACATCATTCTTCTGCTTATATTTCCTCATTAACCTGATTTAAAGTTATTTTCATTTTTCATCGATGGCATTTGTTTTGTAAAATGTTACATCAGATATTTTGTAAAATTGTAAAGATTTATTTGCAGAGTCAAATAAATAAAATTTTATATATAATATATTTACAAAACTTCTTTTCGACAAAATTATTACTAAGAGTTATATATCTTGGAGCAAAAAATACTGAAGAAGATCTAGCAATTACACTACTTTGAGCATACATACATATTTGTATGGATGTTTAGGTTTATGATATACTAAAATATAACTATAATTTTATTATGAAGATTAATTCTTCACTTGAAACTATAACAACATATATGAAATTAAAAGTTTACAGGTAATTAAGTTATTTTTTTCTTATCTCAACTTTTTATAGAGACCCCTTAAGAAGAAAGAGCTACAACCTATCAAGAAAGAAGAGAAGACAGATAAAAGGTTGGTCTTTTACACCAGAGAAGAAAAGCACCAGTGTGTTTATTTTTCATGTTGACAATATACCTGATGACTTTAATACTAAAATATAAGGAAATATAAGTTGTTGAGAGCTCAGTTAATTGTGTTCCTTGTGTGCAAGTATATGAATCAATAAGTATGCATGCTGAAGCCAGAGTCAGACCTTGAGTATCTTCATTTATTGCTAGTCACTTTATTACTTGAGACAAGGTTTCACACTGTGATGGTTCATATATGATTGGCCCAGGGAGTGACCCTATTAGGAGGTGTGGCCTTGTTGAAGTAGGTGTGTTGCTGTGGGTGTGAGCTTACCCTAGTTGCCTGGAAGTCAGTCTTCTACTAGCAGCCTTCAGATGAAGATGTAGAACTCTCAGCTCCTCCTGCACCATATCTGCCTGGATGCTGCCATGTTTCTGCCTTGATGACAATGGACTGAACCACTGAGCCTGTAAGCAAGACCAAATTAAATATTGTCTTTTATAGAACTTGCATTGGTCATGGTGTCTGTTCATAGCAGTAAAACCCTAACTAAGACAGAATTTGGTACCAGGAGTGGGGTATTACTATGATAGGCATGACCATGCTTTTTTTTGGAACAATGTAGATTTGGGGACTTTGCATTTGGAAAGCCGCGAAATGTTTTAAGTGGGGCTTAATAGGCCTGCCTAGTAGGAGTATGGAAGACAGTGGTGCTGAGGGTCATTTGAACTGTGTAGGCCTGTTGGCACAAGAGGTTTCAGTGGAGAAGAACTTTAATATGTGGCTGAGAGACTGTTTTTGTGATGTTTTGGTGAAGAACATGGCTGCTTTTTGTCATTGTCTGAAGAGACTGCCTAGGGCTAAGGTAAAGAGATTTATATTAATTGCACCTGCAAAGGAAGTCTCAAAAAAGCCCAATGAAGACTTTGTTCTCTGGTTAAGTCTGATGAAGAGAATTTTGAACAAACGTAGCAAGCTGAGAAAGAAAAAGTACAAAATATATAGTTTGAGTATTAAAGGGACTCCAGGAAGTGAAATAGAGCTGAATTCAAGGATATTAAATTGAATTAAGAGAGTGGTGACCTTGAGGCAAGATTTCACCCAGCTAAATTTAGGTCCAGACTTAGTAGTACAAGCTTTTAATCCCAGGAGGCAAAGATAAGCAGATCTGTGAATTCAAGGCCAGCCTAGAACAGAGCAAATTCTAGGTGAAGAAAAACTTAAATCCAGGCTTGGTGGACCACACCTTTAATCCCAGTACTTAGGTGACAGGCATGCAGATCTCTTGAGTTCAAAGTCAGTCTGTGGAGCAAGATTCAGGACAGCAAACTTAGGCAGTAAAGGATCTGGGAAAAAGGAAGCTAGTGATAATGTAATAAAACAATGGGGCCAATGTTCCAGCTCCTGCAAGCAGCAGAACTCAGCAGCTTTGGCCATGTGGCTCTGGCTTTATATTCAAGAGGAAAAGGATACTACTGGGACAATTAATGCTGGTTAGCTGGAGCTAAGAAATTAGTGGTGATTAATAAAAGACCAGTATCACTTAGGTGAAATCTGGAAAATGTTTTCTGAGAGCACAAAGAAGCTGTATTACAGAGATAGCCAAGGTTTTATCTCATGCTGTAGCTGTACTTGGTAATGTGTAAGAATCACTGAGGTGGTACTGGCTTTGAAGGCATGAAGGTATCATAAAGAACAGGTGAAGCTTGGCACTGTGAGAGGCCATGGAAGGCCATTGGTGAAAGTTCAGCCTCAGTTGTAGTTGACAACCCAGGACTAAAGGGGTCATGCAAAGGAGTTGAGGCTTGGTACAATAAAGAGAGCCTATAAGAGGCTTTGGTGAAGCATAGTTGCAGTGGAAGACCCTAGCATATTGGAGATGCCAGTACCAAGGGATGACCACCAAGAACAGCAGTGGCAGCAGAGTGGGTCAATCTGAACTTAGAGTGCTACAGAGGGCAGAACTGGAGAAGTGACACCAGCTCTTTGGAGATGCACAGAAGATTGTGTGTGGATGTCAGACATTGGAACAAGAAGGTGTGAAGCTGAAATTGACTTGGGGTACCCATGATGTTAAAAATGCCAGAGCCATGGTGCTTGCCAAGGAAAGCTGCTAACAGGGAGTGAAACAAGCCCAGGAGAAAGAACCTTGTTGCAGTCAACAAAGATGAAAAAGGAGTTGGATATCTGAAGACTGCTTTTGCCATCAGACATGGAGATGAAGAGTTTGGACTTTGACCAGCTGGTTTCCTGTCTTGCTTGGAGGATTACATTTAAGTGATTGGATGAATCTCAAAAGAGACCTTGAACTTCGGACTTTTAACACTGTTAAGAATGCTATAGACTACAGGGACTTTAGAATTTGGACTAAATGTATTTTGCATTATGCTATGTTTAAGTATGGTCCCCATAGACTCATGTTTGAACAAGCCTATGGGGGCTGGGGAGTAGAATGTGATGATTCGTATATGATTGGCCCAGGGAGTGACCCTATTAGGAGGTGTGGCCTTGTTGGAGTAGGTGTGTCACTGTGGGTGTGAGCTTAAAACCTACACCCTAGTTGCCTGGAAGTAAGTCTTCTACTAGCAGCCTTCAGATGATGATGTAGAACTCCTGCACCATATCTGCCTGGATGGTGCCATGTTTCTGCCTTGATGACAAGGGACTGAACCACTTAGCCTGTAAGCCAGACCCAATTAAATGTTGTCTTTTATAGAACTTGCATTGGTCATGGTGACTGTTCATAGCAGTAAATCCCTAACTAAGACACACACTGAGACAGAACCACAGCTAGACTGGCTGGCCAGTGAGCTCCCCAGATTCACCTATCTTTTTGCCATGATGCTGGTATTTGACTTTTTACATGGGTTTCAGGGCTTTGAAATCAGGTCCTCTTGCTTGAAGAACAAATTTTATGAAAAGGTCAGTTGCCAGGTGGGTGCTTTTTCATAAACTAAGAATACATTCATTTATGAACATTATTGGAGAATCTGGGACTACAAAGTAACTGGAAACTAATTATGGAATTCTAAAAAGGAGAGGAGTCCAGAGGGGGAATTCTGGGTCTGAATATAAACTCTTCTTCAGTTACTAACTGGACTCTGAACTGTGTATGTGTAAAACAGACCACAGAGTACAGTCTAAAGTAAAAAAGTGAACAATTAATATTTAGTTGGGTTACATGGCGACATTAAAAGGAGAGGATTTGAGCTGAAGAGATTGCTGAGTGGTCATGATCCTGTGCTGCTCTGGCGAGGATTTTAATTAAGTCCGTAACACCCACATTAGGTGGATCATGACTGGCTTTAACTCTAGCTCCAGGGCATGGGATATTTTTTCTGGCCTCTGTGGGTAACAGCCTATATATGCATAACCCCTTCCCCGGTAAACATATTTAAAAATAAAAATAAATCTTTAAAGCAATATTCTAGGTGTTAGAATATGTGTATTATAAGGAAAATTTCATGCACAAGATGATGTTCATAAAGAAAGGGGCCTCTCCAACATAGAAAGAGAACCTAATAAAATAATGATGAAAATTCTAGACATAGGACATTGGAAGACAAACCACCAATCAATTAGACCAATGTAGTCATAAACAAGCCTATATTCAACACATTATTAAAAAAGCAACAAAACTAAAACAAAAACAAAAAAGCAAGCCAAAAAACCCAAAACAAAAACTAAACAAAAACTTGCACAAAATATAAAAGTCAAACAGAAAGCAATGAAATTTAAGATGAATCAATTAACAAATCCAAAATTTCTTTGAAAAGATGAATGAAATTTATAAGCTTCTATTGCATTTGATTTTTAAAAGGATGGTAGAAGATGCAAATTAATAACATCAAAAATGAAAGGGGTTTATTCTATATCCTGTGACATGAAAAGGAAAATAGGTAGTGTAAACTATTTCATGATAATTACATTCAAGTAAAAGACAAAAACTAAATTTTGTAAGAAAAAAATGATACAATAAAATTGACACAAGAAGAAACAATCCATATCTGTTAATTGGATGCTATTTTAACTTCCCATAATAAACTTATTTTAAAAAATAATAAATGTTAACTGTCACAAGTGAGTTATTTCTAAAGTATGTGAGAGTGTTTTTCTCAAAAATCTTCTGCTGCGTAGTTTGATTGGGAAATCCTTTTTCCTTATAGATGTTACTAAATTAA
Source organism: Apodemus agrarius (assembly GCA_964023405.1). Lineage (NCBI taxonomy): Eukaryota > Metazoa > Chordata > Mammalia > Rodentia > Muridae > Apodemus > Apodemus agrarius. The sequence goes on along the minus strand of OZ030024.1, from coordinate 59,525,035 downwards.
AATTATTCTAGCCCTAATATTAGTAAGAAATTTTACATTTTCAGATATTATCATTTGTTGCAGATGATTGCCTAGATCTAGTCAGCTAACCTGAATTCTAAGCATTTCCTCATATAAGCCACCATCTGCTAGAGCAATGCTTCTCAACCTCCACAGGGGTTGCATATCACCTAACTTGCGTATCATTTATATCCAATATTTATTTAACATACATTTCATAGATAAGAATTCATGAAGTCAAAATTTATAAGAGCTGAACAAAAGCCTTTGTCCCTTTAAATATGTTATGTCTGTGTGCCTATGTGCATGTGTATACAGATGACTGAAGAAGATAGAGTTCAGCATCAGATCCTGTGAAGCTGTAGTCACAGGTTATGTCATGAACATTAGACATCAAACTTCAGTCTTCTCAAAAGCAGCAATTGCTCTTAACTTCCAAATCATCTATCCCAATCTGCTTTCTTAAGAAACCTTTTACCCAATATATTTTGTTTATATTTTCTCCTGCATCAACTTCTCCTAGATCCTCTTCACCCTTCTTTCCATACCCAATTTATGCTCTTTTTCTCTTACAAAACTCCCACAAAAGTGAAAAGCAAAGTCCAGTAAAACAAAAGTGCCCCAGAAAAACAAAATAAAAATCACACATATAAAAAAATGGAGTTTATTTTTGTTGTCCTGGGCCTTGGTCTGGAGAAAATTGGTTTTCCCCTTTGCTAGTGGACCCTTTGCTAGTGGATATCGGGGCAGATAGCTTCTTGGTTAGGGACAGGTCACCAGGTCCATTTCTCCCACTCAGTGCTGGGACCCAAGAGGGACCTATGTAAACTCCATGCTGGGGCAATTCTTATCTGAACCTGAGCAGAACTAGTGCTAACTCAGTCTCTCAGAATGTATATGTCCTGTTGTGTCTGGACATCATCAGTCACCTACAGCTTCTTCCTCTTCGTAGAGTCCCTGAAGCCTTGAGGGGAGGAGTTAGATGAAGGCATCTTTAAATCATAACCACTGAAAGCCTTTAAGCTCCGTGTATGTTTGAGAAAACTGTTGAAAACTGATAAAATTAAGATATGCTTGAGAAAGCTCTATTTTTATTTTATTTTATTGAATATAATCTTAATAACATTTCAAATGGTAAAACTTTCCCAGCTTCACCCTTCTCTAAAAGCCCCCAGCACCTCTATCTGACCCCCTCCCCTCCCCCTCCCCTTGTTTTCCCTTTGTTGGGGCATCTATTGAGCCTTCACCTGACCAAGGGCCACTCTTCCCACTGATGCCCGACAAGGCCTTCTTCAGCCACATTTATGGATGGAGCTATGTGTACCCCTTGGTTGATGGTTTAGTCCCTGGGAGTCCTGGGGTATCTGGGGGGCTGACATCATTGTTCTTCCCATGGGGCTGCAAACCCCTTCAGCTCCTCTGGACCACCCTCCAATTCCTCCATTAGGGACCCCTCTTCCAGACCAATGGTTGGGTGCTAGCATCTGCCTCTGTATGTGTAAGGCTCTAGCAGGACCCCTCCAGAGACAACCATGGAATGCTCCTTTTGGTATGTACTTCTTGTCATCCATAATAGTGTCAGGGGTTTGGTGACTATTTATAGGATGAATCCCCAGGTAGGGCAGTCTCTGGGAGGCCTTTACTTTAGACTGTGCTCCACACTTTGTCACCTTTATTGCTCCTGTGAGTATTGTGTTCCCTTTCTCAAATAAACCAAAGCACCCTCACTTCAGTCCTTATTCTTGAGCTTCCTGTGATCTCTGAATTGTAACTTGTTTATGTTAGCTTTGGGCTAACATCCATTTAGCAGTGAGGGCATACCATGTGCATTCTTTTGTGATTGGGTTACTTCACTCAGGATGACACTAATTCCATCCATTTGCTTAAGAATGTCATGAATTCATTGTTTTTAATAGCTGAATAGTACTCCATTGTGTACCATAGTTTCTGTATCCATTCCTTTGTTGAAGGACATCTGGGTTCTTTCCAACTTCTGGCTATTATAAATAAGGCAGCTATGAACATAGTGGAACATGTGTCCGTATTACATGTAGGAGTATATTCTGGGTATATGCCAAGGAGGGGTATAGCTGGGTCCTCAGATAGTACTATGTCTAATTTTCTGAGGAATTGCCAAACTGATTTTCAGAGTAGTTTTACCAGCTTGCAATCCCACCAACCACGGAGAAATGTTCCTCTTTCCCCACATCCTCTCCAGCATCTACTGTCCCCTGAGTTTTTTATCTTAGCCATTCTGACTGGTGTGACGTGGAATCTCAGTGTTGTTTGATTTGCATTTCCCTGATAACTAAGGATGATGAACATTTCTTTAGGTGCTTTAGAGCCATTCAAGTTTCCTCAGTTGAGAATTCCCTGTTTAACTCTGTACCCCATTTTTAATAGAGTTATTTGACTCTATAGAGACTAGCTTCTTGAGTTCTTTGTATTCATTGGATATTAGCCCTTTATCAGATGTACGGTTGCTAAAGATCTTTTCCCAATTTGTTGGTTGCCATTTTGTCCTATTGACTGTGTCCTTTGCCTTACAGAAGCTTTGTGGTTTTATGAGGTCCCATTTGTCGATTCTTGTTCTTAGAGCATAAGTCATTGGTGTTCTATTCAGGAAGTTTTCCTATGTGCCCATGTGTTCAAGATTCATCCCCACTTTCTCCCCTATAAGCTTCAGTGTATCTGGTTTTATGTGTAGATCCTTGATCCACTTGGACTTGAGCTTTTTGCAAGGAGATAAGAATGAGTTGATATACATTTTTCTGCATGCAGATCTCCAGTTGATCCAGCACCATTTGCTAAAAAATGCTACCTTTTTTCAACTTGATGTTTTTAGCCCTTTGTCAAATATCAAGTGACCCATACGTGTGTGGGTTCATTTCTGGGTCTTTAATTCTATTCCATTGATCTTCAGGAAGATATTTCTTAATCCTTCCTTGCTTGGTATAATACTTGGTACTCTTTCTTTGTTATGCTAATTCTTACCCCATCATCAATCTGATAACAAACTTGGAACCTAAACTTAGAGGACCATGTTTTGCAAATTTTATTTTTCCATGTCTTTCTAAAGTGAAGACATTTGGTTTTCTTTGGAATTTTCATATCATATACATTATCCAGTTTCTCACAGTAAACAAATCAACAGATAAGTGTGGAAAATCACTCTGATTAGCACAGAACATTTAACCACTGAAGGGAAGATTCAATTTTCTTTGTGAGATCTTTTCTTAGCTTTAGCGTCATTCCCTCCCTTCTAGTCTGCTAGTCCCCCTCTTCAGAACAGCAGAATCAGTCTAGCAGAAGCTATTTTATTTCCAGTATATCCCTAGACACTGTGTAGCAAGCTAGAAGACACATCAAGCATATTCAGCCTTTACCCCTTGCTCTCTGCCAGGCTAATCTAGGATCTTGGCATGACTTAGTTACTTTATCCAATGTTGTCAGTCTAGTAAGTACAGAGAGCCAGAGAAGATCACCTTGATGCTACCCCACTAGCATGAGGTTGTTATAGCTAGTAGGGAGCAGAAGCTAGAAGAGGAAAGCATCTTTGAGAAATACATCTGTCTCCATGCTTCACACTTACCTTCAAGTCTGGCTCTAGTTTGCACCTTCAGTGATTGAGGCCCACTTTCCCCAGGATTGCTTTCTAGGGGAAGAACAACTAAGTTTAGGGCAAATGAAATCATCCTGTAGTATTAGGTTTGGCTTGTGCTCTCATCCTTGTTTCTGGTTGCCTTGCCTTGAGTTTTCCTGCTTGCCCATACTGTCAATAGTTACTGGTATCTTGCTTACTGTTATTGTCAAAACATTTGAACTTTCTCTTAATTGTGGAGTCTGTGCTTTTTAGTTCCTGTATTTTTCTTTCATGTGGTGTTTCTACTCAACAGAGCTATACATCCCTGCAGGAGCAGGATCACGCAGTGACCTATTATAGCACAGACCTCAGAATGACCAGTGACTGCTGTGCAAGCAGTGCCCTGATTCTAAATCTAGTCTGATTAGATTAGAAGCATAGCACTGTCGGGGGATGGGAAGTGATACACAAAGTGACTAGGTACCAAGTCAGAAAACTGAATAGAGCCTATTAGCTGTAGCTACAGGTCGAAATGAACCTTCTGATGGAAAAATATTTCTTGCTCCTGGATTGGCAGGATCAATATAGTAAAATTGGCCATCTTACCAAAAGCAATATACAGATTCAATGCGATCCCCATCAAAATCCCAACTCAATTCTTTATAGATCTAGAAAGAGCAATTCTCAAATTCATCTGGAGCAACAAAAAAACCCAGGATAGCTAAAACTATTCTCAACAATATAAGGACTTCTGGGGGAATCAATATCCCTGACCTTAAACAGTACTACAGAGCAATTGTGTTAAAAACTGCATGGTATTGGTACAGCAACAGGCAAGTGGATAAATGGAATAGGATTGAAGACCCAGAAATGAACCCACAGACTTATGGTCACTTGATCTTTGATAAAGGAGCCACAACCATCCAGTGGAAAAAAGATAGTCTTTTCAACAAGTGGTGCTGGTTCAACTGGAGGTCAACATGCAGAAGAATGCGAATTGACCCACTCTTATCTCCTTGCACTAAGATCAACTCCAAGTGGATCAAGGACCTCCACATAAAACCAGACACACTGAAACTATTAGGAAAGAAACTTGGGAAGACCCTGGAGGACATAGACACAGGGGTAAAGTTCCTGAACAGAACACCAATAGCTTATGCACTAAGATCAAGAATTGACAAATGGGACCTCATAAAATTACAAAGTTTCTGCAAGGCAAAGGACACTGTCAGAAGGACAAAATGACAACCAACAAAGTGGGAAAAGATCTTTACCAACCCCACATCCGACAGAGGGCTAATATCCAATATATACAAAGAACTCAAGAAGTTAGACCCCAAAGAACCAAATAACCCTATCAAAAAATGGGGTACAGAGCTAAACAAAGAATTTTCACCAGAAGAAATTCGGATGGCTGAGAAACACCTTAAGAGATGTTCAACATCATTAGTCATCAGAGAAATGCAAATCAGAACAACCCTGAGATTCCACCTCACACCAGTCAGAATAGCTAAGATTAAAAACTCAAGAGACAACAAATGCTGGTGAGGATGTGGAGAAAGAGGAACACTCCTCCACTGTTGGTGGGATTGCAAAATGGTAAAACCGCTCTGGAAATCAGTGTGGTGGTTCCTCAGAAAATTGGGCATGTCACTTCCAGAGGACCCTGGCATACCACTCCTGGGCATATACCCAGAGGATTTCCCTGCATACCATAAAGACACATGCTCCACTATGTTTATAGCAGCCTTGTTTATAATAGCCAGAAATTGGAAGGAGCCCAAATATCCCTCAAAGGAGGAATGGATACAGAAAATGTGGTATATTTATACAATGGAATACTACTCAGCAATTAAAAATAATGAATTCATGCAATTTGTAGGTAAATGGTTAGACCTGGAAAATATCATCCTGAGTGAGCTAACCCAATCACAAAAGAATACACATGAAATGCAATCACTGATAAGTGGATATTAATGAGCCCAGAAGCCCTAAATACTCAAGGCACAATTAGCAAGTCAAATGATTCCCAAGAAGAAAGGAGAGGACCCTGGACCTGGAAAGATTGGATCCAGTTTTGTAGAGAAACTGTGGGGGCAGGGGGAATGGGGAATAGTTGGGGGGGGAGAGGAACTATGGGACATAGGGAGGGGGGAACTGGGAAAGGGGAAGGCCTTTGGAATGTAAACATAGAATATTGAAAATAAAAATTAAAAAAAAAGAAAGAAATGAACCTTCTGTTGTCTTCCCTAGGGCCAAGATGGCCTGGTCTATATACTCACCCATGTGTACAGAACAGACATATTTTCACTAACATCTCCTGAAGGATACAGCAGCAAGTAAAGAAAGTACTAGTCTTGTCAAATATATAGACGGATGGCTGGGGGGTGAGTGGCTGTGATTCTTGCCTGGAATCAGAAGGAAAATGACTGAGGAGGAAAAAGTCATGTAAGAAAGGATGCATGAAAGTCCTCACCTTTAACCTACAGCACTACACCCATGGCAGTGTGGAGAATGAAATCCCAGGGATACGAAGGCAGATTTGCAATGACTTTTCCTTAAAGGAACTTACAAAAAATGCTAATAGAGGGGCAGAAGCCTGAGGAAAAGGCCTCCCAACTCCAAGGTCCTGCTCTGAGAGTGTCTACCTTTCCTACTTTTCTACTATTCTTTGGCTTTTTACTGATGTGTGTTTTTTGGAGGTATTTTATTTGTTGTAATTAGAGTCCCTAAATGATATATCTCATTGGAAATGGCAAAAAGCATTTTTAATCGTTAAGGGAATTCATTACTGTTGCTTCTCCTCTAAGAGCAATAGAGTCCATGAAGAGGAATCAGACCCTGAACAATTCCACATCTGTGTAGAGAGCAGTGAGATGGAGGGGAGCCAGTAGAACTAGATTTCCCGCCAGAAAAACTTGGTTTAGGATCAGAGAGCTACCACAAGACAATGCTAAGGATTGTCAGAAGTGTCCATTGTAATGAGCATTTCCAGAAGCAGGACCTGCACATGAAGTTGGAATCAGTTTTGGACAAACAGAACACTATTCCCTTTCTGCTCCTGCCTGTGCATTGCATGTAATGATCCTTTCCTCCAGAGTGTAAGTGATATTCCTCCAGACTGCTTATATATACTATGTAGAAGAAATAATTGTAGTATTTGAAATTAATTTGTAATTTAGAAATTGCTATTTTATTTTAAGAAAACCATTGGAAAATGGAATCTGAGCATCAGTAGCAGTAGTAATAAACAAACTCATTTTTTCTTAAATACTAACAGGCTGGGAGAATTATGTTTTTACTCATCTCACCCATAATCCCTCTTCCTTTGATTGACTTCTGTCATTTATTGACTGGAATGTTCTGGAAATCTATTAAGGTTTTTAAAAATTGTCCCATTCAGAAATTCAGAAACTCCTGAAGACTTTAAGTAAGATTTCAGTTTCCATATTGTAATACAGCCATGCTAAAACAGACTATAGACCATTCATTGGTCAAAAATAGATTGGCACATTGTGGGAATCATGGGGGAGATGTTGGGATACAGGCAGCATTTTGAGAAGTAAAGGTAACAAGGAGAAAAGAAAGCTCAGAAGAAATCACTCCTCATTCTGATGTTTTAAAGTGCTTTAAGATTTTGCCTAAATCAAAGTGACATTATCTTCCACTTCAGGAACATTGCATCTCATTTTAGAAAGTCCCAAGAACCTCCTTTGATTTCTGAAGTGATCAGGTTTTGATGCCATGAAGTACTCAACCCTTGGAGAGATCTGGAAATAGATAATATACAGAAGATCCCTTTTCTTAAAAGCCATGTTAAATTCGATGCACCGATTTCCTACTAAGTAGACTTATTTAGGGGATTCAAGTGGCCCACTAACTTGTTTGCTCATCCCCAGATTGCTCTCAAATCCACAGTCAAAGCACTGGGAAATCACATGCTTGTGCTTCAAGGCTGCACATTCAGGAAATGGAAGCCCTCGACACAGCTTGGTAGCAGAAGATCTGAATCAAAGTAAATTGTGTAAATTAAAATTAAATTGCAAAGCATTTGGACAAAGCAGCATGCTAGTCTAATCAGAGAAGTGGTGATATTTGCTTTGTGATAATGCAGGCTGGAAGAGAAATTGGGGGTATGGGGCATTCATCATCAGTCTCTCAATGTTTTTCTGAACTTTGCAACCTAGACTCATTTTCTCTTGTATTTCCAGCTTAAAAATTATTTGACTTTAAAATAGCAAAAATAAGTATCCTTTAATCACATTCAACCTATGAACAGATGGACAAACAGTGCTTTTTATAAATGAGGCATACAAAATACTTGCAAATGAGCCAAAAGTGGGTAGTAGCAATAGCTGAACCAATCTCTAAAAGTGACTTAGTGTTTAATATATTATCATATAAGCACCAGTAGTTGAAATAAAATTCCCTAATTCAAATGTTTGTTAAGCTTGAGGTCTGTAATGTTCCAACACTTAATTAACTTACTAATTAATTTCTTGTAACTTTTCTCGCATGTGATTTTACTTAATGGTTGATTCTGTCTTTGAACCCCCATGTAATGTGATACTTTGATCATGTATTTGTTGATTATGTTTAAGTGACAACCCAAATGAAGCCATGACTCTTTGGTCTTTCCACTTTCTTATAATGAGGAAAGACTGTGGGCATCTGCAGACAAAGAGCATGGTTTCTCAAGATGAAATTGGCTTCTAGACCCAGCCTTTAATGGTCCATCATTTCCTTCTGTAAGGACAGCTACAGAGCTCATTGCTAGCCAAGAATCTCCATGAAAAGTATCACTTCTCCCTTTATTGAAATTGTATAAAGACAAGATAGACAGATAATTTCCAAACTTTCATTTGGAGAGAAAGACCAAGTCTGTTTTTTGTTCTCTAATTCAAAGGGGTTCTTTGGTCTCAAGACAGTGTTCATAGATCACTGTCATAAAAAATATTCTATTCTGGCCTATTTTAAATAAACTGAGAATATATTTTTTTAAAAATTATAACAACTAATTTTCCTTCACAACCCAGTGCTTTATTTGCATTCTAGAAATTAGTTGAATATTTGCATTATTTTGGACAATGAGTCAGAATCATGCAAGGCTGGTATTTCTTCTGTCAGAAACATCCAATTCACCTGTGATTTAGAAACACTGTTAATATACCACAGGAATACTTTTTATATGCATTTTAAATAAAAGAGATAAGCATTAATGCATGTAGTTTAATATCTTTATTCTCCAAATGTCAGACATAATCAATGTTGATTTTGTGACTTTATCATTTACGAATCAATATAACAACTTTTAAGTCTGTTGTTTGAAAATCATATTATAAATGAAGCCACAGTAGATATTTACATGCAAAGGGCTTTTACCATAATTTTCAGAAAGGGTAAGTGAGTTTTCATTCTCATAATGGTAAGAGATTTTCTTGAATAATCTAGGCAGTCAAAAATAATGTTGGGATGGTTTCATTAAAAATTTTATAAAATTAAAAATAGATTCTTCCCTCATACAATACATCCTAACTGTTTCCCCTCCCTCCACTTCTCTAATCTCTCCTCCACATTCCCTCTCCTCCATATACACCACCTCTCCATTTCCTTTTAGGAAAGTGCAGATATAAAACTAAGACAAACATGACAAAACAAGATAAAGTAAGACAAGGCAAAATCTATCCTATTGAGGCTGGACAAGACAACCCAACAGGGTGAAAGCAGCTCCAAGAGCAGGCAAAGGAGCCAGAGACACACCCATCCTCACTCTTAGGAGTCCCACAAGAACACAAAGTTCTCAGCCCAGAACAGAGGACCTTGTGTAGACCCATGCAGGCCTCGTGGTTGCCTCTTTAGTCTCTGTGAACCCATGTGAGCTCTGCTTAATTGATTCAATGTGCCATGTTCTCGTGGTGTCCTCCATCCCCTCTGATTCCTACAGTCTTTCCCTGACCTCTTCTATGGGCTTCCCTGATTGTGAGGGGAGGAACCTGATGGAAACCTCCAACTTAGACTCTACAAAATGTCTGGGTGTCGGCCTCTGCACCTCTCCTACTGATGTTAGAGGAAACCTCTCTGATGATGACTGGACAAGGCACTGATATATGAATACAACAAAATATATTTTTTATCTAATCATAATTGGTTCTACACTAGGACTCTGGGCTGTCCAGTCTCTGGTTTCTGGGCCTTCAGATGGTATAGGGCATAGGCTTCCTCTCATTGTGTGGGCCTCAAGTTAAACCAGACATTGGTTGGCTACTACTTCTAGTTCCTTGCCCCCATTGCCCCAGGACATCTTGCAAACAGGACAGATCATAGGTCTAGGGTTTTGTGGTTGGGTTGGTGTCTAGGTTTCTTTTTTTGTAACCTGCAGAATACTTTCTTGTACTAAAGAAACTAGAATCTTTAATACAACTTTTTAATGAAATTAGAAAGCTTTATGTAGTATTTCGCTTTTAATTTTGAAAATGAAAAAATGGTGTCATATTATTTCTATTTTAACAAAGTCGTTTTTGGAACATGTTCCCTTGTGTTTCTCATAAAAATTTTGAAGAACCATCTTTATGTTTTAATTAATGACAAAAACTTTATTTGAGAACATCATAATATCTTCAATGTATTCTGGTTATCACATACCTGGCTTAGAAATTATTATTCCTAAATTAGGATATATCATGAAATACTATACAATATGCTTGGTTTTATGAGAATATGATATCATTTCTTAGAGACACAATTTTTTTATAGTTGAGTTAAACACAATTTTATGAAGACAGATTTGGATAGTAGAAACTTTAATAACTTAATTTTTTATTTAGAAAATGAATATAATCTGAGGTTTGTGAAGGAAGGCAGCTACTTTCCTTTGCCTGAGCACATGCTATTCTTGTAATGTGTTAGTGGACAACAGCTAAATGAGTAACTGGAATTTGATTTTATGTTCAAGGTTTTAAGAATTAATACTGAATGAGTTAACAAAATTTTTGTTATGGACTCAGTCAGAGTTTATTGCAAAGAGTGTGAGATTGCAGCTATTTTATGGCTGTATGTCTGCCTTGTAGATGAAGATTCATTCACAGGCACAGTTTGGGCCACATAATCTTGTTCCACAACTGATTCTTTAATACTGCTTTATTGGTCCAATTTTACTAACATAAGAAAGACAAGAAATGCATTAAACACAGAAATGTATTTGCTAAAAAATGTTACATCAGATGACACTGACTAAGGTATCAGTAACTGTAGCCATTTGGGCTTTTTGTAAACCCACCCAGCTTGTGAATAATGTCTTGAAGGGTTATTTTTATTTATGAATGCTTTTAGCCTTATCTTAGTCTTACTCCCCAACTAGCCCTAATTTTAATCTAACCTGTTTATTCTAGTCTATGTCTGACACGTGGCTGGTTAGTTATCTCTCTTCTATTTCATGCCTCCAACTTCCTCTGAGTCTTGGTAGTGAATCCTCCCTTGCCTAACTCTTTCCCATTGTTCCTCTCTGCCTGATGTCCGACCTTCTACTTTCTACCTAGCTGTTGGCTGTTTAGCTCTTTATTGTCAGTCTTTTACTTAGTGCTCAGAAGATTTTCTCTATAATAACCTCCTTCTAGAAGATCAATCTATCCTTTGGTGTCTTATTATTTATAAACTCAACTATTAATTAAATTGTAAATTCTAGCATAGCATATAAGGTAATGGGGTTTAGCATGTTCTTTTCAAGTGTACACATACTTAGTCTTCGCTCATTCACTCTCACCTCTACTGTCTGTCCATGTGCCCCCTTTCCTCTCCATCTGGTACCTCTCATTCAATGAATCTAGTGTCTTGTTCCCTGAGCTGGCCTCAAACTTGCTATGTAGCCTAGACTACCCTTGAGCATCTCTTCCTTAGTAAATTCTGAGATAACAGGCAGTGGGATCAAACCCAGCCATGATTATTATTAAAAATACTAATACAATAATAAAATACTTAGTAAAATCATTTGTATATATTTAACTCATTTCACAAATGAAGTATATTAGCTTGTATTCTTAATTTCTACTGACATATTTGTTGATTTCATAACTTACAATGTATACAAAAGTTTCTTTAGGAATTTGTTTTCTTAAACACCAACATGTTAGTTGTAAAATTTTCTGTATCACTTAGAAGTTACTCATTCTAATGTGTACAAGTGAAGGCAATTAATAAATTATATGTAGGAATTCAAAGGGTTATGCTCAAACTTTGGTACAAAATAAATAGAAATTATAAATTAAAGATCATCAGGATAATCTTGGATTAAGAAGCTTAAATCATCTTGATGTCCCTGTCAATCCTTTTGTGTCAACTAACAGATGCATAGTTGTGGCAGCAGCTTTCACCCTGGGAAGCTTGTACTTGAAGTCCTTTCTTTCTGTGACAAATTCTTAACAAAATACAGTCTTCATGAAGCTGTCATACTTCCAATGTTCCTTTCAGAAAACACAATTGATGACCTGTGTGCAACTTATCACAGGCTGTATGGGAAGATGTAAGGCAAAGAAAGGCCAGACTTGCCTCTTGGACATTTGGATAAATAGGACAGGCTTGTTCAGCAGGAATCCCTGAGAACCATGGTTCTCCACATAATGTCCACAGGAATGTTTCCATTCGTCACTTGGAACTATTAAAATATCATTGACCCCAAAGGCAGTGACAAACTTTGTGATTTGAAAATGTCACTGCAGGAAGGGCTTGTAGCTGTACTTTTTCAAAATAAAAAAAAAAGAGTAGTTAGGCATAAATGACAGTAAATATCAGGGATTCCAAACTGTATGAAAATCAATCACATAAAAGGAAGGAAAGAACTTAAAATCATTAATGAAATGAGATTTTTTTTGTATATCAGAAACTTTCTTATCTAGAGAAATTATATTAAAGGCCCAAAATAGGTCCTCCTCTGTCAAATTAAGAAGAGACTGTACTTGAAAATCAGGTAGTCAGTGTAACAGAGAGGATTTCACATTAAATTTTATTTTTTTCTCTTTTCCAACCTGAGTAATATTTGTGATTGGCTTTTCAATATTGGCGACCAACTGCAGGGCCATGTTCATGTCAAACACTCTTGCTGAGTTAAATTATTTGCCACTCTATTAATGTTTTATAGTTATGAATTTGTAAGCGTTTGCCTATTTTATTATTATCTTCATCAAAATTCATCTGTCCTCACTGCACATGTGTTGTAGCTTTCTTTCAAATCCTTTATTTGTAAGAACAGTTCAAGTCTTTCTAGGAAGCCCTCTATAAAGTATTCCATCTTTCTCTTTACTTCAAAATCTAGTTATTATCTATCCATTACTGATCAATATATGTTTAGGCCCTAAAGTAAAAGTTTTCTTTACATTTTCAGTTGTTAAGAGTAATCATTTCCAAGAGTTTTTAAATGTTTGCATTTCTTAAAAAGGGTTTTGAAAACATGAGACATGAGCTCAGCAGCTATATCACCTCTGTCCCTCCCTCCTTAACACCTACTGTGACCCACCTCTCCCTCCAAATTCAGGATCTCTTTAATTTTTACTCGTGTGTGTGTGTGTGTGTGTGTGTGTGTGTGTGTGTGCATGTGTGCCCTCATGTTTGTAGCATCCTGTGCTGATAATCACTTGGACTGGACAACTTTTGTAGGAGCCTGTTTCTAGAAGACACTGCTTTCTCCTATTTCAACAGAAATCGACCATCTCTGGTTCTTCATCTCTGGATGGGAGATGAATTTTCCCTGTTCATACCGGCAGGTTAATTAGTTGCCGCTATGTTGGTTTTCTCAGGCAACCATATTGTTGAGATTTCATGAATGCATTTCCCTTGTCATTTCTAGGAGATACTCTCTAGCAGCAGATGTTTCCTGGGTCCCTGGAACTTAAAATCTTTCTTAGACTCCATTAACTCAGTGTAGTTCTTCATCTAGGATTGAGGTTTTGTGAATTTTCTGTATCCATTGGCATGGCAACTGATGTTGTCATTTTACAGGTCTTGTTTATCAACCACACTGTAAAGATTTTGTGAGTATAGTTTTTCTACCACACATTGCAAGACACTGTCTAGCAGCCAGTGACCAGGCCCTCTGGCTCTTAAAATCAAGGGATTATCTACATTCTACTTATTCTACAGAATTATCTGTGAATGATATTGAAACTCAAATTCCAGAATAGTGTTATACTAGAATTCATATGACATACAATACAGTACATATTATAAGATGACAGTCTTTAATACAAACTCTAGGAAAAAAATACAAAAGAGAGATTTGAGAGTTCTTGCTTTTATACTGACAACCAAGCTTTGATGGCTATGTAAGCTCTCAAAATCAGACTTCCAACTTCTCAAATACCAAGGAAAGAGAAATAATAACCATGTATAAAACAAAACAAAAAGCAGACTTGCTCAAGAATCTACTTAATGCAGAAATAAAAACAGACTAAAACCCTGCTATACCACGCCTGGGCCTATACCCAGAAGATTCCTCAGCATGTAACAAGGACACATGCTCCACTATGTTCATAGCAGCCCTATTTATAATAGTCAGAAGCTGGAAAGAACCCAGGTGTCCCTCAATAGAGAAATGGATACAGAAAATATGGTATATATACACAATGGAGTACTATTCAGCCATTAAAAACAAAGAATTCATGAAATTCTTAGACAAATGAATGGAACTGGAGAATATCATCCCGAGTGATGTAACCCAATCACAAAAGAACACTCGTGGTATGCATTACTCACTGGTAAGTAGATATTATCCTAGAAGCTTGGAATACCCAAGACACAATTCACATATCAAATGATGCTGGAGAAGAAGGAAGGAGTGGCCCCTGGTCCTAGAGAGGCTCAGTGCAGCAGTGTAGGGGAATACCAGGACAGGGAAGGGGGAAGTGGTGGATTGGGGAACTGGGGGAGGGAAGAGGGCTTATGGGACTTTCAGGGAGGGGGGATCCAGGAAAGGGTAAATTATTGGAAATGTAAATAAATAATAAATCAAATAAATATATGAAAAAATAAATTATTTTATAACTGTAAATAAATAAATAATAAATACTGAACCTCTGAAATAAAAGATTTCCTTTCTTTTGGATTTCCTTCATTTAAAAGTTTAAAGTTATGCATGATATATTGATTCTAGCATCTTCATCTTTTTTTGAGAGCTTTATCAACATTGTTATGTGAGATTATATATTAAATTCTATATACAAATCCTAGTACATTTCTTGTTTCAGTGTCTATATTATTGAAGTCTAAACTAATAGTAAAGGCATGTAATTCCAACTTCTCTAGAATCTGATGCCTGAGGTTCATGAATTCAATACCCACAAGATACAGTGAGTTCCAGGCCAGTTTGAGCAACCTAATAGGATCATGTTTCAAAAAACAAAAGCAAAAACAAAAACAAAAACAAAAACAAAACCCCCAAAACAAAAACAAAACAAAACAGCTGGGAATATAGCTCAATGGTAGATTGCTATGAGGCCCTGTACTCATTTAGTACTAATGCTCAGTACTAAAGTGACTGTGTGTGTGTGTGTGTGTGTGTGTGTGTGTGTGTTTGATTCTCTGTGTATGATTCTGTATATTCATCATCAAAAGAATTTAAGACAGTAGTTGCATTTATTTTTCTAGTTATCTAAGAAGTTTTTATATTGTATTTTCAGGTCAAAGACTATCGTGACGTCTGATAAAATAGACAGCAAAGTTAAAAGAATTGGACCACACATAGAAATTTACCAACTATTCCAGGGAAGAAACAAACCCGTATTTACTAAAAGAATTATTAAACTGATCACTACTGTGCAAGCATATATCCGGGGGTGGCTTGAGCGCAAGAGACTTCAACGAATAAAAAGCAAGGTAAGAGTTATCTTACAGGTAAGAATGTCTTTAAAGTTTTCTATGTAGATTTGTAGTTGTTTGGTTTGGGTTTGTTGTTGTTGTTGTTGTTTTAAAACAGTTTTTCTGTGTAGTCCTGACTCTCCTGGAACTTGCTCTATAGACCAGGCTGTTCTTAAACATAGAGACCTGCCTGCCTCTACTTCTTAAATGCTGGGATTAAAGGTATGCACTGCCACTGTCTGGCTTCTTATGTAGATTTGCTTATAGAATTTGAATAGTTTTCCTAGAAATAGGTATGCAATTTGTCTAAAAATGTTCCATCTCTACAAAAATCTATAATTTTTGATAGAGAAAAATCAAATGTGTAATTTGTTCTGAAAATAGATTTGCCTTCTGAGAATTTGGACACTGAGCAAAATATGGTTCTCCAAAGTCCAGCAGGTCTGGGATTAGAGCACACTCTCGGTTTTTTTTGTTTTTGCTATTTACTCTCTAGCTAAAATAATTAGGAGTATTCTCTCTCTCTCTCTCTCTCTCTCTCTCTCTCTCTCTCTCTCTCTCTCTGTGTGTGTGTGTGTGTGTGTGTGTGTGTGTGTCAGTATAAATTTTTAAATTCAATATATTCATTTCAAATGATTCTGCTTCCTAAGCTCCTATGCACTCTTGCAGTGCATTAAACATTTCCTTTGAGAAAATAACCCTTCCCTCCCACTTCTACCTTGACAAGTTTTAGAAACAGCAATGCTGAGTTTCATAATAAACCACAAGTATCCTTTTTGGCTGCCCAAATACAAGAGAAGCCCAAATGGATGAGTCCTGGTAAAACTATGAGGGCATAAGAAATGCCCTCACCTTGAAGACTAAAGCTTGGCAAACAATGGAGAAGCACATACATTATTTGGAGTAGCCCGTTGGAAGGACCTTTCTGTTAGAACCTATTTGTAGTGCCTATTTGTAAGAACATAGCTATCTGCTTGTATGTAAGTGGAGATATATCCATTGCTTATATCATTCTGATGTCAAATCGAATGTCGTGTTAAAAGTAAACTCTTTATTCATCACTATTTCTGTTAGGTAGCCACTGTTTGTTTTATATATGAAGAAATCCAAGCTCCAGTAAGTCATATCATCTTCTCAAAGTCGAGTCTAACAGCTGATAGCCTGATAATCTGACATCCAAGACTTATTCTACATAGCCTATTGCCTACTTGAACTATTTCTGGCAAGACTGTTTCCTAATCCAGTCAAGGCTACATCATAGACATTTCTCTGTAGCTTAGGACCATGTATTGCACTGCTTACTCAAAGTTTCCATAATTAGGTCACACTTCACATGTGACCAAAATGAACTCATTTTCTTACTCTCCTGCATTCCTTTGCTTCTGCACTGCACACGCTCTACACCCAGTGTGTAGTCACAGCTTAACACTGTCTGCATTTTTTGATATTTTTGTTGCCACACCCAATTGCTGTGAGTTCCACATATTTTCCTATATTCTCTTTTCCTCTGCCTTTTCCCTCAGATTTTATTTTCATCTTCTCTTACAAGAAGAATTACAGTAGATTTCTAGTAGATGTCCTTGATTATGTGCTTATTTTCATTCAGTCCTCTGTAGCATATGCCACATGTTATGCTTGACACATTTCTTCACTCCTCATAGTCTTGTGCTACCTTACACTGATAGGACATGAAGTGTGAACTTCCTGAGATGGACATATGATTTCCTATCTCTGGCTTCTGTAAAGATCATCACTTCTTTGTATATACTTTAGGAATTAGTAAACTCCAGATTTTAATTGTACACTATTATTATTTTCTTCTTCTTCTTCTTCTTCTTCTTCTTCTTCTTCTTCTTCTTCTTCTTCTTCTTCTTCTTCTTCTTCTTCTCCTCCTCCTCCTCCTCCTCCTCCTCCTCCTCCTCCTCTTCTTCTTCTTCTTCCTTCTTCTTCTTGTTCCTTCTTCTTCTTCTTGTTCCTTCTCCTGTTCCTCCTTCTCCTTCTCCTCCTCCCCTCCTTCTCTTCCTCCTCCTTCTCCTTCTCCTCTTTCTCCATCTTCTCCTCCTCCTTCTCCTCCTCCCCTCCTCCTTTTCCTCCTCCTTCTCATCCTTCTCTTCCTCCTTCTCCTCCTTCTCTTCCTCCTCCTTCCCTTCTTCCTCTTCATCTCCTCATCTTCTTCCTCCTTCCCCTCTTTCTCTTCCTCCTCCTCTTCTTTCTCCTCCCCCTCCTCATCCTCTCTTTTCCCCTTCTCCTTCTCTTCCTCCTCTTTCCCTTCCTCATCATCTCCTCTTCTTCCTTCTCATTTCCTCCTCCTCCTCCTCCTCCTCCTCCCTCCTTCTTCATTCAGGCAACCAACCATCCCAATCCCTGGTCTACAATGCAGAGCTGACTCCTGCATTCTTCTATCTAATTCTCTGCATCATGATCATCTATGCCATGTACATGAGTGCCACTGGGTATTCAATGTGTAATATTGTCAAATTGACAGGATGTAAATTCACCACAGAAGCAAATTTCTCGTTATGAGGTAGGAAAAGGCACCCTGAATGTAGGCTTTACCATTTTCTGACCTATGTCCTAGACTAAATAAAAAGGAGAAACCCAGCTGAGCACTGGCATTTATCTCTCTCTGCTCCCTGTAGACAGATTGTGATCAGCCTCTTCCTGGAACTACTGCTGTACCCCCACTTCCATTGTGGACTTCACCTCCTGGGACTGAATAACAATAACAATAACAATAACAATAACAATAACAATAACAATAACAATAACAACAATAAGCCCTTCATTCCATAGTTTGCTTTTGTCAGTTATTTGATTGCAGCCAAGAGACCGCTAACTAATACAGGAAGCATAATTTGATTTAATTTAGAGTTTGCAGATTCATTTTTGCATTTATATCAGCACATACTGCTTTGACATAATATACAGTCTCTAGCATTTCAACCATATGACTTATTATCTGCTATTTTTCTTGTTCATTATCTCTTTATATGTTTAAATTCTTTATTTGGGTTAGATTATAACCCTGTCTTGCTTGCTACTGTTTTAAAATACAGCACACACTGTTTAACCTATGGTCTTTCTCTTTACTCAAAAGGTAACTATGAAATAAATAAATCGATTCAATAAAACATTATTTTAGAAGTTTGCTACTAATGAGTTTTCTAATGAGGCAGAGCTTTAATGTTCTTTGTGCTCAGTTTTTATATCTTATATACTTTAATTATATTATTTCCTGCTGTCAGAAAGAACAGTAGTCATTCATAACCTCTGGGACAAAAATGAATCCAGAAAATTCAGCAATATTGTAACTAAGATGAGGCTTAGGAGGAGAGATTGGTCTGAAGACAATGACTTTCTCCAAGGCCGTAGAAAATGAGGTGAAGACAGTGGGAAGTACCTTAGGGTATCAGAACCAATAGAAGAAAGATTATAGATTTTTATTTAGTTATAAATTCTGTTATGATCATTGATTTGTTGTTGTGCTTATTCTATCACTGGCATGGCATTTTTTTTTAATTAAATAGCTGCTTCATTGATATGGCTAAAGTTGTTTGCTTATTGACAAAATGCTACAGGAACAGGCTTATAACGCCATAAATGATGCTTCCAATACCATGCCTACAAGAAAGGTTGCTACTGGGGAATCTTGAGGGAAATTCTGTTCTTGAAGCTGCACAGGAAATCATCGAATAACTGACAGTACTGTGGCTATCCCTCTACTGGGAGACTTGCAACTCTTTGTTGTGGGCACTGTTTACTACAGTGATTGTTTCATTTTCACTGTTGTTTGGGCATTTTTGGAAAACATGAAGCAGTATTCAATTGTCTTACCAGTCATAAATTAGAAAATCATGGAGATTACAACCAGCATAATTTCTACCATTCAAAAAGTTCTTTTTCTTAAATAAAAAAATCTGTTTTTAATTTCTGATTTCAGTAGAATAATCCTAAAATTTGCAATAACACAAAACAGAATAATATTTCTTAATGAAACATCTCTAAAATCTTACTTAATCTCAATATTTTATTTATAACTTAAACAATTTTAGGCCTTAGGTGATATTGGTCAAAATTTTAAGGTTAGGTTAAAAAAGTTTTAAAATCTTTTGAAAATCCAAGTTTTAAAGTTGTCATAGCAATGGACAACACATGGATCAAAGGTCTTTAGATTTTGAAGCTTGTAAAATCCTTTGAAATTTTGATAGAATATTAATTGGTCTCATTATCATGTGACAAAATCTATAGAAAGAACAAAGTATGCTTAGCCTATTCAGGGCTCCCATGCTGACTTCATATAGAATAGGTTTGTTATATAAATGGTTGGTTTCCAGTTCCCTGTAGAACTTTTATCTAACAATATAACCTATTTTATTTAATATTTTTAACTGATGGAGAATCACATCAATCCATCAATGTATATTTTTAAATATAGTAATAGTTACTAGATACTGGGTTCAGCTTCCTAGTATATGTTTACACGAAGCATGCATCTCAGTTAAAAGTACAGATGACATTTAAAACTCTTAGGTACTCTATAAATACTTAATTATGAATATTTTATTAACAATGCCAGTCCCTTAACCCAAATTGCTATGTCTCGTGTAGGAGTTGGTCAATGCCAATATACTGAGATATAGAGAGTTCTATTTTGTCAGATGGTTGTGGAGTCATAGAGGCACAAGGAAAGAAAATACCAATGGCCTTGGGTAAGATGGAACACTTATGGGGCAGGTGGAGTCCTGTGAGGGCTATGGAATCGGTGGAAGCTAAAGATAAGAGGCATTCTATGAGGGTTCTTAAAAGTCATGTTGAAAACCATATTATGAATCAAGGCTTATATCATGTATGTAATTTTTGACATTAAGTAGATCAATGACACAAGTTTTTAGATTAGAGCATGAGGTGTTCTAAATAATGTGTTAGGGGCAGAGAATGACAAAAAGAGAGGTTCTGACTACTGCTTTAGTATTTATGGAGTAGATAGATCTTTTTGCCTTTGACTTGGATCTATCTCAATCTTTCTTTTATAAGATTCTTTTTGTACTGTACATAGTTTCCTGGAACAATGATGTCTACCCCCATGACTCAAATTATAACAAGAATAATGATTATAAAATTCATGGGAGTGAACAGTACACAGAAACACCATTCTTGACTAAGAGACTACTTTAGAATGCTTGGGGGAAAAATCCACTGATCCCAATGAGCGACTATAAACTTCTACTTAATTATTAAAAAAAAACATGCCTTAGACTCCAAAAAAGTCATAAGAAAGTTCCGGGCCTTGTAGACAATTTAATGGACATCTAAGATTGCTAGTCTCAAAGAACTGTATTCTACTAGGACAATAACTTAATAAGCAATTATGAGGTAAGTATCAAATCGAGGAAAGAAAAAGTGTCTTCTACATCCTTGCATGACCAAGAGTGTCAGTAAATTTTTATTGGCTGGAAAAATTGATATCAGAATCACAACTGGTGTTTCCTGCCTTTGTTACTTGCATATTTAAGTGTATGCTTATGCATACTTTTTTTTAATTTTCCATATTCTTTGTTAACATTCCAAATGATTTTCTCTTTCCCGTTTCCCACCTCCCCCTGAGTCCTTTATGCCCTCTTCCCTCCGCCCATTCTTCAATCATCCCCCTCCTATTTCTCTGTTCTGGTAATCCCTCACAATGCTGCATCAAGCCTTTCCAGGACCAGGGCCCTCACCTTCCTTCTTCTTGGGAATGATTTGATATGTTAATGGTGTCTTGGGTATTCAGAGCTTCTGGGTTAATATCCACTTATCAGTGACTGCATTCCATATGTGTTAGATTGTGATTGGGTTAGCTCACTTAAGATGATATTTTCCAGAGCCAACCATTTGCCTAAGAATTTCATGAATTCATTGTTTCTAATTGCTGAATAGTATTCCATTGTGTAAATATATTACATTTTCTGTATCCATTCCTCCATTGAGGGACATGTGGGCTCTTTCCAGCTTCTGGCTATTATAAATAAGGCTGCTATGAACATAGTGGAGCATGTGTCTTTATTGCATGCTGGGGAATCCTCTGGCTATATGCCCAGGAGTGGTATAGTAGGGTCCTTGGAAGTATCATGCCCAGTTTTCTGAGGAACTGCCAGACTGATTTCCAAAGTGGTTGTACCAACTTGTATTCCCACCAGCAATGAAGGAGTATTCCTCTTTCTCCACATCCTCACCAATACCTGCTGTCTCCAGAGTTTTTAATCTTAGCCATTCTGACTAGTGTGAGGTGAAATCTCAGAGTTGTTTTGATTTGCATTTCCCTAATGACTAATGATGCCAAACATTTCTTAAGGTGCTTCTCAGCCATTCGAAGTTCTTCAGGTGAAAATTTTTTGTTTAGCTCTGTGCCCCATTTTTAATAGGGTTATTTGGCTCTCTGGAGTCTAACTTCTTGAGTTCTTTGTATATATTGGATATTAGCCCTTTGTCAGATGTAGGGTTGGTGAAGATCTTTTCCCAATTTGTTGGTTATGCATATAAACTTAAGGTGGCTATTTAGAATATTTCATTGAATTTTACTTTGTTATTTTGCATTTTATTTCATTGACTTAGTCATTTAAGTATGTTTCCCTCCTTACTTTTTGAGGCATTGGAATAAAAACTCTCTTGGATATTGCCGTATGTCATTGTTTAGACAGCACTAGATCAGCAGACCAGGTAGATATTTCCTCATAGGTGTTAGCACATCATTTTCTAAGAGTTAAATAAAAACAAGACAAAAACATTTACTGAGATATATACTAGGGTTAAGAAAACATACCAGCCTTCAAATTTCTCTGAAAAAGTCCTGAGCTGCGCAGAGAATGATAAACAAGCAAACAGAACCAGAACTTGCACAGCTGGAAAAGGATAAATGGGTAGTAAAAAGGGAAGGGTCTGCTCTTGTTAATAGTTAGAGGAACCACTTCCCACTAAGTGTCCTTGTGCTAATGACATGACAGAAACAAACAGACTGAAGCATCCAGAAAGTGTAGATTTGCCCATTATGTAAATATAAATTGAAATATTTTTATCAATAATTTATGTTAATTTTGCTTTATAGTGTTAGAGAATTTAATCAGTATTTTCTCATATATTCTGTATTAGTTACTTTTATCAGTATTACCAAATACTCGACAAAAAATCAATGTAAAGCAGAAGGGTTTACTCTTGCTTACATGTCAGAAGAGTGCAGTCTGTACAACAAGACAGGCGTCCTAGTCGGCTTTCCTTTGCTGTGATAAATTACCAGACCCAAAGCAGCCTGTGAAGGAGGTATTATCTTGTTTACATAGCATGACTCCATTCTATCACTGAAGGAAGGCAAGGAAGGACCTCACCAGGAACTGAAGCAGAAGGCCTGGGGTAATGCATACAGCATTTCCCTCCATGGTTTGTTCAGCTTGCTTTTTCATTCCACTTAGGATCACTTAACTGTGGGTGGTTGCACCTCTAGTAGGCTGGGCTATTCTGCATAAATAGTTAATTAAGAAAATATCCCAGTGCCCTACAGGCAACATAAGCATTGCATTTTCTCAACTAGGGTTTCCTCTTCTTAAATGAATCTAGCTTGTGTCAAAATAACAAAGAAACCACCCAGCACAGAAGGTGTGCTGATGGGAGTGGCTGTCAATGCTCCAGAACAGTGGGGAGCGCTGTGGGGAGGAGGGGTATGCATATTTCTGTGCACAAGACTTTCAAGAATGGCTTTTACCTAAGCTGTTTACTCTGGATGCCCAAATGGGTATAAATAACAGAAATATATGAAGAATATTGTGGTATGTTTTTATTTTTAATAGGTTCCATATCATGGAGCAAATTTGAAAACAGTTATACAAATGTATCAGTGCTTAATTCACCGTGTTAGACATCGACTTGGTCTTTGGAGAACAAGACAGATTATATACTTTGGAGAGTTAGAAGAATGGATGGACAGAAAAAAGTGTAAGTATTGCAGTCACTTCTTGTTTGGTACTAGGTTTAGAATCAAATTTTACTTTATATCTACTCCTAGCAATGGAAGGGAGACTGTGTGTTTTATATTTCCATTTGAATTTTAAAGTGGCATGCTCTATACTTACATTAATTCATTAGGCCTCTGTTTATAAACAACAGAATCTTCATTTGCCTACACAAAGAGTAAAAGGAAATTTAAAGGGAAAGTGTTGGAAACACAGATAAAGAATCAGAGGATATATGAACTGCTCCAGAGACCTATGCATCAGAAAATAAGAAAAAAGAATCTACTGTTTCCTGAAGAAGAGAAACAGACCAATATTGTTACTTAGAGACTGCTATTTTTATATTTGGGACTTCACATTCATAAAAGAACCATGAAGATGGGGCTTATGCCTTTTAAAGAACATTCACTATTTAACATGTGCCTAGTGTATTGGAATGGCAAAAACATTTGTTCAAAAGACAATTTTCATTAAGTTTATATACAAAAATATATTTTCAAAATGAGTCATACTTGTTCCATTTCTGTTGTTAGACATTAAAGAAAGAAGAAGCCAAATAGAGAAAGAGCCACACAGGGACAATTCAGAGGTCCATTATACATAGATCTTGAGGACCCAGTTTGGGTGATCCAGTCCTACAGAACAATTTTCAGAAAGTTAGATAAGGAATTTATAGAATTCTCAAGTTTTCTCCCAGATAGTACAATAAAAGTCAGACAGATGGAAAACTATCATTGAGAAAGAGAAAAAGTACAGAGAGGACAGAGGCAGAGGCAGTGAGGACCTGTTTTCATTTTGGAAGCTGCTGGGATTTAGTTTACAAGCTTGAAGGAAGGGAGGGAATAGGGGTCCCACTCACATGTTCTCAGAGTTTCAAGATTATTAGTCATAAGTGCTTCAACCACTAGTACAAAATCAGTAAGATATCTTCTTCTATGAATAGTAGTTTTATATTCTGTTATGCTTTGAAATTCAGATTTTCTAATATTTATCAAAATGTGTGATAGGACTTTTGGCTATTGCACCAACTTTCCCCCACCCATTTTCTTTTATTTACTTTATTGTACTTTTCAATGGCTGATTATTTGCTACACTTCAAGACTTATTTTTTACTAGACTCAGACTCAGAAGTAGAAGTACTCAGTGAGGGCAGCCTAAGTCTTTTGACAATCTGTTCCTGGCATTTTTCTTTGGCTTCTTTCATTGTCTCGGCCATAATTTATCATATTCTGTATCATCCTCTTGTTTTTCTTACTATATTACTTCCTCAGAGGAGTATATCAATGCTCTCTCTCTCTCTCTCCCTCCCTCCTTCCCTCCCTCTCTCTCTCCCTCTCTCTCTGTCTCTCTGTCTCTCTCTCTCTCTCTCTCTCTCTCTCTCTCTCTCTCTCTCTCACACACACACACACACACACACACACACACACTAACCAAGCTGAGAATCCACAATGGATATAATGCATCCACATTGTTATACTTCATCTCTACAGCATGATTGGCCTTTAACAAGAATGACCTTTACTCAACAGCAGATATGTTCTGATGTGGGTCAAGACATGTTGCTTCATAGGAAACCCTTGTGTGTTGCTCCCACCACTGATTCAGACTACATAATTCTGCTACTCTTTATCCAGAGCAGTGATAGTATTTATTTGGCCATTCTTAAGAGGCACCATGAAAAGTCTATTTTAGTTTTCAGCCACAGAATTCCCAATCACATGCATTTTCTAAATGTTCCCATTTTTTTTGCCTGATATTATTATTATTATACTCCAAATTTTGTCATTATGCTTCTTTTATAAAGTTTTATGGTGACTCTTTTATTTTAGTTTTATCCCCACATACATGACTTTTACTCTTGACTTGTAATTACAAATTTCGAATTTTTGATTAATATTCTTATTTATTTTATTTTTATATTAGAAACACATACAGATGGACACATGCACACCCCGTGTGTCTCTTTTTTTCTAAACTGGCTTCTGATGGTGTCTAGCTGATAAGATCATTGAGTAAAAGTCTTAAAAGTCTATGGATAACTTACATGTGTTTCTTGGTTAGATTCCTAGTCAAGTTGAGAAGGCACTAGAAGATTACAGAGAACAATGGTACAGTTTATGAATACATATCACTGTGGTTAAGCTGGCATGAGTCAAAGACAGAATAAAAGCATTTGATTAGACAGGTGGCACTCTGTCCAACATAGAATCTGAATAGCTAAAGGGGTAATTTAAAGAATTATGAACGACCTTCACTTATACCTAGAGTTGATATAGCTTGCAAGGTATTTTTGTCATGTTTCTTATAGAATTCTCTTATTTTTCTATACAATTACTGCTTTTTTTTGTAGGTAAGCATTTCTTCTTTTTTAATTTAATTTATTTTATTTTCTATATTCTTTGTTTACATTCCAAATGATTTTCCCTTTCCCCATTCCCCCCTCCCCCTAAATCCCATAAGCCCTCTTCCCTCTGCCAGTTCCCCAATCAATCCCCTCCAGCTCCTCTGTCCTGGCAATCCCCTACAATGCTGCATCAAGTCTTTCCAGGACCTGGGCTCTCTCCTTCCTTCCTTCTTGAGAATGTTTTGATATGTGGGTTGTGTTTCGGGTATTCTGTGCTTCTGGCTAAGACCCACTTATCAGTGACTGTATTCTATGTGTGTTCTTTTGTGAATGAGTTACCCTCACTTAGGATGATATTTTCCAATGCAAATCAAAACAACCCTGAGATTTCACCTTACACCAGTCACAATGGCTAAGATTAAAAACTCAGGAGACAGCAGGTGTTGGCAAGGATGTGGAGAAAGAGGAACACTCCTCCACTGCTGGTGGGATTGCAAGATGATACAACCACTCTGGAAATCAGTCTGGCGGTTCCTCAGAAAAATGGGCACGACACTTCTGGAGGGCCCTGCTATACCACTCCTGGGCATATATACTCAGAGGATTCCCCAGCATGCATTAAGGACACATGCTTCACTATGTTCATAGCTGCCTTATTTATAATAGCCAGAAGCCGGAAAGAACTCAGATGTCCCTCAATGGAGGAATGGATACAGAAAATGTGGTATATTTACACAATGGAATACTACTTAGCAATTAAAAACAATGAATTCATGAAATTCTTAGGCAAATGGTTGGAACTGCTTTTTTTTTAATATTTGGCAGATACATGTGAACTTTTTAAAATATATTTCAATAATTTCAAACTGTATTAATTTTCATAATTTCAGTTATGTGTTTACTGAAACTGGCTACCTAACTCATTTCATTGATTCTGCTAGTGAGCTGCAGAAGGTTTATATAAAGTACACTACGCACTGCGTAGCCATGAAAGGATGGTAGTAAAGATATGGATGAGCAGAGAAGAAATTAGTAAAAGTACATGAATCTTTATAAAAATACTTATGTAAATAACAAAAGCACATTGTCTGTGTCTTAATTTTAGGACTTTAGAGAAGCAAATCTTGAGAAAAGGAATTTAAGCACTGCTAACTTATTTGAAAGTCAATCCCATAAAGTACTCTTAATGGCATAGAAAAATGCAGTAGGTGCAGGATAGAAGTTAAAAAAAAATACACTGTCATGGCAACTCATAAAAATAATGAAGCCAAGTTACTCAAAATTAGATTTTATAAATCAATTGCCCACCCCTTCCCCCACGTTCCACCCCCACTACAGTGGCAGGGGTTAAGGGCCACTGTGCATGGGTCTTAAGTCCCCAAGGCTTCTAGATTATTGCCCAGAAGTCAACAGATTGAAGCCCCATGCTAGGAGAAGCTTTGAGGCAATAAAGTGCCTGGCACTTCTGAGTCAAATGCCCAGAAACAGAAGGAGAGCCTAAGATTCCATTCTACAATGGATTTGAGTAGGCTCCAAATCCAGAAGCTTTAGTTTGTAGATTTCAAGAGAGAAAAACACATACCTATATCAAATATTGATTTGCATGTGTTTCTGAGGGCTTTGAAGATCTGGCATAGCCATTCATATTCAAGTAGGAGTTTCTTGAGCTCTTTTTTTCTTTTTCTTCTCCTGCTGTGAAGTCAGTGAGCAAAATGTAGATATTGTTCCAAACTTTATTTCCGAATCAGAAATCCAAAGTTTAATGGAAATCCCAGTGGTTAGAATGTGGATTGGAAGCTGGAAAGTGAGAGGTTTATAGGAGAAATGATGACTTCTGACTTGAGTCATCAGGAGTCAGGAACCTGGGATTCCTGTCATTGCTGGTGACAATGTGGACAAAAGGGAACAGACAGTATGGAGATTCAAAAGAAAAACAAATAAATTAAAAGTTAAAAATGGGTTTAACTGCTGTTACAGGCCTATAATGGTTAGAGCAAGGGGTTTATAAGTTCCAGGCCAGCCCAGGCAACTTACTGATTGCCTGATGCAAAATAAGAATAAAAGAGTTGTGGTGGTGCTAGATATGTTAGCTGTGGAGCTCTTGCCTTGTGTGCACAGTGCCCTAGGTTCAGGCGCCAGTATCATAAAATCGTTGTTTTTTACAAAAGAAAGAAAGAAAAAACAAATAAATCTCACATGATCCAGCTAAGCCACTCTGAGTGTGCATCTAAGAAAGTCAAAGCAGTACCCCAAAGAGATGACTACATCTGCACACTTTGTGTCCATTGTCACATTAGTCATAAGGTGTGACGTGAAATTAGCCCAAATGTCTAGCAGCAGATTCATGGATAAAGAAAACATGTCATATATCCTGACTGCAGTGTCAGTCATAAAGAAAAGCTCTATACTTTCATTTTCAGCAATATAAGTAAATGAGTAGATATTGTATTAAATAAAACAAGCTACACATCCTCTCTTAAATATGAGTGCATAAAAATTAAATAGCAACTATTAGTATATGAGAAGAGATACAGAAGGGTA
Source organism: Apodemus agrarius (assembly GCA_964023405.1). NCBI lineage: Eukaryota > Metazoa > Chordata > Mammalia > Rodentia > Muridae > Apodemus > Apodemus agrarius. The sequence continues at coordinate 59,496,747 of OZ030024.1, read as the reverse complement.
GGATTAGATCTGTAAGTGCTGCGTATAGGCCTTGGATTATCACATTGAGTCCCATTAATGTGTACAATGAACACATCTTAATAAAAATAAAATATCCCACATTACAGCTAATGATGTAGTTTGTGGGTTGATATGTGTAAGGTCTGTGATCATTTGTCATGAAATAGAGCCCCCACCCCTGTCCTGTTTTCCATGGGGAGCCTGAGTGTTAGTCTGAGGAAATTCATGCTGTGGAAATGGATGAAGAAGAGAGGCCCTGCCTCTAGCCCCTTAGCCAGAAAACTGACACTGGCTTCTCGAATGCCAAAGCCTCCTGCACAAGTATAAAGGTAAACCTGGCTGATCGTTGACTCTAGTACAGAAGAAGAAGTAGGCAATTTGTGCATGGCACATTATTTGCAAAATAAACTATATTATTTTACTTTTTTGGTTTTTAGTCTATGAAACCATGTTTGCCAAGAGAGAAGACTGGCAAGGATTAGAAAGAAGCGAACTGATGAAATACTTCAACGACTGTGGTCATTTCCCCACGCAGTCCCAGATCGATGAGTTTTGGGACCTGTTCCACAGACGTGAGTCCCCACACTCCTTGTCTGCTTTCCTTCTCTCCTGGCTTCTCCTTCTCATCCTCTTATTTATTGTTTAGTCATGCATATTCACTGCACATTGCATTTTATTAGATAAGGACATCACCATGCAGGCAAAACTTTTACATTGAGCCCATTCTCCATGCCCCTTAATGTCTGCTACACTTTAAATTCCTTTTTCTCAATTTGTTTGTATCTAATCTTATGAGAAAAGGCAGGTTAAAAGAAATTAAATTGTATTTTCACTGGAGAGCAGAATGAAGATTTCAGCTTTTACTTTAAAATATATATTTTGATATACCAATAAATTGCATCTACTTTTTGAATTGATACAACAGATACTTGAGAAACACAATTTCAAAGGAATTATTTTGACTCTTGGCTTCAGAGGATTCAAACACATAATGAAAGGGAGTGAGGGAAAAAGGACTCAGGACGGAGATCCATAGCAAGATGCAGGGCACAAGGCTGTGCCTCAGTGCTGTTTTTCTGGAAATTTCAAGAACCTCCTAGAATAGCAACCTCAGTGTCAGAACTAAAGCCTTCAACAGCAAGACCATGAGGGGGTAGGTCATTTATAACAAAATTATACATAATATACTTAACCCACAAAATTTTAAAAATTGTTCCTAAAATGTTTCTCCTGGTTAGTTAAATTTGATACTAATAAGCAAATCCAAGTTTAAAGGCATAAATATAGTAAGCTAAAGCATTTTTACAATAAGAAAATAATTTCTTGCTTGGTGTATAGATTAGTAGTACAGAGCTTGCCTATCATACACAAGCTCATGAATAAAATCTCCAGCAATTCCAGAAAAGGAAAATCATTTTGTTTCAAACAGTAAACAGATAAAATGATATAATTGTCTGATATTTTAATAATATATATCAAACAACATTTTTCTCTTCTCAAACCAGTAAGAGGGAATATTGTCACAGGTACGTGAAATCTTAATGACTAATTACAATTTTTCAGCCTTTTTTCTTCCCTGTGCTTATTGAAGCCTAATGAACAAAACCACTTGAGTAGTATGATATGGTGTGGTATGCCACATATTGATGGCCAAAGCCTCTGGCCAGCATATCGTTGGTGGTCGTATAGAGCAAGCTCCCTTATGCGCACATCTGTATACATGTGGGAGGGGACAGTGAAGAATTCTACTCACTGAAAAAGTTTTGAGTAAGCCATACAGAATTATTTATTTTTTCTTCCTCTCATTAAATTTGTTTTTAAATTATGCTGTTGTATTTTGTGTTCCTTATTCATTACATAAGTATATGTGCCTTACAACACTGTACCGATTTACCACTGGCAACATTTTCAGATTCAACAAATAAATGAGATTATCTAGGATTTTTCTTTTAGCATCTTAATCACTTCATTTAATACAATGTCCACCAGTTTCATGTATGTTTTCAAAGTGATACAACTTCATTAAAACAGTGTCTGACTCCCTTGTTTATGTAAATTTCATTTCTTCATTCACTCCTCTGCAGATGGAAACTCAAGAGGATTTCATGTCTTGGCTACTTAGAACATTTCCACAATAAGCATAGAATGAGGAAATTCATGCTGTGGAAATGAGTGAGGAGGAGAGCCTTTTTGGTATCTCTTTGCCAGGACAATTTAATTACATTGTTCGGAATCATAATAGTTCTGTTTGATTTTTTTTTTAGCAGTTCCATATTGTTTTCTATAATGACTGTAGCAATCTACATGTATACCTAGAGTGTTTAAATACTCTCACTTCCCACACATCTGTACCACTTATCTCTTGTCTTCTTTGTGTGTGGTAGTTATACATTATTATGACTATATTATAGCATGTGTGTAGTGGCATCTCAGTGTGTTTTTGATTTGAATTCCTCTGATCATTAATGATGTTGAGAATTCTTTCTTTCTCTCTTTCTCTCTCTCTCTCTTTTTCTTTATTTCTCTCTTTCTTTCTCTCTCTTTCTTTCTCTCTCTTTCTTTCTTTCTTTCTTTCTTTCTTTCTTTCTTTCTTTCTTTCTTTCTTTCTTTTTTCAAGATAGGTTTTCTCTGTGTAGCCTGCCTGTCCTGGAACTCACTCTGTAGACCAGACTGGCCTCAAACTCAAAAATCCACCTGCCTCTGCCTCCCAAGTGCTGGGATTAAAGGCATGCACCACCACTGCCCAGCTGGAGAATTTTTTTATTGTTGGTTATTATAAAATAGTTTTTAAATGTCTATTCTGGTTCTTGCCCACTTTTAATTGAAGATTTTGTGGGCTTAGAATTTTTCATGTGATTTTGTGTATTAAACCCTATCACAGATACAAATTAACAGTATTCTCCTGCTCTGCTGGCTGCCATTTCAACCTCCTGGTTCTTGTTTCCCCCATGTGTCAGTGTGTTAATTTGATGTAGTCTTACTATTTATTTTATATTTTTGTTGTTTGCTTTGGGGCTATGTTCAAAACACCCCAGCCAATCATATGTAAGATTTCTTTGTCCTCATGTCATCATCTAGGAACTGCATGGTCTGAGAATATGTGTGATCTATTTCTAGTGCATGTTTTATGTATACAACACAGGCACACCTTTATTATTTTATCTGCAGATATCCAGTTTCCCCAGAATCACTTGAAGCTCCTTTTTCATTGGATTCTTAGCATTGTTGTTAAAGATCAGTTGCCTACAAATGTGTAGGCTTGATTCTGGGCTGTCTGTTCTATTTCATGAGTTTATAATATGTTTTATGGTTGTCCAACAAGTCTTTAAAGTCTACAGACTATACTATTTTAAAAGCAGGAAGCATAACGTCTTAAGTCTTGTTTTACTTTCTTAATATTGTTTGTCCATTTGACATCTTTTGTAATCCTATACAAATTTTAGGTGTCTGTGTGTGCCATTTTACATTTTGACTAAAATAACATCTTGTGCTGACTCCATTTTTTTTGTGTTTGAGTATACACTTCTCAGCATGTAGCTTCTTACTATCCCACCTATGTTCTGGAAATGGACCATGTTACCAACCCCCATCCAGTTTTCCTTGAATCCACGAATAAAAGACACACATACAGTAGTGCATTTTCATTTTGCCTTCTTGGTACATTTGCTGGATGCTACTATCTCCCACCTGGAAAAGCATGCCCTTATTATTACTCTTAGCTCTGTATCTCCCACCTGCCCTAACTTTAGTAGGTTAGTTGAATCTAGTCCCTGCTAAACACCTCTGATCACCCTCCTATAGGAGTGGTCGCAGCACACTCCTGAGACCTCACAGGGCTGCCTGGCAAACTCCCTCCTCCTCCACTGCATCTGTCTCCTTTCCTCCAGGGACCCAGTAGTTCCGCCTGTATCTTTCACCCAGCAATTAACCTACGGCTTTCCTTACTGAGGGTTCAAGAACCAATTGGGGATAGATTCAGAATAAACCCTACAATTTTCTTAATTTATTTTTCTGATATTTTATTACTTTTGTAAGAATTGCAGCTTATATTTTTGTGTGTTGGCGTTTCTTTGTACATATGAGTGCTATGGATTTCTGAGATGTTTAATTCAACCCACAATTCAATCCAGGAGAAACAGTATTTTAGGATGTACTTTTTGATATAGAAAAAGTGGTCACAAAGGTTAGATGATTTGTGAATGCCCATACTGAATCTTGATTTTAGTTTTACATGTCTCTTCATTTGATCTTTAGGAAGCTTTACTCCCATTTTCTTCACCTCTGGTCTTTGTTCACTGCTGCTGCTATACTTACAATTGGTTTTTCAGCTTTTGTGACTGTTTGCTCACCTGCTGTCAGAAGCATCAGAATTACTTTAAATTTCATTGTCTGTGAATATCTGTTTGAGTCTTTTAAACATGACAAATATAGAAAATGTGAAACATGCAATACATAAAACTTCCAATAAATAGCAGTTGTTAGGATATAAAATCTTTCTAGCCTCTACTGTGCATATAACATTTTAATGAAAATTTATATTTTCTGATTATTATGTATGCATCTGTTATTTTACAATGCCTCTTTTTGCCTAGGTAGACATGTGTTCACATATGAGTATTTTAAAATGTATTACTGTTGTATATTTAATAAGCTGTTTTGATTTAAAATAATTTAATTTTAAAAATTAAATGCAGCCAAACAACTATTTCAGAACTGAGCAGGTGTTAGTATTCAAAACATAAGATTTCCAGCTTAATAGCTTCATAGTGTGGTTTTTTTGGGGGGTGATTATTTTGGGGGTGTACCCATTCAATTATTGGAGTTCACTTCTTGGCTTGACAACTCTGTTCAGTAACTATTTGTGTTTAGGAGGCTGTTTATATCCTTCTTATTTTTTCTATTCTATAAAAGTCAGAATATCCAGGCCATTGTATTGTTGTGAGGTTAAATAAAATTATTCATGTGAAATAGTTGATATATGCCTATAAGTTTTCAATAAGTGTTAGCTGGTATTTTTTGTTATTACAGTTACTTAATTTTTTTATCTTTTTCTTTGAAGATGTTTAAATCTTGAATCTTATTTAATTGTGAATTGACTCATTTCATAGAGAATTTAGACAATTTACTTGTACAGATTTTCTCTCTTCTGATAGCACTTACAGTTTTCTGTCATTTGACAGAAAGACAAGGTGTAAAAGAGACTTCTGAATTCATTGATAAGACTGATGGTTTAACCTGAGTCTCTTCAATCTGAGTGATGGTGATTTCATCTTGTGAAGGTATTTCAAAGGCAGAATCACATGAGTTAGAGAAAGACATTGGGTAGCAGACATAGTTTTGTGGTAGAGTATTTGCCTAGCATACGTGAGGTCCTGGGTCAAAACAAAATGGTGCCCTTCCCACTCCAACAACCACCAACAATGTGAACAACTTTGCATTTTACTATTTACAGATTAGCCTCAGTGAGCTTTGTAATAAGACATGTTTTCTATAAATAAGTCTAATTAATAATTCTTACTAATTAGAATATTCTAAAAAGCATAAAAAACTTTTTTTTCAATTCCTATAGTTATGGAACTTTTTTCCTTTATTTATGTGTGTTTCAGGGTATATACACATGTGTTTGTAGGGATGTATTCAGAGGCTTTAGTTTATGACTGTATTCTCTGGAGTGTAACAGTAATATTAATGTAAATGTAAGGAGTAAATTAATACAGTGTCTGCTTTTCTTTATCCTAGTGAGTCCCCCACTAATGGCACAGAGGGTACAAGATTTATTTAATCAAGCATTAATAAGCAATTCCTGAGCAGTCATTAATCTATTTTAATCTTTCAAGCTAATCTAGCTATCTCCCAGCTAAAATCTCTGATATACTTGCATTTTAGTATTGGTCTGGCCCTCTGGCCTTCATATGTATTTTCCTATGATATTTTCTCTATCCCTCCTTGTGGCTGAATCTGGTTTACTCTTTTTACTCTGTCCATTCCCTGGCTGGCCAAAGTCCTGCCCAATCTCTTTTCTGCCCAGCCACAGACTGATCAGCTTTTATTGACAATGCTAAGAATAAGTGGTAGGCATTGTCTACAAATTTGAGACAGGGGATTCTTGACATAAGCATTACAATGCCCTGTATGGTTTGAAAGAAGATCTGGTCAGAGAAATCAGCATTTGTTTTTTTTTTTTTTCTTTTTTTTTCTTTTTTTTTTATTGTATATATTCTATATTTACAATTCATTTCCCTTTTTCTGGTTCCCCATCCCCAAAGGTCCCACATGTCCTTTTCCCTCCCCCTGCTCCCGCATCCACCCCCTCCCACTTTACTGTTCTTGTACTCTCCCACAATGATGTTTTGGTCCATTCTAGCACCAGTGTCCACTCCTTTCTTCTTGTGAGACATCACTTGATATGTGATTTGTGTCTTTGGTGTTCCAAGCTTCTAGGCTAATATCCACTTATCAGTGACTGTATACCATGGGTATTCTTTTGAGACTGGGTCACCTCACTTAGTATGACATTCTCCAGCTCCATCCATTTCTCTAAGAATTTCATGAATTCATTGTTTCTAATGGCTGAATAGTACTCCATTGTGTATATATACCACATTTTTTGTATCCATTCCTCTGTTGAGGGACATCTGGGTTCTTTCCAGCTTCTGGCTATTATATATAAGGCTGCTATGAACATAGTGGAGCATGTATCCTTATTGCATGCTGGTGAATCTTCTGGGTATATTCCCAGGAGTGGTATATCTTTACACAACGCACAAAAACATTATGCCTATAATGGAGCTATTTTTTCTCAGTAAACGAGGTTCATTGTCTTTTGGTTAGTTTAGTTGACAAGGAATTTCCTGTCCTTTTCTTGTCCCCTCAGTGCTGGTGTTATGGGCACACACTTCACCTTTTATGTTACCCCAAGTCAGGTACTCATGCTTGTCTGGAAATTATTCTTACAAGATGGACAAACATTATCCTCTAGAAATAGCCATGTTGTTTTGATTTTGTTTTATGTTAAGTTATAGTGCCCTGTCCCATTAAAGATTCCTTTGATACCTACAAGAATTACTGAAATTGAAGTTAGCAATGGAAAAAAAATCAAAATCTTGGAGAAGTAATGGTCATTTTGTCACTCACATCACTTTCAAGAGAATCTGATTGTATTCATTTAGATTGCCAGTCATCTTTATCCATACCAACTATGATGGTGGATGATAGCTTGATAGATGCAAGCTACATGTAGAGCATTTAATCTAATTCACATGTAGTCAATTCAACTGATTAACTTCTAGCATGCGATAACAAGTTGGTCAGATTCCTGAAAGGCTTTGCATCTCTAGATATTTTTAGCTTTTTTTCCCTTCCTTATTCTTACTACGATAACAAAGGGATTGTAACTGAGGATATCAGTTTGAAATTTTTCCTCTGGGAGAATAAAGTGTGCTTGGGCTGTATGTATTTTATTTTTAAATGTCTCTTCCTCTGTTCCTCAGGGAAATTTACCCACTTTTCTTCCTCCTTGGATTTTGTGCACTGCTGTTCTCTACTTAGAACTACTTTTTTCCACCAGGGCTCAGGAGCTCACAGAGACTGAGTGGGAATGGAAGAGTCTGTATGGATCTGAGCTAGGCGTTCTGAATATATGTTATGATTGTGTGGGTTGGTGTTCTTGTGGGACTCCTAAGAGTGAGAGTTGGGCTTGTCTCTGATTCTATTGCCTGCTTTTGGGACCCTTTTCCTCCTATTGGGTTGCCTTGTCCAGCTTTGATATGAGGATATGTGCCTAGTCTTATTGTAATTTGTTATGCCATGTTCAATTGATATTCCTGGGAGGTTTGTTCTTTTCTGAAGGGAAAGAAAGAGGAGTGGGTCCAGTAGAGCCGATATTAGGGGAAGGGACTGGAAGGAGTAGAGAAAGAAGAAAGCACAGTAAGAATGTAATATATAAGATAAAAACAAACAAAATATAAAAAGGTGTCAGATTAGCAAATATTGATGGTGAAATAATATAGAAGAACAAAGGTTTCACTTGGGGCAAGACTATTAGTAAATAACCTTAGAATTCTTACAATGCTTGAGGTTCATTTATGCATGTATGTGCACTTTGTTCTGTTCTACTAACAATGTTCCAGTGTGTGACTATGTCACATCTTGTTTGCCTAGCCATTAATTTAATGGCTATTTAGGTTGCTTTGTCTTCTTCTTCTTCTTCTTCTTCTTCTTCTTCTTCTTCTTCTTCTTCTTCTTCTTCTCCTTCTTCTTTTTTTGCTATTATGTACTATGAACCTCTTATTATGCTTTTACTTGCATTTCCTCAGTAATGAGTTAAGAGCAAACATTTTTTATATTCTCAGTAGACATTTCTTTACCTCCTGAGAAGTCTGTTAAAATTATGTGTATCATTTGAATGAGAACTTTGTTTTCTCATATTATTGTTTTTCTGATAGAGTACCTCCTCTGTCAAATACATCATTATTCATGATATCAGCACATGCACACAAACACAAACACATTACATATACATATATATGTATATATACACACATATATGTATATATATACATTGTATATATATGATGTCCATTTAGTGTTGCTTTGAGAAACACAATATTTAAATTATCTATGAACTCTAATCAACTGACCTATCCAGGCAGTCTCTGACAATTGTTTACATTTTGGAAGCCATGTCATTGTGCTTCACTCCCTGTTTATCACTGTCTGTCTTCTTAAAGTTGTAGATAAGTCTGTTTTGTGATCTATATTTGTGTTTATTGTGTTCCTAATTTCTATATTGCATCTTGTTACTTTCCCTCTGCTTATTTATCTAGATTATTATTTTTTGATTTCCACTATATTTTCTTTTAATTCTTTATGGTTTATGGTAATAATTTGAATGTTTATCTTAGTAGCTATTTTCAAGACAGTACTAAACCTAACTCCTAAATCCAAAATTACTCACAGACTGCTTCCTAGAGTATGAGAATATCTTCCTATTTCTCTGCATGTCTCATTTTATATTGTTGTTAATAATGAATACCGGCTAGTCTAGGTATAGTGTTATCATGGGTATGGAGTCTTGCTCAGTTCCAAGGCTTTATTTATTAGTTTACACTTAATTGGTGGAAACAGATTCAAGGGAACCCCATGCTCACTGGCTGTTCATTCCTCTAATTATTGTGTGTGTGTGTGTGTGTGTGTGTGTGTGTGCACATAAAATAGGTCAAAGGAGGACCTCAGATAACCTGTATCTGAAGTTCCAACTAATTGTGCTAACATGGATGCTGGGAACAGAACTCCGGTCCTCTGAAAGAGCAGCTAACATTCTTTTTTTGTTTGTTTGTTTGTTTGTTTGTTTGCCTGAACTTTTTTTTTTATTTTTATTTTCTATATTCTATGTTTACATTCCAAAGGCTTTCTCCTTTCCCAGTTCCCATCCACCATAGTTACCATAGTTCCTCTCCGCCCCAACTATTCCCCACTCATTCCCCCTCCCCCCTCGGTTTCTTTACTAAACTGGATGCAATCTTTACATGCCCAGGGTCCTCTCCTTTCTTCTTCTTGGGAATCATTTAACTTGCTATTTGTGTCTTGAGTATTTAGGGCTTCTGGGCTCATTAATATCCACTTATCAGTGATTGCATTTCATGTGCATTCTTTTGTGATTGGGTTAATTCACTCAGGATGATATTTTCCAGGTCTAACCATTTACCTACAAATTGCATGAATTCATTATTTTTAATTGCTGAGTAGTATTCCATTGTATAAATATACCACATTTTCTGTATCCATTCCTCCTTTGAGGGATATTTGGGCTCCTTCCAATTTCTGGCTATTATAAACAAGGCTGCTATAAACATAGTGGAGCATGTGTCTTTATTGCATGCAGGGGAATCCTCTGGGTATATGCCCAGGAGTGGTATGCCAGGGTCCTCTGGAAGTGGCATGCCCAATTTTCTGAGGAACCGCCAAACTGATTTCCAGAGTGGTCGTACCAACGTGCAATTTCACCAACAGTGGAGGAGTGTTCCTCTTTCTCCACATCCTCGCCAGCACTTGTTGTCTCTTGAGTTTTTAATCTTAGCCATTCTGACTGGTGTGAGGTGGAATCTCAGGGTTGTTTTGATTTGCATTTCCCTGATGACTAATGATGTTGAACATCTTTTAAGGTGTTTCTTGGCCATCCGAATTTCTTCTGGTGAAAATTCTTTGTTTAGCTCTGTGCCCCATTTTTTGATAGGGTTATTTGGTTCTTTGGGGTCTAACTTCTTGAGTTCTTTGTATATATTGGATATTAGCCCTCTGTCGGATGTGGGGTTGGTGAAGATCTTTTCCCACTTTGTTGGTTGCCTTTTTGTCCTTCTGACAGTGTCCTTTGCTTTGCAGAAACTTTGTAATTTTATGAGGTCCCATTTGTTGATTCTTGATCTTAGTGCATAGGCTATTGGTGTTCTGTTCAGGAACTTTCCCCCTGTGCCCAAGTCCTCCAGGGTCTTCCCAAGTTTCTTTTCTAATAGTTTCAGTGTGTCTGGTTTTATGTGGAGGTCCTTGATGCACTTGGAGTTGATCTTAGTGCAAAGAGATAAGAGTGGGTCAATTCGCATTCTTCTGCATGTTGACCTCCAGTTGAACCAGCACCATTTGTTGAAAAGGCTATCTTTATTCCACCGGATGGTTGTGGCTCCTTTATCAAAGATCAAGTGACCATAAGTCTGTGGGTTAATTTCTGGGTCTTCAATCCTGTTCCATTGATCTGCTTGCCTGTTGCTATACCAATACCATGCAGTTTTTAACACAATTGCTCTGTAGTACTGCTTGAGGTCAGGGATATTGATTCCCCCAGAAGTCCTTTTATTGTTGAGAATAGTTTTAGCTCTCCTGGGTTTTTTGTTGCTCCAGATGAATTTGAGAATTGCTCTTTCTAGATCTATGGAGAATTGAGTTGGGATTTTGATGGGGATTGCATTGAATCTGTAGATTGCTTTTGGCAAGATGGCCATTTTTACTATATTGATCCTGCCAATCCAGGAGCAAGAAATATTTTTCCATCTTCTGAGGTCTTCTTCGATTTCTTTCTTCAAGGACTTGAAGTTCCTGTCATACAGATCTTTCGCTTGTTTGGTTAGAGTTACGCCAAGATACTTTATGTTGTTTGTGGCTATTGTGAAGGGTGTTATTTCCCTAATTTCTTTCTCTGCCTGCTTGTCCTTTGAGTACAAGAAGGCCACTGACTTGCTTGAGTTAATTTTATAACTTGCCACTTTGCTGAAGTTGTTTATCAGCTGTAGAAGTTCTCTGGTAAAGTTTTTTGGGTCGCTTAGGTAAACTATCATATCGTCTGCAAATAATGATAGTTTCACTTCTTCCTTTCCAATTTGTATCCCTTTGACTTCCTTATGTTGTCTAATTGCTCTTGCTAGAACTTCAAGCAGCTAACATTCTTAATTAACTGTCTCTGCAGCTCTTGGTATTGTTCTTTTACTTCTTTATTATTGTTGATGTTGTTGTTGTTGTTGTTGTTGTTGTTGTTTGAGTGATTTTCAAAAAGTTACTCTATATAGTGCCCAACCAATGGTTAGGCAGAATTTTCACTCAGATACTTTGAATTCACAAAGTTATGGATTCTGCTTGCAGCTCTGTGTGAGAGGTGGCGCTCACATTCAGTGGTCAGTTTGCATGTCAGTCCCATGCTTGAAGTTTACCAGAAGTCTGGAGTACTTCATTCTGAGTCATTTGATTTCTCACACAGCTTTGAAAGGCTTTCTGTAGCTTTTCATTTCCAGGGTTTTCCTATTTCATGGCAGACCTCTCGTTGATTCCAGCTCAGACTGAGCTTTGCTATGTATTTCTTACAGTTTCTTTTTCCCAGTGTCATAGCAACTAACATCATCTGTCTACTGAAAAAGTAAATGCTTCCAAATGTATAATCGAAATAAAATTTTGAATGTAAATCAATCATGTTCCAGTAGGAACTATTTAAGCATTTTTCCCTTAATGCTGTTCATTCCCAGAGAGACTAGACACCAAACCACTGGAAACAAATATCAACCATAAGGACATCTGACATCACTTTGTTTTAGTTCCTCATAGGATACCCATGTCTGAGATTCAGCAAGGACACAGAAAGTCTTCCTTTCCCCACTTCCCTGCCCTACCTGTCAGTCATGTAAAGTACTGCTTGAATTAGAATGTTATCTTAGTTAGTCACTCTGTATTTTGTAAAAGTTTGAGTTTTTTATATTTTGTGTTGAAATATTGGAACTATTGTTACAGAAGCTACATAGAGAATTAGATTACATTTTGTAATAGCATTTTACATTATTGTGCTTCTAAAGCCCGCCTGCTTCCTTTAAGAAACAGGAGGAACACTGGGCATGAAGAATGGTATAACATCAACAAAAAGGTACAATCATGCCTGTAAGTCTCTTCTAGGGCAAAGAAACCCACTATCATGTCCCTGTTTTCTATCCTCAAATCACAGAAATATAAGTACTGTAAACTACCTGGTAGGAATACCTTTGCTGATCAAGGGTCTGACGTAATCTAAAAAATTTTGTCACAAATTCTTAAAAGTTTTATGTAGCATAATTAACTCAATTTTATAAATACAGCACTGAAAACTATCTTATCTTTATCCAGAACCCAAAATGAAGTGAAAACTTCTGGTGTTTAGAACAGTTTTCAATGTTTTAAGGTCCAGTGAATTTTGTACTTTTCATGCAGTTCGCTTCTTAAGTCACATTTAGCAATGAACATTTTTTTGAAATCAGGCTCTTAAAGGGGTTTATGCTTTGCTCAGTAGAGCATCATGAGCCTCTAAGTCTGTGAAGCAGATCATGTGTTATCTGCATTATTAGTGGTACTGAAATGAAAGCAATTCTTCACATTTGTAAAACCTACAGGTTATTGGTCATCTCAGTGCTCTACTGGCCAACTCTTATGATTAAAGGCTTAGTTCCTCCAAGTTTACCTCCAGAGCTATGGTGCTTTGGCAGGCTATAAGAGTGTCATTGTAGCATATTGATTTTCAAAATTTAAAACTTGTTTCCTTGTGGAAATCAACATGGGAATGCTGTTACAGTATAAATCTTACATGCCATGCTGACTTCTGTAGAGATATTTATAGGGTAAGCTACCATGGGGCATAGAGTCTTAGGCACTAACTCGTGCTTCTATTCTAAAACTGTTGAGTTTTTATTTGTTAGAAATATTCTTGCCAATGATTTCTCATCTAACAATTGTGATATATTTTTAGTAGGAGCATGGACCATTGTTTCAGTTGACAGTCTTCAATGGTTGGATACAGATGAATCTATTTTCATGTGCATCTGTCTTCTATTGAGGTTGGCACAGGTATACACATTAATGTATATACCTATTTATAATTATAGTAACACTAAAACCTTTTATATTAAAGAAAGATCTTAGATTATTTTCCATTTTTGGTATGTAACTAACAGCATTAATTACAAAAAAACTTCCAAATTGGTACATACAAATCACTTACTGGGATTTGTACCAGGGAGCTGGGAGACTCCACAGCCTTCTGTGCATAGCCCGCCAGGAGGGAGTGATCTCCCAGCAGGCTTTCACTTTTGAGCACAGAGGTAAGATCTCTGTTCTCTCTGGAGGGGACCCAGCTGGGAACACACAGGGCCTAAGATCAGTGGAGCAGCTGGGACAGAAGACTTCATAGTCTTCTGTGTGTAACCCACCAGGAGAGAGAGAGAGAGATCTCCTACCAGTGCTTTCACTTTTGAGCTCAGAGGAGTAAGGACACAGGCTTACAGGCCCACAGTAGGAACAAACTCCAGCCAGAGACAACAATACCAACTAGTCTCAGATGGCAAAAGGCAAGCACAAGAAGGCTACCAACAGAAATCAAGGATACATGGCAACATCAGAACACAGTTCTTCCACCACAGCAAGTCCCAGATACCCCAACATACCAGAAAAGCAAGAGTTGGATTTAAATTGGATCTCATAATGCTGATAGAGGGCTTCAAGAAAGACTTAAGTAACTCCCTTAAAGAAATACAGGAGAACATCGGTCAACAGGTAAAAACTCTTAAAGAGGAAACACAAAAATCACTTAAAGAAATACAGGAGATCATGGGTCAACAGGCAGAAGCCCTTAAAGAAACACAAAAATCCCTTAAAGAATTACAGTAAAACACAATCAAGTGAAGGAACTGAACAAAACCATCCAGGATCTAAAAGTGGAAGTAGAAACAATAAAGAAATCACAAAGTAAGACATCTCTGAAGATAGAAAACCTTGGAAAGAATTCAGGAGTAATAGATGCAAGCATCAAAAACAGAATACAAGAGATAGAAGAAAGAATCTCAGGTGCTGAAGATACCATAGAAAACATTAACTCAAAAGTCAATGAAAATGCAAAATGAATAAAGCTGTTATCCCAAAACATCCAGGAACTCCAGGACACAATGAGAAGACCTAACCTAAGGAATATAGATATAGATAAGAGTGAGGATTTACATCTTAATGGCCCAGTAAATATCTTTAACAAAATTGTAGAAGAAAACTTCCCTAACCTAGAGAAAGAGATGCCCATGAACATACAAGAAGCCTTCAGAACTCCAAACAGACTGGACCAGAACAGAAAGTCCTCCCAGCACATAATAATCAAAACACCACATTCACTAAACAAAGAAAGAATATTAAAAGCAGCAAGGGAAAAAGGGCAAGTAACTTATAAAGGCAGACCTATGGCACCATTTCTACACCCTAGAAAAAGCAAGAAAGTAATCTTCTTCCAACAAACTCAAAAGAAGATACCCACACAAACATAAAAATAACATCAACAATAATAGGAAGCAAAATCACTATTCCCTAATATCTCTTAACAACAATGGACTCTACTCCCCAATAAAAAGTCATAGACTAATGAAATATTTCTCATGTAAATTCTTAATTTGATCAGAAAAATGTTTGCAATTCCCTTTTAATTAATTTAGTAATTTCTTTAATGTCTACCATTTTATCTGCATTATTATTTTTTAATGATAATCTTCAATTTTAATGTCTTTCTATATACTTCCTCTATCTTATCAGAAATGTTTTCAATGTAAATCTTTGATTTTATCACAAATGTTTCTAATTCCACCTTCAATTAATTTAGAGTTTTTACATTAACCATTCTTTATGTAATATTTTCCATGAAATAGTAATTTAAAGTGTTTTTCTATTTATTTCTTGAATTTACCAGAAATATTTTCTATGTAAATCTTCAATGTTATCTGAAAATGTTTATAATTCCATCTTCAATCAACTTAGAATTATCTTTATGCCTATCATTTTATCTATATAATTTCCATGATAATCTTTAATTTTAGCATGTTTTTCTATATATTTCTACGATTTTATCAGAAATATTTTCCATGTAAATCTTTGAGTTTATCAGAAAATATTTATAATTGTACTTTTAATCAACTTAGGAATACTTTTATGCCTACCATTATTATATCTATATAAAATTTTCCATGTTAATATTCAATTCTAACATGTTTTTCTACATTTCTTTCCAATCTTATCAGAAATATTTTCCACGTAAATCTTCAATTCTATCATAAAATATTTCTATCCCATACTTCAATTGATTTAGCAATGTTTTACATGCCTACCACTTTACTCTTTAATTTTCCATGAAAATTGTCAATTTCAATGTGTTTGCAATATTTTCCATGTAAATGTTTAATTTTTATCATAAAGTGTGTTTTACTTCCTTTTACTTTTCTTTTCAATAAATAAAAAAATTAAAATAAAAAAATTACCTATGCTATATTTTTTTATTTTACAGCATAATTAATATTTTTGTTACTTTACAATTTAATTTAGACATAACTGACATAGCAACATAATTTTTCTCTGAACAGTTTTCAAATGTTGATTTGAAAAATTCTATTGCTTTTATCCATGTTGAATATTCTTAAAAAGTTTCTGAATTTTTAAGTATACATTATTACGGACGTGGAATGTTAATTATCATCTATATTATTTGAATTTTTCTTTGTAATTCTATTAGATCTTTTATTTAGTACTTTGAAGCACTGTATTTATGTAAAACGTATAGTAATTTTACATATCATTGATAAATTTTTAAAATCTTTTTCTCTAAAAAATCATGTATTAAAATAAAGAATGTATATGGCATAAAAAAACCACTTACTGGGTATAATTTCTAGCATTGTGATTTCTATGTAAGATTAAAGACTTAACAAGCGAGTCATAACTAAGGCTTTATTCATTACTCTTTAAATCTTTTTAAAGTGAGAGCCAAAAGATTTGATGGCAAGGGAGTTCAGACCTCTAGAAATTTTAAAGTAAGAAAGAAATTTGAAGCTACTAAAAGATGTCCTTTATACTATTAGACTCACTCATTGAAATTCTAGGAGGAAAAGTTCTGGAACCTTCCATTTACTTTTGGTATAATGAAATTCTTGCCTTTTAAAAGTCTATAAAATGCAAGAATTATTTTTTCTGATTCCATTAAAAATGTAGGGAATTGATTTATTTTGATATGAAAGCTTTCGACTCTATAAGTGATGTCTATAAGTTTCCTTTTATATTTTAAAAGGTTTTCTTTAACCTTTTTCCCTAGAGATTTTTTTAATACTTTGCTAGATTGATTTCTAATCATCTTATTGTTTTGTTGCTGTATAAAATTGAAAGGGGATCTGTTTTCATGTAGTTTTCCTCTGTCTGGGTTCTGAGTAGGCACACAGATGTAATCTTTAAACTTCCTTTTTGTTTAACTCAAATATGTCTATATTCATGTTGCTCTCCTGGTCTTTCTGTCAGGTGTACAATGCTGTCCAGCACTTGTGCTGAATTCTGTTCCTTCCTCATACAGCGTCTGCTTTCTTCTTGCTCCTTCTACTTCAGCCAGGAAAACAACTTGTCTTTTAAAAATGCACTAAATCTTTGCACTTTCCTCTGCCATGTAGAGTTGCTTTCTCTTAGGCATCATTTTTGTAGAGACCCTTATTGGGGTGGCATGCCTCCTGGCAAGAACTTGACATTGACCAAGGTGATGTTCCTCTCCCAGCCTTTGAGCTGGAATTCCCGTGCTAGCCATAATCCCCTCCACCTAGGGTGGAGCGCTCAGACCAAAGTGAAGCCCATTGTTCTTCAAGGACCTGCAGTTTCCTGAGAGACACTAGCCGCCCAAGGAGCAACAGAACTGGTTCTGAGGAGAGTTTCCAGCCTTTGGGGAAGAGTTCCCCCCTGCATATATATTTGGAGACCCCATTAAACTTTGACCCTTGATCAGAAAACCTTTTATCTTGGATCCATATTCTCTCTCGCAAACCCATTCTATCCCCAGCTTTCCTTCCAGGTAACCTGTTAGATGTAACCGGGCAGTTACACATTTTGTGAGGCTTTGCCTTACATTTCCAATTAAATGTCAACTGTTCTTCAGGACCTGTCTGGCGCTCCATCATGAAATAGCCCACTATATACCCTTTGCCCTTTTCCTTGCCCCATTTTAATAGTTAATCTCTCATTCTGATATATGGTATATTATTTATTTCTTAATACCAGCCTCATCTACTAGCTTATGGGTTACCATTATGCAGAGGCCTGCAGCAAGCCGCTGCCCCTCGTGAAGCTTCATTGCAGGCGAACTATGATTTCTGGGGTAGGAAGGTACAATTCGGCGGGGAAAAAAATGACTTTTGGTTACATCTTCGAAAAGTGTGTATTCTCTAGTAAGGAGCCCTATTTGTGAGCCCTGGGTTCTGACATTTCCATAATAAAAGATGCAGTTAGCCAAGCAAGAACAATTAGCATAACCATACTGAATAAAGGAAAGTGAAATCAGCCAGGTAAAGCTTATTCTGTGAAACAAGTTTAGAAACTCAAACATGGACAATAACATTCTTAGTCTAAATGAGTTTTTTTGAGTAAGCTCTATCTAACATCTTGCTTTTGTCTGTAAAACTTAAAGTCACCTATATCTTGTATAAATCAGACAAGCCAAATCCTGAAAGTTTTCCTTAGGTTTCACATAGCCTCATTAATATTTCATGAGCTGAAGTCTGAGCTACACTTGAGTAAGCCAAAGATGTTTTTGTGACTCCTAGATGTTTTGTGACTTTCCAGATGGCTGGCGAAGTCTGGCGTTAGAAAGACAAAAGGCGTGGTGGCGCACGCCTGTAATCCCAGCACTTGGGAGGCAGAGGCAGGTGGATTTCTGAGTTCAAGGCCAGCCTTGTCTACAGAGTGAGTTCCAGGACAGCCAGGGCTATACAGAGAAACCCTGTCTCAAAAAACAAAACAAAACAAAACAAAAACAAAAAAAAAAAAAAAGAAAAAAAGAAAGAAAGACAAAAGGCGGTAGCTCTTGCAAGCCTCCATTGAGGAAGCTCTGAGTTTAGTGCCGACTCAAATGCAGATGTTCTAGTCTGAGCCCATTGTCTCAGACCAGACTCGAACCTGAGTATTCTGCAAAGACTTACCAAAATAACAAAAAAGGAACTCCCGCACTCCTATGATTCCCAGAAGATTCTCCACTCGCAGTGTCATACTTTCCATGGAACTCCTGTCTCAAACTAAATCTGGTTGAAGCAAAGCATCACAGTTCCAAAGGAGGTTATTGGCCAGTAATAAAACATCAAAGAGTGAGTTACAAATTATTCTCTTGAATCTACATGGTCTTGGCTACCAGGAATAAAAGAAATTAGTAAGGAAAATAAATTGCCAAATGGAAAATTATGGCTTCTGTGTTGTGGACACTCTGCAAACCCTATGAGGCATTTTTTTTCTGCCTCAGTTCTGCAGAATATTATCTTACAGAAGCTATTAGGGCTATCGCAGCAGAGGGCTTTCTATGTTCTCTGCCAATTAATGAGTTCATTATGGTAGGATCTTGTATAAGGAATGAAGAGGAGAGACTGTATTACCAAGGACAAAGGGCATGCGATAGTCCTAAGACGAGAAGCATGACATGAAAACTCTCTTTTCCTTCCTCTAAAATTAATTGCGCAAGAAAAATTTAAATGTATCTTGTACCTCTCCATAATAGAGAGTAAAAACTAGACTGTCTGCTTATTTTTTTTCTTGCATCGACTCACAAGCCTGTTATAAGCTTGAAGCACTTGAAGAACTTGTACAGTATTCTTCAGGTGATACTTTTCTTTCCCAGTGTTCTGTGTGGTTGATGGGAGGGATAATTTTGGGCAAGAAGATTATCTGAGATTTAGATACAGTAGAAAAACACAAAAATGAAAGGCAATAAATTATTCGGTGAATATGCATCAAGCTGTCCATCTACTCTCTATTTCGCACATACATATTTATTTGTAGTTATATCTACTGACATCACAATCTATATTCTATTCTAAAGTCTGAGAGGCTCTAGGCTGAGACGTATCGGAACCAGTTTCACAAATATTGTGGATTATTTTGTTTTATGTTAGATAATTCTCACATTTCTGTTCTGGGGGGTGGTAAGATCATATTCTTGAGAATGTATTTGCAAAGATTTTTTTAGAAGCCTCTTTTTTATAAAAGCTTTTGAACTTGATGCATGTATTTAATATAATTGATACAACTTGTGTTGATGCAAAACTCATACTCAGGAGCAGCAATAATGAAAGGAGCTATTCTCTTTGTAGCAACAGGATGAATCTACTATATTTGTCATATGATAAAATTTTACTAAAAATTATTTCCTCTTTGTTTACGTGTAGTAACATGAGTAATGTCATCTCTTCAGAATTAACATAGGTTTTCCTCTAGAGCATCTCCATGATATGTCAGCTATGTGAAAAGTCCTTTTTAACTCATAACAATTTTCAGGGAAAGATTGTAACAGACAATTCTCTAAACAACATATACACCAACATGAAACTACACAAAGTGCTCTGCTATTTGTTACTTTTCTATTGCCATGACAAAAGACCGGGACTATGATAGCTTGTAGAGGAGAGCATTAGTTGGGGTTTCATGACTTTACAGGGTTACAGTCCAAAGTCATGATGGTGGAAAGCATGGCATCAGGCAAGTCATGTTACTGGAGCTGAGAACTTGCATCTTGAGCTAACCATTAGATTGTGGGCATTAGTGAGACTGGGAATAGTGTGGGTTGTGACCTCAAAGCTCAGCCCCAATGACCCACCTTCTTCAATAAAGACATGCCTCCTCCTCATCCTTCTCATCATCCCCACCAACTGGGGATGAAACATTCAAATATAATCCTTTATTATTATTTTCTATATTCTTTGTTTATATTCCAAATGATTTTCCCTTTCCCAGTATCCCTTCCCCATAAGTTCCATAAGCCGTCTTCCCTCTGACCATTCCCCAATCAATCCCCCTCCCACTTCTCTGTCCTGGCAATCCCCTACAATGCTGCATCAAGGGCCCTCTCCTTGTTCTTCTTGGGAATGATTTGATATGTGAGTTGTGTCATGGGTATTCAGAGCTTCTGGGCTAATATCCACTTATCAGTGACTGCATTCCATGTGTGTTCTTTTGTGAATGAGTTACCTCACTTAGTATGATATTTTCCAGTTCCAACCATTTGCCTAAGAATTTTATGAATTCATTGTTTTTAATTGCTGAGTAGTATTCCATGGTGTAAATATACCACATTTTCTGTATCCATTCCTCCATTGAGGGACATCTGGCTTCGTCCCAGCTTCTGTATATTATAAATTGGGCTGCTATGAACATAGTAGAGCATGTGTCCTTATTGCCTGCCAGGGAATCCTCTGGGTATATATGCCCAGGAGTGGTATAGCAGGGTCCTCTGGAAGTATCATGCCCAGCTTTCTGAGGAACCACCAGACTGATTTCCAGACTGGTTGTACCAGCTTGCAATCCCACCAGCAGTGGAGGAGTGTTCCTCTTTTTCCATCTCCTCACCAATACCTGCTGTCTCCTGAGTTTTTATCCTTAGCCATTCTGACTGGTGTGAGGTAAAACCTCAGGTTTGTTTTGATTTGCATTTCCCTAACTATTAATGATGTTGAACATTCCTTAAGGTGCTTCTCAGCCGTTTGGAATTCTTCAGGAGAAAATTCTTTGTTTAGTCCTGTACCCCATTTTTAATAGGGTTACTTGACTCTCTGGAATCTAACTTCTTGAGTTCTTTGTATATATTGGATATTAGCCCTCTGTCGGATGTAGGATTGGTGGGGATCATTTCTCAATTTGTTGGTTGCTATTTAGTCCTTTTGACAGTGCCTTTGTCTTACAGTAACTTTGTAATTTTATGAGGTCCCATTTTTCAATTCTTATAGCCTAAGCTATTGGTGTTCTGGTCAGGAACTTTCCCCCTGTGCCCATGTCCCAGTTTCTTTTCTATTAGTTTCAGTGTGTCTGGTTTTATGTGGAGGTCCTTGATCCTCTTGAAGTTGAGCGTAGTACAAGGAGATAAGAATGGATCAATTTGTATTCTTCTGCATGCTGACTTTCAGTTGAACCAGCACCATTTGTTGAAAAGGCTATCTTTTTTCCCACTGGATGGTTTTAGCACCTTTGTTGAAGATAAAATGACCACAGATGTGTGGGTTCATTTCTGGGTCTTCAATCCTATTCTATTGATCCACCTGCCTGTCACTGTACCAATGCCATGCAGTTTTTAACACTATTGCTCTATAGCATTGCTTGAGGTCTGGGATACTGATTCCCCCTGAAGATCTTTTACTGTTGAGAATAGTCTTAGCTATCCTGGGTTTTTGTTATTCCAGATGAATTTGAGAATTGCTCTTTCTAACTCTATGAAGAACTGAGTTGGGATTTGATGGGGATTGCGTTGAATCTGTAGATTGCTTTTGGCAAGATTGCCATTTTTACTATATTAATCCTGCCAATCCAGAAGCATGTAAGATTTTTCCAATTTATGAGATCTTCAATTTCCTTCTTCAGAGACCTGAAGTTCTTGTCATGTAGATCTTTGACTTGTTTGGTTAGAGTCACACCAAGATACATTATAGTGTTTGTGGCTATTGTGAAGGGTTTCATTTCCCTAATGTCTTTCTTGCCTGCTTATCTTTTGAGTATAGGAAGGCTAGTGATTTGCTTGAGTTGATTTTATAACTGACCACTTTGCTGAAGTTGTTTGTCAACTGTAAGAGTTCTCTGGTGGAGTTTTTTGGGTCACGTAGGTATACTATTATATCATCTGCAAATAGTGATAGTTTGGCTATCTTCTTTGGGGTTTGTTGAGAATTAATTTCTTGCTTTTTCTGGGGTGTAGTTAGTTTCCTTCCTTGTTTTTGGTGTTTTCCATCTATTATCCCTTGTAGGGCTGGATTTGTGGAAAATATTGGGTAAATTTGTTTTTGTTATGAAATATCTTGTTATCATCAGTGGTAATTGAGAGTTTTACTGGGTATAGTAGTCTGGGCTGATATTTGTGACCTCTTAGGGTCTGTATGACATCTGCCCAGTATCTTCTAGCTTTCATAGACTCTGGAGAAGTCTGGTGTAATTCTGATAGGTCTGCCTTTACCTGTTACTTGCCCCTTTCCCCTGCCTACTTTTAATATTCTTTCTTTGCTTGGTGTTTTGATTATTATGTTATAGGATTAATTTTTTTCTGCTCCAGACTATTTTGAGTTCTGTAAGCTCCTTTTATGTTTATGGGTATCTCTTTCTTTAGATTAGGAAATTTTCTTCTACATTTTTGTTGAAGATATTTACTGACCCTTTAAATTTGGAATCTTCACTCTCTTCTCTACCTATTATCTTAAGGTTTGGTCTTCCCATTGTGTCCTGGATTTCATGTATGTTTTGGGTTAGGAGTTTTTTTGCTTTTTTTTTTTTTTTTTGTTTTCTTTGATTGGTGTGTCAATATTGTCTATGTTATCCTCTGCTCCTGAGATTCTTCTATGTCTTTATTCTATTGTTAATGCTTGCATCTCTGACTCCTGATCTTTTCCCTAGGTTTTCTAGTTCCAGGTTTATCTCACTTTGTGATTTCTTTATTGTTTCTAGTTCCATTTTTAGATCCTGGATTGTTTTGTTTAATTACTGCACCTTTTTGATTGTGTTTTCCTGTAATTCTTTAAGGGATTTTTGTATTTCCTCTTTAAGGACTTCTACCTGTTTGGCTCTGTTTCTCCTGTATTTCTTTAAGGGATTTGTTTATATCCTTCTTAAGGACCCCTATCACAATCATGAGAAGTGATTTTAGATCTGAGTCTTGCTTTTCTGGTGTGATGGTGTATCCAGGACTTGCAATAGTGGAAGAATTGGGTTCTGATGAAACCTTGTTTTCTGTTGCTTATGTTCTTTTGCTTGCCTTCTGCCATCTGATTATCTCTAGTGCTACCTGCCCTTGCTCTTTCTGACTGGTGCCTCTCCTTCCTTTGATCATGGTTGTGTCAGAACTGCTCTGAGTCCAGCTGTCTCTGAGATTTTGTTATTCTGTGATCCTGTGATTCTGTGATTGTGTGATCCTGAGAGCATAAGTGTGTCAGAGTTCCTGGGAGTCAAGCTGCTCCTGTGGCCTTCAGATCTTATTGTGAAGATGCTCCTGGGATTCTGGGATTCTGTGATCCTGGGTGTGTTAGAATGCCTGGGAGTAGAGCTTCTTCTGGATGTTGTGGGACTCGCTGTTCGTGGCACAGGCCCAGACAGGAAGGACTCTTTCTAATTAATATTGATCACGCCTCTGTTTCTTTGGCAACCTATGCTCTCTTTGGCTGTGAAATCCATGTACTGTGATTATGTGTCCACCTAGTTCTCAAAGTCATGATGGCAATACTCATTTTAATATCTCCAAGCCTCTTAGTATTCATCAAATATTTGATTAACATGGTCTAATAAAGCGTATAGCATGCAGAAACATGGAGCTTAACACCATCATGATTTTTACTTCTATCTCTCTCATTAACACTGTGAATTGCTTCTCCAAAATAATTAAAACCTGTAATTGAATACACTAGAATAACTTCAGAACATTAGTTTAATTATTCTAGTACTTCCATTTGGAAAGACTGCATTATTTGATATAACTTTATGCATAAATGTGCCCAACCCCATCTTTCATTTTATTTCATACTTATTCTTTGGGAATGGATATTTGTTTTATTTGTTTGTTCTTACAAGAGTTATGAATGGCTCTAAATCTATGTTGACAATAAGAATATAAAGATGATTTAGGCACTATAAATAAGATAATCATACTAATTGTAGAAGTCTTATTCACCTTTAGAAATTGACTCATTATGTTAACATGCAAGTCTTTTTTTAAAAAATGAATACCTTTATCTACACTTTTACTTATTTTATATTCATTATCAGTAAAACATACAACATGAACTCATATTTTTAAAAACTTCTCTTTATACAAAAAAGGCATTACCTTACTTCCTCTTCCAATTGTAAGCTTTAGGGTTCCATGGTAAATTAGAGTATGTTTTGGATATACATAATTGTAAGTCTGCACTAATTTTAGTTGGGTGTGGCATCTAGGACATGGCTGAGCTATTTATATAGCAGAAAATAACTAGAGATTTTTTTGTGTACTGGGAAATAGAAACACAAACAAGCTATTTTAAATGTTTATTAGATCTCTCTTGTTTATATTCACATAGCTACCCAAGAAATCATTCTGTAGGAAGCTGAGAGTATTTTCATTAAAACAATTTTAGTTTAAGTTTATGAGATAAAGTTATTCAGAACACCAAATGACTATAATGACTTCATATCTTTGGAAAGGTATATTTATGAGAAGCAGCAAGGGTTTCAGAGGAAATTGCACAATTAATATTTTAGGAGGTCTAGGGTTCACACAGTCAGCAGTAATATGAGTTGGTTGGGTCATAAGTCATAAGAATACTTGTATTTCATAATTGGAGGTTTTACCTCTAACTTATCAGCACAGTTCTATGGGCCATATAGCATCCAGTGAAAATACTCAAATAATTTAAAAGAGAAATAATTTAAATCTAATATGAAAGGTCAAGGGCCCTCTATTTGAGAATTCTTTCATGTTAGGCTAAATAAATAACTATAATAAAGAGTTTAAAAAACACCACTGATCACAAGCCATAGAGCCAGATTTCTTAGTTCAGATTCAGAAATAGAAACTATGACTAGTTGTTGAAATGGTATTCTACTTTGCTGAAATATCAATTTCTAAGTCATTTTTACCTTCCTTTAATGTTTCTAGTTCCTGATCTTACATTGCCATGACAACTACCTGATACTATACACTTAACACTTTCAAAGAGAAGTTGTCTTAGAAAGTAGAGAACTTGATTACTTTCTTGCTAATTGGCGCTTATGGTTCCCTGGAAACTAAGTTGTTTACCTGTATATGTCACACTGTATGTGACCTAGGAAGGATCTTTTGGAATGGTCTTTTTTCTTGAAAAAATGTTTATGGTTTCATTTGTTACATGACTGTAAAGTCATAGGAGCAGGGAATTCTTTCTGTCATTTTATTAAACCTCCTACTACCTAGGACATAGCATGTATGAGGAAGGTAGAAATGATGTAAGGAAGGTAGACATGAAATAAGTAATGATTGTATTCATGCTTTGAGAGGTATTATGGTCACTGTGGTATTTTGCAATAAGATTTATTTACTTCATCTTGTTTTTATCAAGTGCATTTTTGCATTGGGCATTACTTTAGCCCCTGAAACAGAAAAGGGCCAAACATGTGCTAGAGAAAGATATTTAATTGGCATGTCTGAACCAGATAGGAGAAGACAGCAAAGATTATACCCTTTGTCATACCAGGGGGTCATGGAAGCTTTTCCCATAAATTATGAAGGAATGTTTTAGGTAGAGACCTAAAATTTTAAATAAAAATTGTACTCTGATTATAAACAAAGTATGGAGTTAGCAACTTGTTTTCAAGAGGTAAAATATATGACAGAAGAAATAATAATTTCATAGGGATGAAATTTGACAGATGCTATGATACACAATTGACAAATTGAACAGATCCTGTCATCCATTGTTGTAGAATTTTTTAATCCTAGTCTGGGATTTCTACCCTGACTTAGACTATTTAGTTCCTGGATAAAGGATGCACACAACTTTTATATTTACAGTAAGTCTTAAACAGCACAAGAGCTGGGCAGATCTACCCTCTATGCTGTAAGATTCTATTTTCCTGTTGATAACCCCCATGTTATTACTTACTATATTTCATCTGGGCTCCTCTTAGCTCCAATTGGCCAGCCCTCGGGTCTAGGTTTTCACGATTCATGTAACCCACAGTGGCTTCTCTCTTCTACTTCACCTTCTTTCCCCCCACATTGTTCTCCTCCAATCCCAAGCTCAGGAATCCTAAATCCCACCTATGTCTCTTCTGCACAGCTGTTGGCTGTTACATCTTTACTTTCCAATCAGAAATAACTTGGGGGGTCACATAGCCTCACATGGCTCTAGTGCGGACTCCAGGTCTTTGGGACCCCACACTCAGCATTACAATAGAGAGCAAGAACAAATCTCAAAATCCATGATGCTGTATGGAGAGCAAATACCACCTGGCCATGTAATGTGGAAGGGACATTTCTGTGGGGCTATTCTAAAAGACCATGACTATAATTTAATCATGAAGAAAACAAGGAAGATAAAAACTCATGGATATTCTACAAAATCATTGACACATGCTTGTAAAGTTGCCGATCATGAAAAACAAGTAAATTTTGAGAAACTATAACAAACTAGAACAACATTTTAAAAAGACAGATGGTTTGTTTTAAAAGAACATATTACAGGCAACCATTTTTGATCCTAGAACAAAAATTAAAACATCAATGGAAAAGTTTACAAAATTTGAATCTAGAATTTAGGTATTGGTAAAACACTTGTGTTTTGTTTCTTAGTTTAACCAATACATTGTGCTACAGGAAGACATGAAACCAAGAGAAAGACTGACCGAAGTGGCCCATATTGAGCTTCTGTACTATCAGTGCAGATTTCATATTATTTTGTTTTATATATAAAGTAATTATAAAAGAAAGTGTTTGTTTTCACAGCCCAAAAATATCCATAGAACTACCTAGTAGACTTTCAATATTTAACTGTAATATTTGGGAACTAAATACTTTAAATTTTGTATTATACCGAAGCCCTTTATATTTTATTTATTTATATTATGTATATAAATTTTTACCTGCAAGTATGTATGTGCAATGCATGCATGCCTGTTGAATCTCCTGGAACTCTATTTACAGATAGATTTCAGCCATCATGTAAGTACTAAGATTTGAACATAGGTCTTCTGAAGAGCAATGAGTGCTCTTAACACTAAGGCATCTTTCTAGCCCCATAAAGTTTCATATTTTTTAAGAAAAAAGATAGATAACTGATTAGAATAATAGGTAATGATACCCTTATCAGAGATGAGAATTAAGACAATTAATATACATTCAACTACAACCAGAAGTCAGGGTTATAGGACTAGAAAAATGAATTGGTGGTTGAGGACATATTGTTCTCACAGAGGACCTGAGTTCAGTTTCCAGCACCCATGTCAAGTCACTTAAAACCATCTGTAATTCTAGATCCAGAATTTCTAAAAGCCTCTTTTGGCTTTCATGTACACAGTATGGCTATATGCACACAGTGTGGACATGCACACACACACACCAGCAACAGTAACAAGATATGTCTTTACTTACCACTTTTAAAAATATTAACAGGAATGGTAATATGTGGCTGCAGTGGGGATTCTAATAATGTAGCATTATCATAGATTTCTCATAGAAGTTTTGTTATGTTCTTAGTGGAAATCATGTTGGTAATATAATATGGTGCATACATTTTCCTTGTGAGTACACTCCTGGGAAGTGATGTGTAAAAACAAAAGTTCACTGTAACCGTGCCCAATGAAATACTCAAATTGATCCTGGTGGTGTGGTGGTGGCAGTGACAGTGGCGGCAGCACTCTTTGCTACCTGCCACAATGTTCAGGGGTCCTGAATGAAATAATGAAATGCACACACACACACACACACACACACACACACACACACACACACAAATACTTTATATTCTGATATTCCTAAAACAGCTCCATGCCTGGGCCACTTCCTAACCTCCACGTGACTATTCCACCTTCCTTTAATATTCCCAAGTTATTACTAAAATTTATACTCCATCTCTGCTGCCCTAGTCCCAGTCAGGCAGCCTTCTAGGAGCCACTACAGCTCCTACATTGTTGCTATGTTCTCTGTCCTGAACCTTTTCAAATGTGGCATCTTTCCTCTCTTTCTCCTGGCATGGAGGATCCCATCTCTTCTTCTCCTTCCTTCATCCCTTGCCTAGGAATCCTAAAAGTTCCACCTCTGTCTGCCCTGCCCAGTGAGTGGCTGCTGGCAAATTTATTTACCAGTCAAAACCAACTAGGGACAGAAAGGGTCTCTCAGTGTCTTGTGTGCAGATGTGTGGATTCTTGTGCAATTTGGGGGGCACAAATTAACATAATACAAGTAGTGTTAGACCAAACCCACTACAGTTAGTGTAAAAGAAGAATAGCTCTTGCAAAAATATTTAAACAGAAGTCTATTAATATAAGAGCAGTGGAGAAATAAGGTATTATCAATACCATGGATTCAAAAAAACCCATATGAATATGTTAGAATTAAATTTGGGAGTCTCCAGATATTACTAAAAAGAAAGAGGAGTTTAATAATACATATGGATGAATTTTATATATTGAATGATCTCTCTCTCTCTCTCTCTTTCTCTCTCACACACACAAACACATACACACATATACATACTTTCTTCCTTCTCTCTTTCTCTCTCTCTCTTTCTCTTTCTCTCTCTCTCTCTCTCTCTCTCTCTCTCTCTCTCTCTCTCTTTCTCTCTCTCTCTGTATGAGCATATAGATATTGCATATTATAGTGACAGCCTTAAGAGGATGTGAGCACACATTTATTTTTTTCTCTACTGGTGATCAGATTTTATCAAATCAAAGTCTTTGAATTATATGTTTATCTTAAATATCTTGGTTTTTCCAGCTCTTTTTTCAGTTAATAAAATAATCAAGAACAATGATATGCCAACTTATTAGCCAATTGAAATCTTTGCCTTAGCTCTAGCTAGACGCCGGGTTCTGTAGCAGCAGCCAGGGAGATGAAGGTAAGAAGAGATGGGGCATGGAGGAGATACATGATCATTTATTTACTGTCTTGATTCCCTTTTCTCTTCATTGTCTTGTTGCTTTAGATTTTTCTAGTATTACAACAAAGAAGGCAGAAGAGAGGTAGCCAGTCAATGGTAGGCAAACCTGGGAGCCACTTCTTGGTTCTTGTATTTTTTATAATGACATATATGTAATTGTTGGAGCAGTGTTTTGGGGGGAATCCATTTGTAGAGTCTTCAATGACATGCCTATTCTCATAAACTTGGCACTATAACTCTTTAGATTCCAATTTTGCATGATGTGATGATGTTCCTTTTGTCAATATTTTAAATTTCACTTAATCTCTTTGTAAAACATAAATCTGGGTCAAGATCCCCAAAAGGGAACTTTTCAATGACAACATAGCATGCTTACAATTAGTATCGCTTAAATAATAGAAATGTTACTCTCTGTAAAACCTCTGTTCTTATTCTGATGGCAGAGGAATTTAGCAGCTTTTATTTATTTTTTTTTGTTTTTGTTTTGTTTATGTTTTTTCGAGACAGGGTTTCTCTATGTAGCCCTGGCTGTCCTGGAACTCACTCTGTAGACCAGGCTGGCCTCAAACTCAGAAATCCACCTGCCTCTGCCTCCCAAGTGCTGGGATTAAAGGCATGCACCACCACCGCCTGGCTTAGCAGCTTTTATTTTATCTCTAAAGTCTTGCAGTGATGGGCCACTGTCTTTAAGGATTTTTCTGTTTGGTTGTGAGCCTAGACTTCCATAGCCAAGCCATCGTTCCTATCAAGAAGTCTCTCATGGCTGAAGTAGGTGAAGTGCTGGATGGGTTTAATCAGTCTCCTTTCATGAAAAAGCATAAATACCATGGCCGGATCTCATTGTGAAAGCACCCATACCCTCAAAGTACAAGGATAAATTTATTTAATATGTAGTTATGAACAGAAACATACATGATAGTATGGATATAAAAATGTAACAACTAGGTACTTTCTATTGACTGTTGAAAATGATGGAGGGAAAATATAAAAGAAGAATGCAAACAAATGCAACCTTAAATTAATAGAAATGCAATGTCCCCCTTTTGAATGTGTGGTGATATATACATCGAGAGAGAAAGAAGGGGTCAATTGGATAGTGTTTATGATGATGGTTTCAGGATGGTGGGGTAAGTTATATTGTTTCTTGGGATGATTTTTATGACAGAATTTCAAAAAGAATTTCTATGTATTTTTATATGAGTAGGTAAAAACTTCAGAGCCATATATTTCATTAGTTAAATTTGTCCTTTGACCATTTCCTACATGCATACAATGCATTCCAAATGCTCTGATTCCTACCCTGCCTTACCTGTCTTCCTCCTGTCTATCTCTATTCCTTTTCCCTGCTAACTCCTTCTTCAACCTCATTTCTCTTTGTGTGATACTGAGTTTAATCAGGGTTATCTGTGTGGCTATGTGCTTGAAAACTATACATGGGAGTCTGGTAGCTTACCAGTGGGTATAAAGAATCAATCTATCAGTAGAAAATACTAGACAGGTTTTCTCTTGTACAGGCCCAATGCAAGTTACTATACCTACTATAAGTTCATAGTTATAATGTCCTGCTTAAAGATCATATTCTATAGCCCTTCTTTCTATCTATAACTCATATTTTTCCATCCTTTTCCCCACAGTATTTCCTGAACCTTAGAGTAGTTGTATGAATATTTCATTTAGGGTTGAGTTCTCAGCTATCTTATTCCTAGAATCTTGGGAAGCCATGAATCTTTTTATTCAGTGCTTTTCACTGCAAAGAGGTTTTTCTGATTATTACCGATATTGTCTAATAGTTTAAACAGGGACATTTAGAAGATAATTTGATTCTATGGCTGTGTTTAAATATCATAATAGCAACTTTCACCCTTGAGTCTATGAACTCTCCCAGCAGAGGCTTTTGACCAGGTCTATAGCACCACAGAACTGGAGCTTGGGTTCCTTTCCCCAAATGATCTAGAATCCATACTGGAGCATGGTTGGATGACCTTCCATCTAAAAGTGATGCCTCTATTGCAAATGTGGGCCCATCTTCCTTGTCAGTTTTGGTATTATAATTCTTAGAGTTCATAGAATTCCATTGATGTCTGCTTCCCCAGCATTTCC
This sequence comes from Apodemus agrarius, assembly GCA_964023405.1. Classification (NCBI taxonomy): domain Eukaryota; kingdom Metazoa; phylum Chordata; class Mammalia; order Rodentia; family Muridae; genus Apodemus; species Apodemus agrarius. Next base: position 59,465,527 of record OZ030024.1, on the reverse strand, counting down.
AATGACACATTCTGGCAGTTTGAAAGCTATCCAGATGGGATGATTCCTGCTGTTTCAAGGAGACTTACGCATATCTTGCATCCAAACTGTGTGGCATCTTCAGCAATAGATTCTTATCATCTAGTTCTAGTTTTTTCCCCAAATCCTCTCCAGCATCTGCTGTCCCCTGAATTTTTCATCTTAGCCATTCTGTCTAGTGTAAGGTGGAATCTCAGTCTTGTTTGATTTGCATTTTCCTGATAAGTAAGGATGATGAACATTTCTTTAGGTGCTTTAGAGCCATTTGAGTTTCCTCAATTGAGAATTCGCTGTTTAGCTCTGTATGCCATTTTTAATAGGGTTATTTGACTCTCTGTAGACTAACTTCTTGAGTTCTTTGTGTACATTGGATATTAGCCCTCTATCAGATGTAGGGTTGGTAAAGATCTTTTCCCAATTTGTTGGTTGCCGTTTTGTCCTATTGACTGTGTCCTTTGCCTTACAGAAGGTTTGCAGTTTTATGAGGTCCCATTTATCAATTCTTGTTCTTAGAGCATAAGCCATTGGTGTTCTATTCAGGAACTTTTACCCTGTGCCCATGTGTTCAAGATCCGTCCCGACTTACTCCTCTATAAGCTTCAGTGTATCTGCTTTTATGTGTAGATCCTTGATCCACTTGGACTTGAGCTTTGTACAAGGAGATAAGAATGAGTCCATTTGCATTTTCTGCATGTGGATCTCTAGTTGCTTTAGCACCATTTGTTAAAAATGCTGTCTTTTTTCCACTGCATGCTTTTAGCTCCTTTGTCAAATATCAAGTGACTGTACCTGTGTGGGTTCTATTCTGGGTCTTCAATTCTATTCCATTGATCTCCCTGTCTGTATGCACACTAATACCAAACAGATTTTATCACTACTGCTTTGTAGTAGAGTTTGAGGTCAGGGATGGTGATTTCCCCCAGAAGATCTTTTGTTGTGGAGAATAGTTTTTGCTATCCTGGGTATTTTGTTATTCCAGATGAATTTGAGAATTGCTCTTTCTAGATCTATGAAGAATTGATTTGGGATTTTGATGGGGATTGCATTGAATCTGTAGATTGCTTTAGGCAAGATGGTCATTTTTACTATATTGATCCTGCCAATCCATGAGCATGGGAGATCTTTCCATCTTCTGAGACTCTTTTCCATTTCTTTCTTCAGAGACTTAAAGTTCTTGTCATATAGATCTTTCACTTGCTTTGTTAGGGTCACACTTAGGTATGAAATATTATTTGGGACTATTGTGAAGGGTGTTATTCCCCTAATTTATATCTTCTCTTCTTTATCCTTTGAGTAGAAGAAGGCTACTGATTTGCTTGAGTTAATTTTATATCCAGCCACTTTGCTGAAGTTGTTTATCAGCTTTAGGAGTTCTCTGGTAGAAGTCATGGGGTCTCTTAAGTATACTGTCATATCTGCATAGTGATATTTTGACTTCTTCCTTTCCAATTAGTATACCTTTGAACTCCTTTTGCTGCCTGATTGCTCTGGCTAGGACTTCAAGTACTATATTGAATAGATAGGGAGAGAGTGGGCAGCCTTCTCTGGTCCCCAATTTTAGTGGGATTACTTTACATTTCTCTCCATTTAACTTGATGTTGGCTACAGGTTTTCAGTGTATTGCTTTTACTAGGTTTAGGTATGGGTGTTGGATTCCTGATCTCTTCAAGACTTTTATCATGAAAGAATGCTGGATTTTGTCAGAGCCTTTTAAGCAGCTAATGAAATGACCATGTGCTTTTTTTTCCTTTAGTTTGTTTATGTAATGGATTACATTGACAGATTTCCATATATTGAACCATCCATGCATTCCTGGAATGAAGCCTACCTGATCATGGTGAATTATAGGTTTGATGCATTCTTGGATTCGGTTGGCCAGGATTTTGTTCAGTATTTTTGCATCAATGTTCATGAGGGAGATTGGTCTGAAGTTCTCCTTCCTTGTTTGGTTTAGGTATAAGCGTTATTGTGGCTACAAAGAATGAGTTGGGTAGTGTTCCTTGAGTTTTTATTTCATGGAAAATTTTGAAGAGTATCGATATTAACTTTTCCTTGAAAAAATTGAAGAGTATCAGTATTAACTTTTCCAACTTTTCCTTGAAAATCTGAATAGAATTCTCCAATAAACCCATATGGTCCTGGAATTTTTTTGACGAGAGACTATTAATAACTGCTTCTATTTCCTCAGGATGTATGGGACTATTTAGAAGATTTATCTGATCCTGTTTTAACGTTGGCACCTGGTTTGTATCTAGAAAATTGTCCATTTTATCCAGGGTTTCAAACCTTGTTGAGTAGAAGCTCTTGTAGTAGGATCTGAAGATTTTTTGAATTTCCACATTTCTGTTGTTATGACTCCCTTTCATTTCTGATTTTATTAATTTGGATACTGTCTCTGTGCCCTCTGCTTAGTCTGGATAAGGGTTTATCTATCTTGTTGATTTTTTTTTCAAAGAACTAGCTCCTTCTTTTGTTGATTCATTGTATAGTTCTTTCTGTTTCTGTTTGGTTGATTTCAGCCCTAAGTTTGATTGTTTTTTGCTGTTTACTCCTCTTCAGAGTATTTGCTTCCTTTTTTCCTAGAGCTTTCAATTGCACTGCCAATCTGTTAGTATAAGCTTTCTCCATTCTCTTTTTGGAGGCACTCAGAGCAATGAGTTTTCCTCTTAGCACTGTTTTCATTGTATCCCACAAATTCTGGTTTGTTGAGTCTTCAGTGTGTCACTAATTATATGGTCAATTTTGGAGAAGGCACCAGGTGGTGCTGAGAATTTATATTCTTTTGCTTGAGGATGGAATACTCTATAAATATCTATTAGATCCATTTGGTTCATAACTTCAGTTAGTTTCACTGTGTCTCTGTTTAGTTTCTGTTTCCATGATTTGTCCATTGTTGAGAGTGGGGTGTTGAAGACTCCCACTCTTATTGTGTGGGGTGCAATGTGTGCTTTGGGCATTATTAAAGTTTCCTTTATGAATGTGGGTGCCCTTGCATTTGGAGCATGGATGTTCAGAATAGAGTTCATCATGGTAGATTTTTTCCTTTGACCAGTTTTAAGTGTTCCTCCATATCTTTTTTGACAACTTTTGGTTGAAAGTCAATTTTATCCAATATAAGAATGGCCATTCCAGATTGTTTCCTGGGCACCATTTTCCTGGAAAATAGTTTTCCAGCCTTTGACTCTGAGGTAGTGACTGTCTTTGTCACTGAGGTAGGTTTCTTACATGAAGCAAATCATTGGGTCCTGTTTATGTATCCAGTCTGTTAGTCTGTGTCTTTTCACTGGGGAGTTGAGACCATTGATGTTGAGATATTAAGGAAAAATGGTTGTTGCTTCCTGTTATTTTCATTGTTAAAGTTATAATTCTGTTTGTGTGCCTATCTGTTTTTGAATTTGTTGAAAGATGATTACTTTATTTTTTTCCCCTAGGGTGTAGTTTCCCTCTTTGTGTTGGTATTTTCAACCCATTATCCTTTGTAGATTTGGGTTTGTGGAAAGATATTGTGTAATTTGGTTTTGTCATGGAATGCCTTGTTTTCTCCATCTATGGTAATTGAGAGTTTTTCTTGGTATAGTAGACTGGGCTGACATTTATGTTCTCTTAAGGTCTGTATGATATATGCCCAGGATATTCTAGCCTTCATAGTTTCCAGTGAGAAGTCTGGTGTAATTCTGATAGGTCTGCCTTTATATGTTACTTGACCTTTTCCCTTACTGCTGTTAATATTCTTTCTTTGTTTAGTCCATTTGGTGTTTTGATTATCATGTAACAGGAAGCATTTCTGTTCTGGTCCAGTCTGTTTGGAGTTCTAAAGGCTTCCTGTATATTAATGTGCATCTCTTTCTTTAGGTTAGGGAAGTTTTCATCTATAATTTTGTTGAAGATATTTGCTGGCTCTTTAAGTTGTAAATCCTTGCTCTCTTCTATACCTATAATCCTTAGGTTTGGTCTTCTTATGGTGACCTGGATTGGATGTTTTGAATTACAAGCTTTTTGCATTTTGCATTTTTTGACTGTTGAGTCAATGTTTTCTATGGTATCTTCAGCACCTGAGATTCTTTCTTTTATTTCTTGTATTCTGTTGTTGTTGCTTGCATCTATGACTTCTGAATTCTTTCCAAGGTTTTTTATCTCCAGAGATGTCTTGTTATTTCTTTATTGTTTGTTCTTCAGTTTTCGATTCTGGGTAGTTTTGTTCAGTTCCTTCACTAGTTTGATTTTTCCTTAAAATCTTTAAGGGATTTTTCTGTTTTCTCTTTAAGGGCTTCTACCTGTTGACCCATGATCTCTTATATTTCTTTAAGGGAGTTATTTATGCCCTTCTTGAAGTCCTCCAACAGCATCATGAGAAGTGATTTTAAATCTATCTCTTGCTTTTCCAGTGTGTTGGGGTATCCAGGATTTGCTGTTGTGGGAGAACTGGGTTCTTAAGGTGACATGTTGCCTCTGTTTCTGTTGGTAATGATCTTGCATTTGCCTTTTGCCATCTTGTTTTCTCTGGAGTTAGCTGGTCTTGCTGTCTCTCACTGTGGCTTATCAGTCCTGCAAGCCTGTGTATCTGTACTCCTGAGATTCCTGTTCTCTGTGAATACAGGTATATAGACCCTCCTGGGAGACCAGCTCTCCTGTGCTCCCAGGCATCTCTACACTCCAAATGTTCTGAGTGTGACTGGTTCTCAAATGCCTTGAGTGAGACTGCTTCTCTAGGAAGTATCTGGAGATGGTGTCTTCATTGTGGTGGACCTGGCAAGATTCTGCCATAGTAGAAAGGGCAGGCAGTGGTGGAAGGGAAGCTTTGCAGGTTTTTTGAGGTCCCATTTGTCAATTCTTGATCTTAACGCATAAGCCATTGGTCTTCTGTTCAGAAAACTTTACCCTGTGCCCATGTGTTATGATGCCAAGTAGCCTTGATTTTTGTTGGTTTGTTCTTGCCCTTCTCATCATCTGCTTATCTCTGGTGTTAGCTGGTCTTGCTGTCTCTGACTGTGGCTTGTCCTGCAAGTCTGTGTGTCAGCACTCCTAGGAGACCAGTTCTCTCTAGGAGTCATTTGATTATGAAGAGCTGTGGAACAGGATCAGCTCAGGGGTGCAGATGGATACCGGAACCACATCTTTAGTTTTTTAATCCAACAACTACCCTTCCTATCCTTCATCTCTCAGATCCCATTATGCTAAAAAATATTATGCCCATAAAGAGGTAGACAAAGAACATACGATTACACTTAAAGCAATACACTGTCACCATTCTATATTCAATGGTTACATGTTGTAAGTTCAACGAATGTCCCAAATTAATTGCATTTGTAATAAACATATGCAATCATTTTTGTCACTATTTTCTAAGAAAAATAATGGCTATTTAGATAGGATTTGAATCATATTTGTTAATATAAATAGCTTAGAGATGATTTTAGTATACAAGTAGGATTTATGTAGGTTATATACATATACTTCATCATATTATACATGGGACTTAAATACTCAGGTTTTGGTGTCTGAACCAAGCAGACTAGAGCCAGTTCCCCACAATGTCAAAGGGGAAAATGTTAGGACAGTTATACTGTAATAAGACACTAATGTGCACATTTACTTTCTGAAAATATAATATTACATTGAACTTACCTGTACTAATTGCTTTTGCTGTTGCAGTGACAAAATACCCACCAAGAAAAACAATGTAAGAAAAGATAGGCATATTTTACTTATCTTTTGAGGGTACAGCTTGTCATGTTGAAGTCATAGATATAGGAATGTGAGGTGGCTCTCCATATTAAGGTCATAGATGGAAATTAGAAATATGCTTAGCTCACTTTCTGCTTTTATTCATTCTGGTAATTCAACCCTTGGAACTTCAGCCCATACTCAGTGTGAGTCCTCTCCCTCCTCCTAAGTTTTCTTAGAGGCATCATCACAAACATACTGAGAGGTGCTCATGGTGATTAACCAATGTATCATTCTTTCTGTGGTGACTAGGTGTTCTAAAATGCCTGTGTGTTGGGATGAAATTAGGTGATAGAGCAGTTCTTGTGATGTAGTGTTAGGCATCGAAGACCACTGGTTTCAGAACAGCCTGGACCTTTGGCTGGTGGAGCAGATCAATAGTTGAATGTCAAGAACAGAAATGTTGATATTTGAAGATCATTAATTATTGAAAGGTTTTTGTTTGTATTCACTCAAACTATGAAAGATCACACTAATCATGGGTTGAAATTATCTTTTTTTAAAATAATCAAAATATTACAAGGGCTGTAATCTTTAATATCCAAAAGTTTTGGAAGGCATTTTAATGCTGTGTGCCTTCCAATATCCTAGTTTATAATTTATCCTTTACATACAATTTGCAACAGTCTGATAAATTTAGGTAGTTTTCACATTATTGGATCAATGTCCATTTTTCTCATCTTTTTCTTTTGAAAATTGCATGTCTTTCCAATTCTTCACACTCAGTATTACATGGCTTTCGTAAGTTCTTCACTCTCACATCAAACAGGCCAGCAAACCCTTCTCTCAAACTTTATTTTATTGTATGAATGATTTTCTTATCTTCTATATCTATTCCCAGGAACCTTTAAAGTCATCCTTCTTCGTAGCTCTCCAAGCTCCTGTTTATAATCCATTTACTACAACTTTGATGCTAATGAATAACTTCTGATACTACATTATTTTCTAATTAAAGTTTGCATGAATTACTAATCAGACAGCACATATATGTGAACTTGACAAAACTGAATCATGCATTAATTAAGGGCCTAAGTTCCTGAACTGATCTCAGTTCAGTAAAGCTATAATCTTGACAGTTTTGTTTTCATAATAATCAGAATGTCTTAGTCATTGTTCTATTGCTATGAAAAGACACCTGTGACCATGAAAACTCTGAATAAGAAAAGCATTTAATTGGGGTTAGTTTATAGATTCAGAGGTTTAGTCTGTTATCAACATGGTGGGAAGCATGGTGGCACATAGGCAGACATAGTGCTGGAGAGGAAGCTGAGAGTTCTACATCTGGATTTGTAGGCAACAGGATAAAGAGACACTGGCTTGAGCATTAGAAACCCCAAATCCCACCAGCAGTTGAATACTTCTTCCAACAAGGCCATCCCTGTCAAACAGTACCACTCCCTAACTTCCTAATGACCAAACATTCAACTTTTCTATTCAAACCACCACATTTCATTCTCTGATCTCCACAATCTTGTAACCATCTCATAATGCCAAAGCTCATTCAGTTCAACTTCAAAAGTCCCCATAGTCTAACACCCTCTGAATACTGTTCAAAAATCTAAAGTTCAAAGTCTCTTTGAAGTCTCATGATTCCTTTCAGCTTCATTGACTGCAACACACTTCTCTCACTTGGGTTGTTTCCACACCTTGTTAGCAGCTTTCTTCCATAGGTACCCATTAACTCTGATATATCCAACATCTTGGGGTTCCCAAGGCAATCTAAGCTTTGCTTTCAAGTTTAACTCAATGGCTTCTCTGTGCCTCCATTTAGGGGTAGTCCTGACACATGCTTGGCCTAAGCAGCTTTCCTGAGCCACAGATGGAGATTCCAAAACTCCTTTCTTGTATCCCTGACTCTAAAGCCAGAACTCCTTGCCAAAGCTGCCAAGTTCCTCTGCTGAGGCTGGAAGTTGGCCTCCTCATTCAAGTACATTTTACCAGCTTTCTGTTTTCAATGGTTTCTGTCACTGCCTAAGAACTTTAGGCTATCCTAGAACTTTCTCTGTAGCCCACACTAGCCTCCGAGTTCCACCTGCCTCTGTATCTCCAGGGCTAGGATTAAAAACCTGTGTCACCTCACCTGGCCCTAAGCTTTTCTTTAATTTCTTTCCATGACTTAGAAGCTTAGCTGAGTGGGTTATTGCCCTGAAGTTGCCAGCCCCCCTTTTCCATTTAGAATCTTGTGTTTCTTTTAAGTTTTTATGTAATTGAACATTGGCTTTGGCTCCATTACACTTGCTGCTGCCCCCTGTCTCCTCAAACTGTACATTTTATGTTATTACTTGTTCAGCTTGCTCCTTTTCATTATAGATCTGCATAACATTGGCCACTAATTAGCACACTACACAGTGGATTCTTGGCTGTTTTTGAAATTTCACAGTTCAAAACAACTTCAGTACCACTGTCTTCCATGTGCATAGCAAGATGACTTATTAAAGCCTACTTAAAGTGTCCAACTGCTTTCTTTACCCAAAATTCCCATATTTCTCCAAACAAAAGCATGCTCACACCTATAACAACAATACCCCACTCCCTGTTACCAGTTTCTGTCTCAGTCAGTTTTCTTTTACTGTGAATAGACACCATGAGCATGGCAATTCTTAATGGGGAAAGCATTGGGGCTTATTTACAGGTTCAGAGGTTTAGTCCATTATCATCATGATGGAAAGCTTGGTGGCACACAGGCAGTCATAGTGCTGGAGAGGTAGCTGAGAGTTCTACATCTGGATCTTCAGGCAGCAGGAGAAAGAGACACTGGGCCTGGCTTGAGCATTTGAGACCCCAAAGCTCACCAGAAGTGATACACTTCTTCCAACAAGCCCATGCATACTCCAACAAGGCCATGCCTTCTTCCAAGTGGTGCCAGTCTCTAATAACATTCAAATATATGAATCTACAGAGGCTATTCTTATTCAAATGACCACACAAGGTTAGGATAACTGTGAGCTTTTTGTTATTAATAGAACTTTAAACTCCCAAGTATTTTTCACTTCTAGGATGAAGTGGTAATAATGAATTAAAAAAACAGAATGGCTGTTCCTGCACTTCTGATTATGTTGCTAGAAAACTGACAGATAATTTTTGGTTTTGAGATCAAGTGTGGTTTTTAATATGTATACTGTTTATGGCTTTATCTTGTGCCCTAAACTATTTCCACGTACTTCTAGAACTAATATAACTCTTCATCTTCCATACTCTGATGCTTCTATACACCTGGATGTATGAACTTTTATTTGGTACCTTCGAGAAGACCCCAGTTTCCTTTTAACTTAAGACTTTTTAAGGGCTAATGTGTTATCCTTTTTTCTTAGTCAACTTCTTTGATTCTGCTGGAAATTGATTATCAACATCTCATTAGAAAACCAAATCAGTAATCATTATGCTTTCAATTCAAACCTATACCCAGGTATTTGCTGTAACCATGTTTGAACTGTGTATAAATGGATTGGTATCCTTTGTTTTTAGGACTCCATTGCTGAAATTCACATACAGATTTGCAACTTTATGGAACACACTGCCATCAGTCAGAACTGATCTCTTCCTGTGAATTTATACCTTTCAATTTTAATTAAGTACTCTTCACTTTAGCTATTACTTTTTCACGTCAATATTCTACAGCAAAGCTATTGCAAATTTATTTTGCGAACATATAGTCTGACCACTCTGAAAATCAGCATGGAAGTTCTTCAACAAATGAACAGATATGTCTACCTTATGATGTCTTGTGATTCCTGAGAGACTCCAAGTCAACATAGTCCAGAGATAGCTGTAACTGCAAGGCAGTGTTATTACAGAGCTATTCACAATAGCTCATGTGCTGGCTAGATTTGTGTGTCAACTTGACACAGGCTGGAGTTATCATAGGAAAAGGTGCTTCAGTTGGGGAAGTGCCTCCATGAGATCCAGCTGTGGGGCATTTTCTCAATTAGTGATCAATTAGTGGGGGAGGGCCCCTTGTGGGTGGTACCATCTCTGGGCTGGTATTCTTGGGTTCTATACCCAAGAGAGCGGGCTGAGCAAGCCAGGCGAGGCAAGCCAGTAAGGAACATCTCTCCATGGCCTCTGCATCAGCTCCTGCTTCCTGACCTGCTTGAGTTCCAGTCCTGACTTCCTTTGGTAATGAACAGTTGTGTGGAAGTATAAGCTGAATAAACCCTTTCCTCCCCGACTTGCTTCTTGGTCATGATGTTTGTGCAGGAATAGAAACCCTGACTAAGACAGCTCATCTCTGGAATCAGCATGGTTATCTGTCAAAAGAGGAGTAGATAAAGTAAAAAATGTGGTACATGAACATATTAGACGTGAACAAAATTACATCAGTTTCAGAAAAATGGCTGCAGCTGTACATTACTAAAGTAAGTTTAAACTCTGAAAGACAACTATCACTATCTTCTCATTTGGAGATACCAAATATTTATCACACACACACACACACACACACACACACACACACACACACACCATGCATGTATATAAGACATAAAAGTAGAAATAAACTGTTTGTGAGTGGGAGAGACTTAAGGGAGGGGAAGTCTGAAACGGGATGGGAGGAACTATGGGTCGTATCAATGTATATTATATACTTGTATGGCAATGTCCTTATGACACATATAACAATGTTTGGTGAATGTATGATAAGTTTTAGAAAGAAGAGGACCAAAGGTGTTTTGGGGAAAATTATATAACCAAATATGAATTAGGAGTTTATAAACTAGTTGCCTGGAAGGTTTGCTCAGTTTGATCTGTTGCCTTTGATTGGCTTGGAAATAGCTACAATCTCAGGTTGAATTATGCAAGGTTATTAAATGAAAAAGTATGAGACAGAAGAATCTTCATGAAGTTGAAGCAGTTTCTGAGGCATTTGTTTATTCACCTGACTCTAATACTAAAATAAGAAGAACATGTCTCAGTGAATACAAATGTCTCCCTGCTATTTTGATTTGTGTATACTTCCTATCTTCCTTACTATAGACAATATAGAAGAAATATCTTTGATTTACTTTGAAGCGATCACTTTAATTATCATCAGATTATGAAACAAAAACCTAAAATATGTATCATGTTTTTAAAATTTTTATTTATTAACTGTGGGGTTAATGTGGAAAAATATTTGTGATGGCAATTTTTACTTTGCTGAGGTACACTATGAATTTTTTCCATCTGAAGGGCAATCAGCTAGATTCAAAATATTGCTGTGCCTCTCAGCTTTTATAACCTATTTGATTAGCCAATAAATATAGGTTCACTATCTTTCCATATTGGTTACCATGTGTGCATTCATCTTTACTAAGGCAAATTACTTTTTCCTAATATTTTGATGGAAAATATTGTTTTCTTGAGATAATTAAAGAAGCTAAATAATAATGAGGTGACTATATTCTGACTTATTGAACAATCATATATTGAACAATATATGATACTCTGATGAGCATTTACACCAAACACTTTCTGCTGAAAGTTGTTTCTGTACAACATCTTGTTTCCCTTCATTCTGCTTCAGACACTGGACTTAAAATTTAAAATCATCAGTTAAACTTGATATGTTTTAAGGGGCCAGAGGATCAGCCTCAGATTTTAATTCAAGTTAAATATCACTTGTGAAATTATTTTGGATTTACCTCCACATAATAGATTTTAATAGCTGATGTCAGTTATCAGACTGATTGCATCAATAGATACCTAAGGCATTAGTGAAGCAAATCTTTGGGTATGCCTGCCAGGTTATTTCCAGAGTGGATTAACGGAATTCCCGAAATGAGGGAATCCTCTTTCTATGGACTTGCATCTAGAATGAATAAAAAAGACAAAAAGAAAAAGCTGTCTGAGAGCCAGTATCCCTGTTCCTCCAGGAAGTTGTTTCTTGCTTGATATTTATTTACAGCACAGAAAAAATATCGAAAGCATCTGGTGAATACCAGTTCTTGAGCAGTTTGAACTGATGGGGAACACCCATTTGTGCTGATTTCTTTTACAATTCTGACTTGTGACAGTCACTGGGACTGCTGTTTGTCTAATTCTGGAAGAGTTGAAACATCAAATCAAGGTAATGAGAACTTGGGAGAAATAGAGGAAAATGGAAACCATGTTTTTCTCAACTGTCTTCCAGTCATTGGCTCTTTTGAGCTGCAGGAAACCCTCTTAGGGGTTCCTTGCTGGAGTTTTCTTCAGGGCCTTGACCTCCACATAGTCTTCCCTTGGTTTCTATGCAATTGAAGTTCTATCTCAGTGCCTATTGCCCCAGGGTTTCTTTGCTCTCTTAGCCCAAAAGATGGTTTTCTTGTTGGCCTGCCAGCAGTTAGAGCTTAGCTGTTTTCAATGGAAAATGCAGCATACAGTAAAGATAGAATTCTGGCCATGTTGTAGGAAAGGGGTGGTGGCTCCCACATTCATTCCCTCCCAATTGCTCTTTTTTTGTTTGTTTGACCCTCAAGTCACAAAGCAAGTCTGCATAAGTAGAGGCAGGATGCTGGTCTTCTTTTCTGGTAGCCTCATGTAAGCTGTGTGATTGGTCAGTTGGTTTTGTGGGAAGGGGCAAGGAGGGAGATGGCTTGGCTCTTAAGCCACATTATCCTTACTCAAGAAATTACAGTTTTGTTCAAACAGTGTGGGCCTGTTGCGAGCCTTAAAGGTGATTGGGACCCGTTGGGAATTTCTATAGGAATCCTTTCCAAGGAAGTGCCTTTAGCACAGGGTGTTTTTCTAGGCTTAAAGCGGTCAGCTTAGGGTGAAGGGCAGGGGGTAGTCCCAACATGATGACAATAGTACACAGGCCATTAAATATCTTGCATTTAAGACTCAAAAAGAATTAAAGAATTAAAGTACAAATTAGAGTATACAGAATTTCGGTTGACTATAGTTACACACGTTTTTGGAGTTATTTTCTTTTTAAAAGCAATAATAAATGTACTATTTTCTCTTTAGTGGTGGAAGGGTGCTTCAATATTATTTTTTAATCTTAATAAGCTTCAGGAAATTGTGTCATTTCCTCCCTAATATCAGACCTTCTAGGAAAGAAATGAGTAACTGGTTTTGCTGAACCGTTGTGCCTGGCAATTCCATGGTCTTCTTCTCTTGGTTCTAAGATGCAACCTCAGAAAAAAGTCCATCCTGCCTTCTAGGAAGAGCAAGTATGCCGCTCCTGAGCTGCCCTCATTCAGTCTGATCCGTTGCCATTCTGATCACTTAAAGTATTAGATGGTGTTCACTGTCTTGCCCTTTTAAGTGATCTCATAGCTACATCCAACTCAGAATTTTATTCCCCACTCCCCCCACCCCAATAGTGGCAATGGGAAACATTCTATAAAAGTTTTTAGAACAGCTGCTTTCAGAGAAGCCTGTTCGTTGTCTTCCTTCTGTCCCCCACTCTGTCACTGTAAGGATTGTAGTATGATGTCGCATGCTTGTTTTTCTCTCTTTCCCTAGACAGCAAGCACTCTCGGAGTTTGTATCTAGCCATACTCGCCACTGCATACTAGGTAGTAAAGCAAGACATGGCTATCCAAGAGGCTTGATAAATATCTTATGACTGAATAAAAGAATATTGAACAAAAGGAGTAATAAAATAATAAGATATGCAAGTGATAAATTTATGCATTACAGTTATTTCTTCTTTCTTTTGTAAGAAATTGCCTCTCCCCCATAGCCTAAAACAACACAAATATAATCTTACAGTTCAGAAGCCAGAATACCTAAAACCAACTCATCAGAGGGCTGCTTCATCTGAAGGCTCTAGGAGACTATGGTTTTCTCATCTTTTCCAGAGGCTTTGCAAATTCCTTGGCTGGTGCCTCTTCCTCCTTCACAGTCAGTTCCAAACTTTCTCTTGCTCTACATGATCAAGCTCTGTCCTGTTCCTTGCTTCTCTCTTTCTTCTCTCCCTCTTTCCATATGGGAACAAATATCTTAAAAGTTATTTGATATACTTGGTTACTGTTATAATCTTTGAATCAATTTTACTTCATTTTAAGTCCTGGATAACACATTTATCTGCTGGGTAACCTGGACCTCCCACCTTACTTCCCTGAACTCTGGCCTTCTCTATGACCTGGGTTTATATGAAGTCTAAATGACTTGGGTGCTTAGATTGGTGTTTACTTCACATGTAATGTATGCATTATCTATTTTCTAATAATTGTCTATGTGCCTCTGTAGATTACACACCATTAAAAGCAATGTCAAAACCCATATCTATACAATCAGAGAGTGGGTTCATAGATTAGGTATTTAAGGGTTATTGGTTTAGATTTTTAAACATTTTTCTCATATTTCCATATTCTCTCTGTGAGTGGCACAGGATGTCCTTAAAACATTTATTCTTTTTGATATTATCTACAGTCCCACTTCTAGAAACCAAAACGCTTATACTAAACCATAAATGGATTCCTTGTTTTGAATTCCAACTCAATTGCTTCTCTAATGACTAAGATACATGTTGTAGTTTCAATGACTCATATATTTGAATACTTGAACCCCACTTGGTGGAACTGTTTGTGAAGATTAGAGGCATGGCATTGTTTGAGGTTGTGTGTCACTGGGCAGGGGTCTTTGTGAGGTTTTAAAAGTCCAGCTCTATTGCCAGAGCACCCTCTCTTTGCTTTGCAGATTGAGCTATAAGCTTTCAGTTGGTCCTGATGCCATGTCTTTGCTCTGCCATCATGGACTCTAACTCTTTGAAACTGTAAGTCCAATGAAATGCTTACTTTTATAAGTTGCCTATGATTTTTGCGAAAGCAATAAAAAAGTAACAAATAAAGCACACATATCATCTGAAAATCCTACTGTACTTAGCACCTTCCTGTATTTTCTCTGTGCCTTAGAATATCATCTGTCCTCTGAAGCTTAGCTGACAAAGTGTTAGTGTCTGCAGCTCCCACTCATGTTTGCTTCTTTCCCCAGTCCTTGACCTTTCCTCTACCCTTCACACATGCCAAGCTTCTTCCCATGGAAAGCCTGCTTATTGTTTGTGAGTGGAGGGCCTGAGGCGATCCCTTTTTTGCTCTAGACAGAGGTTTTTAAACTTCTTTATGTTACAGAATTGATGCCATCATCCAAATTCCCAAGGGCTCTGCTGGTGTCTTTGCAACAAACATGAAAATTGAAGTCTTAGTTCATGTTTTTATTCCTAATCAGGGTTCTCATTTTTTCAGCATTGAAAGTACAAGCTCATTAGCCACTTGAGGGTGTTGAAATTACTAAAGGCAATAAAAGATCAGTGTTTTAAATGGCACTCATACCGTGGAGTTGCATTGAAGCTGATTCCTGGCTTGCTGCTCCTTATTTCTCTTTATATTTCCTTATTTGTTGCAGTCTTGTTGCAATTGTTATAAATGTTTATATCTACTTATTAGAATGGTTACTTTGCATTTATGTCTCAGTGGTGGGCATACTGTAACTCACACAAAATGCTATGTGGTAGAAACTGCTGCTGGGCCTGAGTTAATTAAAAGTACAGAGGAGGTTGACTCTCACGGTGGGTGCAGGACTGCTCTGTGTTTGGACAGAAGTTTTTGTATTTGTTGAAATAAAAAGTACAGAAAGAAAAATCCACTAAAACTAAAATAAAACAAAGAAACAAACAGACAAAAAAAACAAAGCAAAATACAATACAACTCTAAGAAAAGCATTGTATTTGGAGGAGGCCCCACTCTTGAACCATGGTTGCTAGTTTTCATATCACAAAGTAAATGATTTGTGTTTTATTATAAGCCTCTTTTTCAAAAATTTATATACTAGCAAGTTCAGGGCAGAAATTAATTTTTCTAGGATTTTCCAATTTCTGTTCCCCGTGGTCCAACCTTATCATTTTTATCTTCCTTCCTTCAGAGAAAAGGAGTAGAGCAGCATTTTTTTCATTCATGTTTGCTAAATGGTTCAAGGTCCATATCAAGGAGAGTATCTGACCATGCACACACCCTAGACTGTAAAGCACCCAAGGTTAAACACATGCTTTACTTGGAGCCATAAGCACCAGATTTCTTCTTTTATGGTCAGAGGGAAGAGTCCCAAGGCTGCTCAGCACAAGAAACCCAAAGTTTGCTCTAAAGACGCAGGCAGAGGAAATTCTGATATGTACAGTTAGGTGAGCTAACACAAGTATAGGCATTTCTGGATCTCCTTGGATAGGCTAATAATGTTTAATTCACACTTCTGAGAGTCCTTTGAAGACAGATTTTCTAAAGATAGTATAAGCAAACACACAGTGGAGACCTTCAGTGTGCTAGAGTAGACCTTGCATCATCACTAATTTTGTAGCCACAGTGAGCCAACCCCTTATAAAGTACTAGAGTGGTAGAATTAAGCATATTACCCTTAATTAAGTAGAGAACATAGGAGTGAAATGTGTGTAAACCAACTCTAGTGTTTACCTTCTAGATTCCTGTGTTGTACATGTGTAATGGGACATTATAGAAATATCTTAAGTAATGAGAATGCTTGTTCATCCTTGCTGCTGAAATTGTCTTTGCACATCTGATTTACCAGATTATGATCTTTCCCTCCCATTTCTACCCTATGTCAACTGACCCACGCAGTGTTATGTAGATAATAGCATCTTATATGTGACACTTTCTCTGATCAAAGGTTTATATTTTTGTTATAGTCACATTTTTTAAAATCTTGACACAAATTAGAGTTATATGGGAAGAGGTCCATTTGAAGACCCCAACTAAAGAAAGTCTTCCATCACTCTAGGCAAGTCCGTGGGTTAATTTTGTTGATTAATGATTGATGTAAAAGGACCTAGCTCACTATGGGTAGTGCAACCTCTGGTCTGGGTGTCCTGGATTGTATAAGAAATTAGACTGAGTGAGGCTTGATGAGCAATCCAGTAAGCACTATCGTCAATGACTTCTGCTTCAGTTCCTGCCTCCAAGTACTTCTCTTGAGCTTCTTCAGTGGTGGATGGTGAACCTCTGTGAGATGAACCATTTTTTTTCCTCTAAGGTACTTTGTTGTTGTAGTTGTTGTTCATGACGTTTATCATAGCAACAGAAACCTATTAGCACACACTGTAAAGAGACAACATATACAATGGGAGAAAATATCTTCCAACTATGTATTTGATAAGTTAATATTTAAACACTTGTAAGGAATTTAAGCACATTAATAGTCAGAAAGCAATTCACTTCATTAATTTTTTCAAAGAATTTGCACTGACATTTCTCAAAAGAAGGAATACAAATAATAGGTTTATGGAAAAGTGTTCAAACCTCTTCATTAAAGAAGACCAGGGCTGGTGAAGTAGCTCAGTGTTTAAGAGTTCTTGCTGAGTCGGGCGGTGGTGGCACACGCCTGTAATCCCAGCACTTGGGAGGCAGAGGCAGGCGGATTTCTGAGTTCGAGGCCAGCCTGTTCTACAGAGTGAGTTCCAGGACAGCCAGGACTACACAGAGAAACCATGTCTCGAAAAAACAAAAACAAAAACAAAAAAACAAGCAAACAAACAAACAAAAACAAAAAGAGTTCTTGCTGCTGCTGAGTTGGAGATATGGCTTGGCAAAGTTAAGAACACTTACTGTTCATGTAGAGGACCCTAGGGTTGGTTCCAAGCACTGACATGATGCACAATTTCCTGAGACTGCAGTTGCAGGGTATCTGATATCTCCTTCTGATTTTTATGAGCTGCAAGTATGCATGTGGAACACATAGATGCATGCAGACAAAGCATGTATACACATAAAATAAAAGTATGTATTTTGGAAAGAGTACTCATAGGTCTTCCAGAGGACCTGACTTCTGTTCTCAGCACCCATTGTTGGTAATCTCACAAATTCTTGATTCAGGGGATGCTATGCTTTCTTCAGGACTCCACAAGCTTCTTGCATACATCACACACACACACACACACACACACACACACACACACACACACACTGTTTTGAAGATGAAAATTAAACCCACAGTGAGATGTAACCTCATCTACTTCCTTAGCATCAGAGAACATGAATCAACATTGGAAAAGATGTACCTGAGCTAATATTCCTCATGGTATCTGTCTCCCAGATACCATGCAAAGGTGTTTTCCTTTGCACTATTGTCAAGAAGGTTTGACGGAAAGCAGTCCACTTGTGATAAATAACCATTCATTACACTGTGGTGTGTCTGAAGGGTAATGGCATCTTCCTAGGAATAATTACAAAGAGTTGTTATTTCATTAATGAATAGTATTGTCCTGGATGGTTGATTGTAGGAAGGGGAGTTCTTTTTAGATGCACTGCATGAAAGGACAAATATTAGTTCTAAAAGACTGTGTCAGACTACTGAAATATGTAATATAGGGACAAGATTGATGACATTAAAAGTAGGAAGCAATAGAAAAATAAAAGACCTAGAGTAGCAGAGGACAAAGTATGAACTGATTCCAGAATTTGAGTGATTTGGCTCAAGGGATTTTTTTTTTTCAATTTGCAAGAGGATTTTAATATCCAGAGCTCTGGGAGGTTACAGTCTCCCCACACAGGGTAAAAGAAGTAAGCCCAGCACAGACTGGCTTGCCTTGGCCTTTTTTAGACTTATAACAGAACCCGCCTACCACAAGCTTCTAAGCCAATCAGTTCAAACCATTCGAACCCACGCTCTCTCACAGAGGCAGGAAGAACTAGTTAAGTCATTTCCGCTTACGTGGCCACCACGCAGTGTCACGCCCACCCTCCCCCACTGGCGTTGGGGACCCAAGTGCCCCCCACGTGCCGAGGCACGGGGGATGCCTAGCTTATAACCTTATCCTTTCATTCCCCACTTCCTGTCTTGTTAATAGTTCTAACCTTAGAACTAGGTGAATTAAAGGTCAGCCTCTTCTTGTCTCAGAAGGCTCTTATACTGCTGCCTAAGTACCATAATCTGGACTGCGCTTACCTGGTCCCTGATGAAAGCAACTAATCTATTGACTGTATAAGTCTAACTAAGAAACAGGAGCATTATCATTAGGGGTCCTATCAGGGCAGAAAACAGGGTGGTCAAGAGTACAAGATAAGGGTCTTTTCACTGAGTCTTAGTTTCCCATGTGGTGGCATCTAATGTAGACCATATCTCCAACTTGGAAGCGATGTGGGACTTGCGGATCTCCTCCTGAGTAGGCCTCCAGGACCTCGATGCCTTATCCATTGGAGCGCCTCAAGCCTAGAGAGCAAAGGTCCAGTCTCTGTGATCAATTTGGTGAGGATCTCTTTCACCAGGATTCCAGCAATTGTTTCTGAAGCCTTCTTTGACAGATCCAGTAACCTGTCTGGAAGCAGCGAGGAGTCTCTGATATGCCTAGAGCATTAAAGTGGACAGTTTGAGCCAAATCTCATGTTGTGATACACCTCTCGGGAGGACCCAGTAGATGACAAAGAAATTGGGGTAATTTCCCCTTAAGTTCTTCTTTTCTTGCCTTTCATTTCCTTTCCCTTCTCTTCCCTTCTTTTCATCTAGCCAATTTTTCCTTCCTTCCTTCCTTCCTTCCTTCCTTCCTTCCTTCCTTCCTTCCTTCCTTCCCCCCCACCTCTCTCAGCCCTTCCTCCCTCCTTCCCTTTTGTTTTTGGTTCAGAATTCCCTGTATCCTATTCTCTTCAAATTTGCTATGTATATGAGAATGTTTTTTTAAACATGCGATCCTCATGCCAGAACTTCCCAACTGCTTGGCTTTTTCATCATGCATCGTTTACTCTGGGTAGAATTTTTATCTTGAAGATTTTGCTATATTGTGAAACACAGTATCATTATTATGGAAAATTAACCATATTTTAATTAGAAGATATGGGATATGTTTTAAAAGATTTCTAAGCATATCCCCTTGAATTGGTATAGTAATGTAAGATTTTTATGGCTGTCATTATTTTTGAGAATTAATACAGTATGACATTTGGTTAATGGTTAACACATCTACATAAATAAATCCATTATGTGTGCTTATTTTTATATATGGTAATTAAAATTTAGAGTATTTTAAAATAATAGCTGATTTTTTTCAGGACTACTAGTTTTGTACTTTAACTTTTTGTTGATTATGCAATGTATTTTCACTTTATATTATTATTTCATGTTGTTTATTTTTAGTACCTACATATAGTATTCATTAGCACCAATACAATACAGAATTGGAAATGTTTGCTCTAATACTGGATTTTTAAAACATAAAATATGTATGTCTGTATTTAACCAAGAAAAAAAGTTTTAATCTTGTATTTTGAATTTGAGACAATATCTTTGTAATGTGTTTGTTATATTTGATAGGATTTAAGTAAAATTAAGAGAATTCTGTTGTAATATATGTTTATATGTATGCCTATGTATTTATATACCTATACATACACATTTAATTACTGATGTATCCTTAGCTCCTAGAGCATGACAACAAGGCAGGTCACTTTCTTAAACAACAGTATTTCATTCAGTACCTTGGTGGTTGTAATTAACGTTTCTGTTTAGTTCTAATTATAGTTTTTGTATCACAGCCATTATGCTAATGGTGTTATTCAGTATTATGTGAGATTGCATTCATTATCACTGGTGAATTAAACCTTTATTAAAGAAAAATTCCCGCAGGCCTCATTCTGTAGTTAAGTAATTATTCATTTGGTTTTATCCTAGCAATTAGCTTATATACTGTAGCACTCATTATTGGGTTTCTATACCTCACTGAATAAGATTAACCCACTGTGGTAAATAAATGCTTAACAGTTCCCAAGCTCACAATGTGTTGCTTTTTAAGCATACTATTATGTAACAAAATAAGGAATCAGAATGCATTGAAGCAGCATTCTAGCTACCAATAAATAATGTGCTTGCTGGGAAGCCCATGCTGGACATTTTGCATTTAATTCAGAATTTGAAAAAAATTATAGTTGAAGTTCTCCAATACTGAATTCACCTTTGTGGGCGTACATTTTTCTTTGTTTAATTCAACCCTATTATTTGCTTGCTAGTTGAATTATGCTACTATGCCAGTTTGGTGTTGATAGCAGCCTATTTCAATAGCATTGCCTCTAAATAGAATATCCAATTAAATATCCATTCCAAATGTATTAGCATAGATGGAATCATGGGTCATTCAAGATGTGAGTAAAGTTTATTGATTTATAGCTTCAGTGACAGTATTTGAGACAATTGCTTGTTTTTACACAGTCATTTAAATAGAAGGTCTATATTCTCACTATTCTGTGCACAAAGACACCCACTTTTTCAGGGTTCCATATTTGTCATCTAATGATGTTCTCTTTTGAGATGAAGGGGCTATAATAAACCTTTCTCTTCTTGAGAATTACCTCTATCAGCTTATTCTACCTCCTTTCTTTTTTCTAGATTAGTTTAAGTTTTACTTAAAGTGGAAAATGAAGTCTTTGGGCTCAAATCTATATATTCCATCAAAGTAGAAAGATATCACCTTCTCTAATATAGTCCATAATCTGTGGGTATAACCCCAAACACAACAGCATGAAGATTTTTAATATATTAGTGTTAATATTATACAATGTAGTCATGTCTTGACAAGAAATTTCTATGAAAATATATGTAGAAAATTCAAAATTAGGTTGTTTCAAATTCCTAGCATAATCTTAAATAACATCAAATGGTTTAGAAAAATGAATATTGCTTATTGAAAAAAAAATGGACACCGACGGTCTCCATCTTGCGGCCGGGTCACCAGTAGAGAGGTGCAGGTATTCAGACTTAATCGGGGCCTGCCATCACACGGAACATCTCCACGGTGTGGCTGGGAGCTGCTTGCCCCATGGTTCTCCTAGGCCCCTACACCAGTGGTCTCCATCTTGCCATTAGGTCATTAGTAGAGAAGGCCCGAGATGCAGACTTAATTTGTGACAACCATCACTTGGGTGGAAATCTGCCAGGCTCTTGCCAGTGGCCAGTACCTGGGCAGCCTGGCGGGACATCTCCACAGTCACAGGGCCTTGCACCAACTCGGTTGGGAACCGCCTGCTCTGAGGTCTTCTCAGCACTCTCAGCAGTGGTCTCCATTTTGCCACCTGGTCATCAGTAGAGAACCAACAGGCAGGCCCAGCCTTACGGGAGGTTCAAACACCAGCCAGTGACAACAAGGTCAACTAACGCCAGAGATAACCAGATGGCAAAAGGCACGTTACTAACAGAAATCAAGGCAGCATGCCAGCATCTGAACCTAGTTCGCCGACAACAGGAAGTCCTGGATGCCCCCACAC
Organism: Apodemus agrarius; assembly: GCA_964023405.1. Taxonomy (NCBI): domain Eukaryota; kingdom Metazoa; phylum Chordata; class Mammalia; order Rodentia; family Muridae; genus Apodemus; species Apodemus agrarius. Next base: position 59,443,631 of record OZ030024.1, on the reverse strand, counting down.
ACCAGAAAAACAAGATTTGGATCTAAAGTCACTGGTCAGGATGCTGATAGAATACATAGATAAATCTCTTAAAGAAATACAGGAGAAAATGGATCAAAAGTTAGAAGCCATTACAAGACAAACACAAAAATCACTTAAAGAAATTCAGGAGAATATGGATCAAAAATGGAAGCCAATAAGGAGGAAACATAAAAATCACTTAAAGAAATACAAGAGAATGTGGGCCAACAAGTAGAAGTTATAAAAGAGGAAACATAAAAATCTCTTAAAGAATTACATGAAAACACAAACAAGCAAGCAAAAGATCTGAGCAAAACCATCCAGGATCTAAAAACAGAAGTAGAAACAACTAAGAAATCACAAAGGGAGACAACTTTGGAGATAGAAAACCTTGGGAAGAAATCAGGGGCCATAGATGCAAATATCAACAATAGACCACAAGAGATAGAAGAAAGCATCTCAGATGACGAAGATACCATAGGAACCACTGATTCAACAGTCAAAGAAAATGCTAAATGCAAAAAGCTTGTAACCAGACACACTGAAACTAATAGAAAAGAAACTGGGGAAGACCCTGGAGGACATGGGCACAGGGGGAAAGTTCCTGAACAGAACACCAATAGCTTATGCTCTAAGATCAAGAATTGAGAAATGGGACCTCATAAAATTACAAAGTTTCTGTAAGTCAAAGGACACAGTCAGAAGAACAAAACAGGCATCAAGAAATTGGGAAAAGATCTTCACCAACCCTACATCCAACAGAGGGCTAATATCCAATATATACAAAGAACTCAAGAAGTTAGACCGCAAAGAAACAAATAACCCTATCAAAAAATGGGATACAGACCTAAACAAAGAATTTTCACCAGAAGAAATTTGGATGGCTGAGAAGCACCTTAAGAGATGTTCAACATCATTAATCATCAGGGAAATGCAAATCAAAACATCCCTGAGATTCCACCTCACACCAGTCAGAATAGCTAAGATTAAAAATTCAGGAGACAACAGGTGCTGGCGAGGATGTGGAGAAAGAGAAACACTCCTACACTGTTGGTGGGATTGCAAGATGGTACAACTGCTCTGGAAATTAGTCTGGCAGTTCCTCAGAAAATTGAGCATGACACTTCCAGAGGACCCTGTCATACCATTCCTGGACATATACCCAGAGGATTCCCCTGCATACAATAAAGACACATGCTCCACTATGTTCATAGCAGCCTTATTTATAATAGCCAGAAGTTGGAATGAGCCCAGATGTACCTCAAAGGAGGAATGGATACAGAAAATGTGGTATATTTATACAATGGAATACTACTCAGCAATTAAAAATAATGAATTCATGCAATTTGTAGGCAAATGGTTGGATCTGGAAAATATCATCCTAAGTGAGTTAACCCAATCACAAAAGAATACACATGAAATGCAATCACTGATAAGTGGATATTAATGAGCCCAGAAGCTCTGAATACTCAAGGCATAATTAACAAATGAAAAGATTCCCAAGAAGAAGGAAGGAGAGGACCCTGATCCTGTTTTTTAGGAGAGTACCAAAACAGAAAAAAGGCAGGGGGGGGGTGATGGGGGAATAGGTGGGAGGCGGAGGGGGGGAGAGGACTTATGGGACATAGGGTGAAGGGGAAACTGGGAAAGGGGAAAGCCTTCGGAATGTAAACAAAGAATATAGAAAATAAATAAAAAATAACAAATTGAAAAAAAGAAAAAAGAATGTTTTGTCTTGAGGTTAGTTTACTCATTTTACATAAATTTTTATAAAAGTACATATGATCAGTATATTTCCTATTTCATCAAATCTATTGGTAAATATTTGTAAGACAAGTCAATTCCTGAATTCTTTCTTTTGTAGTAAATACATGGCAACATCACATTTATCTCCTGTCAGTATAGAATCCAGAACACGGAATAGCCTCACTGATACTAACATGCTCATGATTAAAGGAATCAAATATGGTAAAAATCTTTAAAACTAGTTCACGTGTATTAAATTTTATTTTAAAATGAGCAGTTGTTTAATCACTTGCATTAAATGTGGATCTACTGATGACATATCAACAATGCACATGATGTCTGAGTGGAAAGGTTTGACCTGTCGGAAGGCACATAAGGGGAGTAAAGCCCATCCTTTAGCATCTGCCAGTGGCTTTAAATCGTGCACATGCTGCTTTCTATACTCTTTACATTATTCTGGTGTTGATTATGCTTTATTTTAGGGATGATATCTTGTTCTTCCAAGACAGTCACTCCTACAAAATGTTTAGGCATAAATGATGCTATTTGAAATAAAACTTTGGTTCAATTTTTTGGGCCACCTTCTTTGCCCAGGTAGGATCTAGCATGTACTTTTTCTGTGGAGACCCCTCCTTAGCCTGTTAAATCTCCGTGGCCCTGCATAGTAGGGTTAGAACTGACTTGCTCAGAAGGATGGGTGCTGAATTTTGAAAGTAAATGATCTCTCATGGCATTTGAACACTTGTCTCCCAATGGGTGGCATTGTTTGGGAAGGTTGTGGGGCATTTGAAAGGTAGAAGCTGGAGGAGGTAGGCACTGGAGGAAGGCCATGAGGTTTTACAGAATGTCTCCATTTTCTGTGCACTCTTCACCCTGACTATGGATGATTATGACAAGCAGGCTCCAGCTCCTCCTCTGTGCCTTTCCTACCATGATAGATTTTATGTTATCCTTACTCAAACTATAAGTCAAATAAGCCTTCACTTCCCTAAATTGCTTCTTACGAGGTATGTAAGAAGTGATTCAGATAACTAATACCACAGGGCTCCCTGACAACTAACTTTTACTTAAAATTGTCATTACCTTGTGGATTTTATTCCACCTGTTTCTCAAGGCCATTTTCCTTCTGTGAAAACACTAAATGGCCCATGTCTCATTCATAGGAGAATCAAATGAGTTCCTATGTACCAGATCCTTAGCATAATGAGTAAATTCCTCAGTGATAGTGTTTATAGCTTCATAATATTCTTATTTAAGATTTAATGATATGTTTCAAATACAAGTTAGGCCATTTGGCAGAATTAGTGTGTGATATCAGTCCTGTAAGCAGTGAATACTGTAACACTTGGGAAGAACATGTGAAAATGTGTTCATTGTGTTGCATTTCTACCTCCTAGTAATAGTGTTAATAGTGTTAATGTGACCATCACTGATACAAACTGACTCAAATAAGACTTTTATTTTTGTAACAGCAAAGGTTTTGTTTTCCTGCTGTGATCTTTTCTCTCTATCAGCATGTGCCCAATCATTGATTAGGGAAACTGAGTGATTCCTGACAGCAAATAAAATGGAGTTGTCAAACTTCTCATTCTATTGACTCTTTCCACCATTTGTCTTTATTAAATGCAAACTTTATCAGGAATTTTTGGAGGAAAGATTCCTTTACTCTAGGCAGTTACACTTTATTTGAAGTAAAATTTACATACATAGCCAATTCTAGTGTCCTCTGTCATCATTAGTCTGTAATTGCAGTATGTCACATTAATGCTTGTGTTAACTAGATTGCCACTGCTATGACTAAACACCTGGGAGAATCAACTAAAGAAGCAGGAGTTTCTTCTACTCATGGTTTCATGGGCTCGGTTCACAGTGTATTGGCTCTGCTGTTTTGGGTCCTCTGGATTGGAGCATACTTCATAGTGAACAGGAAGCCAAATAGGAAAGAAAAGAGCCAGGGGTCCTAGGGTCATCTTTTCTTTCTATTTTCTCTTCAATTATTGAAAATATTTTTCCACACAATATATTCTGAATATGGTATTTCCTACCCCTATTGTTCCTAATTCCTCCTACCTTCTGTCCCATTTTTATGTAACATATTTTAATCATAGTGCCCACTCCTCCCCTTCCCCAACTCACCCCAGATCATCTCACCTCCTACCCACTCAATTCCATACTTTCCCTCCTTCTCTTTCCTCCCTCCCTTGCTTCCCTCCCTCCCTCCCTCCCTCCCTCCTTTCTTCTTTCCTTCCACCCTTCCTTCCTTCCTTCTTTCCTTCTGTCTTTATAAAGCAAAGTACAAACAAAAAAAAACACATACAAACAAATCAAAATTAAAAAGTAAAGATTAATAAGACAAAAAACAAAAACAAAAAAAAACCTCAAAGAAAGCAATACCATTGAGTTTATTTTGTGTTGGCCATCTACTGCTGCGCATGGGGTATGCCCTTAAGTGTGATTTTTATACCCAATGAGACTCCATTGGAGAGAACTAATTTTTCTTTTTAAAAGAGGGTGTCAATTTCAGATAGATTCTTGGTTTTGAGTGGGACACTTCCTCTATTCCTCTGTTCATCCCTGGGACCCTGTGTTGCTTTCAGCAATAGTTATTGTCAGTTTGTCGAGAGCAGCCAATAGCCTTGACAATAGCTTGAGTTGGACCGAGGTTTTCATGGGCTCCCTTTGGCCAAAATTTGATTAGATGTAATCTATTCCTGGCTCTGGAGATTTTGCTTAGTGGCAAAAGATGTCTAGTTGACGCATTGTCTCCTCCATCATTTAGTGACTCCTATTTCTAACTCCTCTATGCATGTACAGATTTTAGGAAGTTTCTACAGGAGTAGGTTTCTATATAACACATCAAATTGCTCTCAGTATTAGTTGTTGCTCCCCATTTTCCCTTTCTTGCCTACCTCCTCCCTCTCCCTTCTCATTGGATCCTCCTGTTCCAGCCTTGCCCCCACAACTATATATTCTATTTCACGTTCTTTAAAGGATCTTCCTATCCCCACTAGTGTCTTACTTGATACCTAACCCCTGTGGATAATCAGATTGTAGCATGCCTATAGAAGGCTTGAAAGCTAGTGTCCATATATAAGAGAAAACATATAGCATTTGTCTGGGATTTGGGTTATCTCTCCCAGAATGAGTTTTATAGATCCACACATTTACCTAAGAAATAAATCTGTCTTTTCACATCTGAATAATATACATTGTGTAAATGTACCACATTTTTATTATTCATTCACCAGATGATGGACAACTAGGCTATTTCCAGTTGTATTCCCTACTATGAATGAAACAGCAATGCATGTGGATGAGCACCTCAAGGTGCATTTATTCACAGCTTCCAGAGGACCCAGCACACTGATTTCTGTAGTGTTTGGCTACCAGCATGACTACACTCATTCATTAGACTTCCTTGATTAGGCTATGTCTCCTAAAGACTCCATCAGTACCCAGTAGTGTCTGAGTGAAGACCAAGCCTTTTAATAGATTGGCCTTTGGTGAACATGTGAAATCCAAAACAAAACAACTTTAATGTGTTCTTTCTGGTGATTACCAGAATTAATTGACTACAAGGAGTTCCTTACTCTCAGTATCTTCTGAGGTTTCTCTGGTATAGATTTTCTTGAATAAGAGACTTTTGCCTCTGTTGTGTCCTCAGCTCACTGAAGGAGGCTCAGGGCTACTTCATTATTCTCCGCCATTTTGTTTACCATGACATTTCTCAAGAATGTCTTTTGTCCAAAAATGTAGATTTCTAGAGAGAACAAGAATGTTATATTTTCTCCAGGTCTCACAAAGTTGGTACATGGTTGTTTTTAGTGGGGAGAACTTCCTTTTTTCTATGTATAATCACATCCTGTTACTTGATACCTAGGCTGACAAGTTTTCCTGCCAGGAGCCAGCTCCTGTGGGAGGTGTTCTTCTTTACTGTTGGTTCTTCTCGAGGTATTGGGGTGAGGGAGAGCATCTGTGGGAGCTAGACTTGGTCTTAAGAAATTCTGGGGTAAGACTTTGTCTTACAAGATATTTAGGGTTGCTGTATAATAAAAAGTTTACTTATCTAAGTCTAAGTTACTATGCTATTGTGGCTGACCTGCCTTCTGTGTTCCTCTTGAGGACAGAGACTGCAATCTGGACACTTAGCACCTCATCCTAAAACAACAGGAGATTAAGTAAAGGATTAGTTGCTAGAGACCTTTCCCTATTGTCCAAAAGCCTCTTTGTTTGTAGGACTTGGGGAAGTTTGGAGCAATAAACTATTGAACCAGGAGAAGAGAATAACAATTGCAGAAAGAAAAAACTTTTACATAAGCAAATATGCATAATCTCACATAAATTTATATACAGCTTCAAACATGCAGAGTTTCCACTTCTACATTTCCATACAAATTTATTTGGGCCCAGCTTGCATGCATTCTCACAATTACATACTTGCACATACGCATGCATACGTTCTCACAATTACATGCTTACAAACACACATCAATACTTTCATATACATATGGAGCAAAAGACCAAGCACCAGTGCAGAAAGAACTCACTCATTCTGGATGAAAATGAGCTCCTATCTTTATTGCATAAAGAAAGAAAAAGCTTCAATCCTTTTAATGCTAAATGAATTAAAACCATATTTGTAAGAACAAAGCTTTGTTCCTTTTAATAAAACTAAGCCTGCCTTGTCCTTACCACGGGACCTGTTCTATCCCATGGTAAGGAGAAGCCTGCCTACTCCCTCTGCTCTCTTCAGTGTCTTCCTTTTTCATCTTTCTCTGCATTCCACACATTGCGCTTTTAGGGTTTGTTTTTTTTTTTTTGTTACCTATAGTTTTTAAGTTATTCCACTCTGCATTGACCTTTTAATCTTGTTCTCTTCTGACCAAAAACTTCTCAGTTCAGTTCTTCTCACCTCTCTTCATCTGTTCCAACTCCTCTCTTTGTCCTCAGCCCTTAAACATCTTTCAGAATACATGATCACATATTACAAAGCTCATCACAAATTCACACAAAAATTCAAATCATAAATTAAAATAGAAGTTTACAACAGAGAATATTTACATGCATATATCTACTAGGAGTAATTATTGACACAGTGTACCATATCCAAGTGGGGCAGGAAGGTAGCTAACCACCCAGCAGTGCAGAGAAGAGTCAGCAGAGGTGAGACCTGCCCTGCAGCACAGAGGATCCTGTCCAGAACACTCTGGCAAAAGCCTTCTGGTTTCTGCCTCCGGCTTGCGACCATCCTCTGCTACAGCTTGCCATATCCAAGTGGCACAGTAAGGTAGCTAACCACCCATCAGCGCAGAGAGGACAGTCAGCACAGGTGAGACCTGCCCTGCTGCTCAGAGGAAGCAGCCAGAAACCCTGAGAACACAAGAACCCAAGAGCAGCAGGAGTCCTCTGTTTTCTGCCCCCACACAGAATTGATCAGGGCCACAGAACTACAAACCCCAAAACAACCAAAAGAGCAGGTATCATAGGAGTACCTACATACCAGTGTACACAGAGAGAACTGGTCTCCCAGGAGCACAGATAGACAGAGATAACAACATCATCTAACACCAGCGATAAGCAAATGGGAAAAGGCAAATGCAAGAACATTACCAACATAAACCAAGACAGCATGGCACCATCTAAACCAAGTTCTCCCACAACAGCAAGTCCTGGATACCCCAACACACCGGAAAAGCAAGATCTGGATTTGAAAATCACACCTCATGATGCTGATAGAGGATTTCAAGAAGGACATAAATAACTCCCTTAAAGAAATACAACTACAGGCCAATTTCTCTTATGAATATCGATGCAAAAATACTACATAAAATTCTTGCCAACCGAATCCAAGAGCATATCAAAATGATCGTTCACCATGATCAAGTAGGCTTCATTCCAGGGATGCAGGGATGGTTCAATATACGGAAATCCATCAATGTAATCCACTACATAAACAAACTAAAAGAAAAAAAAACCACATGGTCATCTCATTAGATGCTGAAAAAGCATTCGACAAAATTCAGCATCCTTTCATGCTAAAAGTCTTGGAAAGAGCAGAAATTCAAGGCCCATACCTAAACATAGTAAAAGCAATCTACAGCAAACTGGTAGCCAACATCAAAATAAATGGAGAGAAACTTGAAGCAATCCCACTAAAATCAGGGACTAGACAAGACTGCCCTCTCTCCATATCTTTTCAATATAGTACTTGAAGTTCTAGCAAGAGCAATTAGACAACATAAGGAAGTCACAGGGATACAAATTGGAAAGGAAGAAGTCAAAGTATCATTATTTGCAGACGATATGATAGTTTACTTAAGCGACCCAAAAAACTCCACCAGAGAACTTCTATAGCTGATAAACAACTTCGGCAAAGTGGCTGGTTATAAAATTAACTCAAGCAAATCAGTAGCCTTCTTTTACTCAAAGGACAAGCAGGCTGAGAAAGAAGTTAGGGAAATAACACCCTTCACAATAGCCACAAACAACATAAAGTACCTTGGCATAACTCTAACCAAACAAGCAAAAGATCTGTATGACAGGAACTTCAAGTCCTTGAAGAAAGAAATCGAAGAAGACCTCAGAAGATGGAAAAATATTTCTTGCTCCTGGATTGGCAGGATCAATATAGTAAAAATGGCCATCTTGCCAAAAGCAATATACAGATTCAATGCGATCCCCATCAAAATCCCAACTCAATTCTTTATAGATCTAGAAAGAGCAATTCTCAAATTCATCTGGAGCAACAAAAAACCCAGGATAGCTAAAACTATTCTCAACAATTAAAGGACTTCTGGGGGAATCAATATCCCTGACCTCCAGCAGTACTACAGAGCAATTGTGTTAAAAACTGCATGGTATTGGTACAGCAACAGGAAAGTAGATCAATAGAATAGGATTGAAGACCCAGAAATGAGCCCACAGACTTATGGTCACTTGATCTTTGATAAAGGAGCTACAACCATCCAGTGGAAAAAAGATAGCCTTTTCAACAAATGGTGCTGGTTCAACTGGAGTCAACATGCAGAAGAATGCGAATTGACCCACTCTTATCTCCTTGTACTAAGATCAACTCCAAGTGGATCAAGGACCTCCACATAAAACCAGACACACTGAAACTATTAGGAAAGAAACTTGGGAAGACCCTGGAGGACATGGGCACAGGGGGAAAGTTCCTGAACAGAACACCAATAGCTTATGCTCTAAGATCAAGAATTGAGAAATGGGACCTCATAAAATTACAAAGTTTCTGTAAGGCAAAGGACACTTTCAGAAGGACAAAACGGCAACCAACAAAGTGGGAAATGATCTTCACCAACCCCACATCCAACAGAGGGCTAATATCCAATATATACAAAGAACTCAAGAAGTTAGACCACAAAGAACCAAATAACCCTATCAAAAAATGGGGTACAGAGCTAAACAAAGAATTTTCACCAGAAGAAATGCGGATGGCCGAGAAACACCTTAAGAGATGTTCAACATCATTAGTCATCAGGGAAATGCAAATCAAAACAACCCTGAGATTCCACCTCACACCAGTCAGAATGGCTAAGATTAAAAACTCAAGAGACAACAAGTGCTGGTGAGGATGTGGAGAAAGAGGAACACTCCTCCACTGTTGGTAGGATTGCAAAATGGTAAAACCACTCTGGAAATCAGTGTGGCGGTTCCTCAGAAAATTGGGCATGTCACTTCCAGAGGACCCTGGCATACCACTCCTGGGCATATACCCAGAGGTTTCCCTGCATACAATAAAGACACATGCTCCACTATGTTTATAGCAGCCTTGTTTATAATAGCCAGAAATTGGAAGGAGCCCAGATATCCCTCAAAGGAGGAATGGATACAGAAAATGTGGTATATTTATACAATGGAGTACTACTCAGCAATTAAAAATAATGAACTCATGCAATTTGTAGGCAAATGTTTGGATCTGGAAAATATCATCTTAAGTGAGCTAACCCAATCACAAAAGAATACACATGAAATGCAATCACTGATAAGTGGATATTAATGAGCCCAGAAGCCCTAAATATTCAAGGCACAATTAGCAAGTCAAATGACTCCCAAGAAGAAGAAAGGAGAGGACCCTGGGCCTGTAAAGATTAGATCCAGTTTTGTAGACCCAGAATAGAGAAATCATGGGGGGGAATGTTTGGGGAATAGTTGGGGGGAGAGGAATTATGGGACATATGGTGGGGGGGAACTGGGAAAGGGGAAAGCCTTTGGAATGTAAACATAGAATATAGAAAATAAAAATTAAATAATAAAAAAAGAAATACAAGAGAACATGAGTCAGCAGATAGAAGCCCTTAAAAAAGAAACATAAAAATCTCTTAAAGAACTCCAGGAAAACATGGGTCAGCATGTAGCAGCTGTTAAAGAGGAAACACAAAAATCCCTTAAAGAATTATAGGAAAACACAAACAAAAAAGTGAAGGAACTGAAAAAAAATGATGGAGGATCTAAAAAAAAAAAAACCAGAAGTAAGAAACAAATAAATCACATCACAAAGGGAGACAACCTCAGAGAGAGAGAAAACCTTGGAAAGAAATCAGGAGGCATAGATGCAAACATCAAAAACAAAATACAAGAGATAGAAGAAAGAATTTCAGATAATGAAGATACCATAGAAAGCATTGACTCAACATGCAAAAATATGCAAAACGCAAAAAGCATGTAACCCAAAAACATGTAGGAAATCCAGGACAGAAGGAGAAGAGCAAACCTAAGAATTATAGGTATAGAAGAGAGCAAAGATCTAAAACTTAAAAGTTCAGTAAATATCTTCAACAAAATTATAGAAGAAAACTTCCCTAACCTAAAGAGAGAGATGCTCATGAACATACAAGAAGCCTGCAGAACTCAAAACACACTGGACCAGAACAGAAACGCCTCCCGTCACATAATAATCAAAACACCAAATGAACTAAACAAAGAAAGAATATTAAAAGCAGTAAGGGAAAAAGGCCAAGTAACATATGAAGGAAGACTTATAAGAATTACATCAGACTTCTCACCAGAGACCAGGAAAGCAAGAAGATCCTAGGAAGATCTCATACAGACCCTAAAGGAACACAAATGCCAGCCCAGACTACTATATCCAGCAAAACTCTCAATCACCATAGATTAAGAAACCAAGATATTCCATGATAAAACCTAATTACACAATATCTTTCCACAAATCCGGCCCTACAAAGGAAAATAGATGGAAAATGCCAATATAAGGAGGGCAATTATACCCTAGAAAAAGCAAGATAGTAATCTTCTTTCAACAAGCCCAAAAGAAGATAACCGCCAAACATAAAAATAATATAAAAAATAACAGGAAGCAACAATCGCTATTCCTTAATATCTCTTAACGTCAATGAACTTAATTTGCCAAAAGACATAGACTAACTGACTGGATATTTAAACAGGACCCAGCATTTTGCTACATATAGGAAACACACCTCAGTGTCAAAGATAAATACTACCTCAGAGTAAAAGGCTGGAAAACAATTTTCCAAGCAAATGGTCCCAAGAAACTAGCTGGAGTAGCCATTCTTTTTTTTTTTCCTTATTAGTTTTTTTTAATTTTTATTTTCTACACTCTATGTTTACATTCCAAAGGCTTTCCCCTTTCCCAGTTACCTCCCCCCCACCATATGTCCCATAATTCCTCTCCCCCTCTGCTATTCCCCACTCATTCCCCCCCCCCCACGATTTCTCTGTTCTGGGTCTACAACACGGGATTCAATCTTTACAGGCCCAGGGTCCTCTCCCTTCTTCCTCTTGGGAGTCACCTGACCCGCTAATTGTGCCTTGAATATTTAGGGCTTCTGGGCTCATTAATATCCACTTATCAGTGATTGCATCCCATGTGTATTCTGTTGTGATTGGGTTAGCTCACTTAGGATGATATTTTCCAGATCTAACCATTTACCTACAAATTGCATGAGTTCATTATTTTTAATTTCTGAGTAGTACTCCATTGTATAAATATACCACATTTTCTGTATCCATTCCTCTTTTGAGGGATATCTGGGCTCCTTCCAATTTCTGGCTATTATAAACAAGGCTGCTATAAACATAGTGGAGCATGTGTCTTTATTGTATGCAGGGAAACCTCTGGGTATATGCCCAGGAGTGGTATGCCAGGGTCCTCTGGAAGTGACATGCCCAATTTTCTGAGGAAACACCACACTGATTTCCAGAGTGGTTTTACCATTTTGCAATCCCACCAACAGTGGAGGAGTGTTCCTCTTTCTCCACATCCTCGCCAGCACCTGTTGTCTCTTGAGTTTTTAATCTTAGCCATTCTGACTGGTGTGAGGTGGAATCTCAGGGTTGTTTTGATTTGCATTTCCCTGATGACTAATGATGTTGAACATCTCTTAAGGTGTTTCTCGGCCATCCGCATTTCTTCTGGTGAAAATTCTTTGTTTAGCTCTGTACCCCATTTTTGATAGGGTTATTTGGTTCTTTGGGGTCTAACTTCTTGAGTTCTTTGTATATATTGGATATTAGCCCTCTGTTGGATGTGGGGTTGGTGAAGATCATTTCCCACTTTTTGGTTACTGTTTTGTCCTTCTGACAGTGTCCTTTGCCTTACAGAAACTTTGTAATTTTATGAGGTCCCATTTCTCAATTCTTGATCTTAGAGCATAAGCTATTGGTGTTCTGTTCAGGAACTTTCCCCCTGTGCCCATGTCCTCCAGGGTCTTCCCAAGTTTCTTTTCTAATAGTTTCAGTGTGTCTGGTTTTATGTGGAGGTCCTTGATCCACTTGGAGTTGATCTTAGTACAAGGAGATAAGAGTGGGTCAATTCGCATTCTTCTGCTGGAGTAGCCATTCTAATATCAGATAAAATTAACTTTCAAGCAAAAGTCATCAAAAAAGACACAGAAGGACACTTCATACACATCGTAGGAAAAATATACCAAGAAGAACTCTCAATTGTGAACATCTATACTCCAAATGCAAGGGAACCCACATTTGTAAAAGAAACTTTACTAAAGTGCAAAGCACACATTGCACCTCACATAATAATTGTGGGTAACTTCAACACCCCACTCTCATCAATGAAAAGATCAGGGGAGCACAAACTAAACAGAGACACCATGAAACTAACAAAAATTTTGGACCAAATGGATTCAACAGATATCTATAGTGCATTTCATCCTAAATCAAAACTATATGCCTTCTTCTCAGCACCTCATACCTTCTCTAAAATTGATCATATAATTGGTCAGAAAACAGACCTCAGCAGATATAAGAAGATTAATCTAATCCCATGCCTCCTATCAGATCACTATGAAGGAAGGGTGGTATTCAACAGCAACAAAAACAAAAGGAAGTCCACATACACATGGAAGCTGAACAATGTTCTACTCAATGATAACTTGGTCAAGGAAGAAATAAGGAAAGAAATCAAAGATGTTTTAGAATTAAGTGAAAATGAAGGCATAACATACCCAAATTTATGGGAAACAATGAAAGCAGTGCTAAGAGGAAAACTCATACATCTGAGTGCCTCCAAAAAGAAGCTGGAGAAAGCATACAATACCAGCTTAATAGCACACCTGAAAGTGCTAGAACAGAAAGAAGCTATTACACTCAAGAGGAGTAGAAAGCAGGAAATCATCAAACTCAGGGCTGAAATCAACTAAGTAAAAACAAAAAGACTACAAAGAATCAAAAAGATACAAAGAATCAACAAAACCAGGAGCTGGTTCTTTGAGAAAATCAACAAGATAGATAAACCTCTAGCCAGACTAACAACAGGCTACAGAGACAGTGTCCAAGTTAACAAAATCAGAAATGAAAAGGGAGATATAACAGAAACTGAGGAAATTAAAAAAAAATCAGATCCTACAACAAAAGCCTATACTCAACACAACTGGAAAATCTCAATGAAATGGACAATTTTCTGGACAAATACCAAATACTAAAGTTAAATCAGGATCAGATAGAACATCTAAATAGTCCCATAACTCCGAATGAAATAGAAGCAGTCATTGAAAGTATCCCAACCATAAAAAGTACAGGACCAGATGATTTAGTGCAGAATTCTATCAGACTTTCAAAGAAGACCTAACACCAATACTCAAGCCATTTCACAAAATTGAAACAGAAGGAGCACTACACAACTCATTCTATGAACCCACAACTATGCTGACACCAAAATCATACAAAGATCCAACAAAGAAAGAGAACTTCAGACCAATTTTCCTTATGAATATCGATGCAAAAATACTTAATAAAATTCTTGCCAATGGAATCCAAGAACACATCAAAAGGATCATTCACCAAGATCAAGTAGGCTTCATCCCAGGGATGCAGGGATGGTTCAATATACGGAAATCCATGAATATAATCCACTACATAAACAAACTCAAAGAAAAAACCACATGGTCATTTGACACCACAAAGCATTTGACAAAATTCAACATCCTGTCATGTTAAAAGTCTTATAAAGATCAGGAATCCAAGGCTCATACCTAAACATAGTAAAAGCAATATACAGCAAACCAGTAGCCAACATCAAATTAAATGGAGAGAAGTTTGAGGCAATCCTACTAAAATCAGGTACTAGACAAGGCTACCCTCTCTCTCCATATTTATTCCATATAATATTTGAAGTTCTATCTAGAGCAATTAGACAAAAAAATGGAGGACAAAGGGAAACAAATTGCAAAGGAAGAAGTCAAACTATCACTATTTGCAGATGATATGATAGTGTACTTAAGTGACCAAAAACCTCCACCAGAGAACTCCTATAACTGATAAACAACTTCAGCAAAGTAGCCAGATATAAAATTAACCTAAACAAATCAGTAGCCTTCCTATTCTCAAAGGATAAACAGGCTGAGAAAGAAATTAGGGAAATGATACCCTTCACAATAGTCACAAACAAGATAAAGCATTTTGGTGTGACTCTAACTAAACAAGTCAAAGATCTGTATGACAAAAACTTCAAGTCTCTGAAGAAAGAAATGTAAGAAGATCTCAGCAGATGGAAAGATCTCCCATTCCTGTGGATTGGCAGTATTAATGTAGTAAAAATGGGCATCTTGCCAAAAGCAATCTACAGATTCAATGCAATACCCACCAAAATTCCAACTCAATTCTTCATAGAGTTAGAAAAAAAATTCTAAAATTCATCTGGAATAACATGAAAGTCAGAATAATCTAAAACTATTCTCAACAGTCAAAGAACTTCTGGGGGAATCAGTATCCTAGACCTCAAGCAGTACTACAGAGCAATAGTGTTAAAAACTACATGGTATTGGTACAGTTACTGATAGGTAGATCATTGTAATAAAGTGGAAGATCCAGAAATGAACCCATATACCTAGGGGCACTCGATCTTTGACAAAGGAGCTAAAACCATCCAGTGGAAGAAAGACAGCCTTTTCAACAAATGGTACTGTTTCAATTGATGGTCAGCATGCAAAATAATGCAAATCGATCTGTTTTTTATCTCCCAGTACAAAGCTGAAGTAATGTGGATCAAAGACCTCGACATAAAACCAGACACACTGAAATTAATAGAAAAGAAACTTGGGAAGAGCCTTGAGTACCTGGGCACAGGGGAAATTTTTCTGAACAGAACACCAATAGCTTATGCTCTAAGATCAAGAACTGACAAATGGGACCTCATAAAATTACAGTTTTTGTAAAGCAAAAGACACTGTCAATAGGACAAAGCAGCAACCAGCAAATTTGGAAAAGATTTTTACTAACCGTACATCTGACAAAGGGCTAATATCCAGTATATACAAAGAACTCAAGAAGGTAGATGCCAGAGAACCAAATAACCCTATTAAAAAATGGGGTACAGAGCTAAAAGAATTTTCAACTGAGGAATATTGAATGGCTGATAAGCACCTAAAGAAATGTTCAGCATCCTTAGTCATCAGGCAAATACAAATCAAAACAACCCTGAGATTTCACCTCACAGCAGTCAGACTAGCTAAGATTAAAAAACTCAGGAGACAGCAGGTGCTGGCAAGGATGTGGAGAAGGAGGAACACTCTACTGTTGTTGGAATTGCAAGCTGGTACAACCACTCTGAAATCAGTTTGGCCGTTCCTCAGAAAATTTGGCATAATACTACCAGAGAACCCTGTTTTACCACTCCTGGGCATCTACCCAGAGGATTCTCCAGAATGTAATAAGGACACATGCTCCACTTTGTTCTTTGCAGTCCTATTTATAATAACCAGAAGCTGGAACAAACCCAGATGTCCCTCAATAGAGGAATGGATACAGAAAATGTTGTATATTTACACAATGGAATACTACTCAGCAATTAAAACAACGAATTCATGAAATTCTTAGACAAATGGATAGAATTAGAAAAATCATCCTGAGTGTGTTAACCCAACCACAAAGGAACACAAGTGGTATGCACTCACTGATAAGTGGATATTAGCCCAGAAGCTTGGAATACCCAAGACATAATTCACATATCAAATGATGCTGAAGAAGAAGAAAGAACAATGTATGGATACTCTGGTCCTTCTTAGATGGGGGAACAAAATACCAATAGAAGGAGATAAAGACAAAGTGTGCAGCAGAGTCTGAGGGAAGGCCCATCCAGAGACTACCCCACCTAATGTTCTATCCCATATACAGTTACAAAACCCCGACATTATTATTGATGCCCACAAATACTTGCTGACCAGAACTGTATATAGCTGCCACCTGGGAGGCTGGGCCCGTGCATAACAAATACAGATGGGTACACTCTCAGCCAGCCATTGAACTAAGCACAGGGTCCTCAATGGGGGAGCTAGAGAAAGGATCCAGGGAGCTGAAGGAGTTTGCAGCGCCATAGGAGGATGAACAATATGAGTCACCCAGTACTCCCAGTGCTCCCAGGGACAAAACCATCAACCAGAGAGTGCAAATGGAGTTGCCCATGGCTCCAGACACATAAGCAGTAGATGACGGTCCTGTTGGACATCAAAGGGAGGAGAAACACTTTGTCTTGGAAAGGCTAGATACTGCATTGTTGAGGAATACTGGGACAGGGAAGCAGGAGAGGGTTGATTGGGTAATGGGGAGGTGAGATGGGTTACATGAGACTTTCGGAGGGGAGGGGGAACCAGGAATGAGGACAACATTTGAAATATAAATGAAGATTATATCTAATTTAAAAAGTTTAAAAAAAGAAAAAATGAGTAATTATTCAGCTAAACATTTATCACTTGTCTCAAGTTCACTGAAGGTTTAAAATCATAATTAAGTTATATGTGAAGTTTTGTATAGATAAACCCAACAATATTTCATCTCCTGTACTAGCACCTGTAAGGATCATTAGTTCCCTTTTTATGACCTTTGGTTAAATTGTTTTACAACCTCTCAGAATGTGTTCTGAGTAGGAGAAAGTCCAGTTACTATCTAAGTGCAATTAACTGGTGACACTTGGGAGACTGGCAGAGTTCTCCTATTGCAGTTTTGACTATCAGAAAAAGACCTAATAGCTGTTCTGTTATAAAAGAGATTAATAATCACAGATATAATTTTAGGAATTCTTATAGGATTATCATTAAGTCATCTATTTGTCTACACAGGATCACTATAAGACAGTACTTCATGGTTGATCTGCAGAGATCTGTTCCAAAGGGATGTGCTATTACTTATTGATTATTATATATGTTTAATAATAACAGGAAAACATATTAATAGCAGGAATCTTTCCTAAAATGAGTCCCTCACAGCCTTGCTTAATGAGGACTCACCTGTCACAGATTATATAATAATCCAAAGTAGGCCATTTCAGGATGATCACCTGCTAGTATTAGCTTTTCCCATTATGGCTCCTGACATTTTCCAATATATCATAATAATATAGCTCTGTGTTATAGAGAAGTACTATACTAGAAAATGGGTGAAATTTCTATAATATGGAACTTTGAAGGACATACATTTCCAGTATCTAGCACTAGGCATTATGCGGCAAGAAAGCAATGTCCTATGAACACCAGCCAGGAATGGCCCCTAGCTTCTATTTAAGACCAATGAAACTCTTCTTGATTATTTCCACCCCTTCATATGTTCTTTCAACACATGCCACTGACTTTTCATGTGTTCGTCTCTCATCTGAAATAATAATTGTGTATGGTTGATCTCACATTATATTAGGCGATATTCCAAGAAACTTATAAGTGTGCATTTGCCTCATTGTCTCCAAAAACTATGTATGTATTATTTTCCTGATTAAAATTTTTAAAGTATTTATTTTAATATTTTATGTGTATTAGTGTTTGCCTGTATACCACCCATATGTCTGATGTCTATGTAGCTTACAGGTGTCAGATACCCTAGAACTAGAGTTGTGAACAGTTGTGAGCTGAGAAGTGGAATCCTTGAATCAAATCTGGATAGTCTGGAGGATCAGCCAGCTGTCTTAACCATTGTGCTATCTGTCCAAACCCCACTTTTTTCCATTTTAGTGAACAGTGACACATGCTCAAGAAATTTGCCTAAAAGTCATGCCTGACTATGTCTATTCTCAGATCCTGAAATGCTACCATGTTCTACACTCTTACTTCACACAAAGCAAATGCATCCTTTCACAGACCTTCAGAGATCTGCACCATTGGTTCATTCCTCACACACAGGAATGTTTTTGTTCTCACACTTTGCCAAACTAGGAAAACTAGACAAGTCTGGCATAGGTTTTTGAAGGTGACTTCCAAGAGTTGAGAACTCAGCCAAGATCGACATACTAATTCTAGACATGACTAAAATATACAAAATGCTTACTACATAAAGTAATTTAATTTGGGACCAGGAAGGATCTTGTTTCTGGCATGAATTTAAGATGGAGGTTGTGGTTTGCACATAAGGACTTGGTCTAGAATCCAGTCCTCTGCATTCCAGCATGATCACAGGATGAGGCTGGGTTGAGAACAGTTGTGCTCCTTTGGCCAATATGATGTAGAATAACAGTACCTGGTAGGGCTAATTGGACTGTCTGTGGGTGATAGTATAGGCAATCAGAGAGGAAAAAGAATATTATAAAGACTTATGATTCTGCTTTTACCTAAAAAGAAATAAGCAGGTTTGCCTTTTTCTCTTTTGAGAGTTAAACTTTTCTTTCAAAGGCACATGATTAAGGACTTCTTAACAGGTCCTATTTAGTGGATCTCCTGGGGTAATTTTCATGTTTTACTTCTGAACTTTTGCAAAGAACCAAGTATGTTTATTTATCCAGAAATGCTGAACATCTGGTGTGGCAGTTGTAATCATTCTGTTATATTCGTTATGATTTTAATTTTGGTTCCCTGCTATCATATTTCAAATATGGTATTTGCTCTAACTTACCTAGTCAAAATGTTATAGGCTTCTTAAACAGGTTCATTTTAAAGTGAAAAAATTCATATGTTTACCATCGAAATAATAGTTACAATAATGCACTCTTTAGGGACTTGTAATTTAGCTATTATGACTTTTCATAACTTATTTTTTTCCTCAGAATTAAGCATAAATTTTTTGTGGTAATTTGAGATGCTGAAAGTGCTCCTCTTTGCTGTAAATGGATAGTAAATCGTTTGAATAGAAAATAACTTGCTTATTACCCAAGATTATACCTTAGTGCTGGAAGGAAAGACACTATTTATTTAAAAATGGACTAGTTTCAGGGAAACAGAGTGCATTCAGAGTCTGTAAAAATCACAACCTCTTGATTGCTAGTGTTAACAAAAGCTTATTCTTTAATTACCTACATTGCATCCAGCTTCTGTTTCCTTCCAAAACCTAATTACGGCTAATAGTGGCAGTGAGATGTACTTGTTTCTAGTAGCTTATTGTGTATTTCTCTATTTGATCATCATTTCTCTTCATGACTTAAAGAATAAGGTTCAAATTGTTATTGGGCACCCTGAGTCTAGTAGTTTTCACCTTGCATGTGTGTATAAGTAAATTTCTAATGCGACTTGGATGTCATTTTTATTTTTCCTTAGAAGTAGGCTATAAATGATTGGAATTGTGCTATTTCTGTAAGTTTTACTGATTCTCAATTCAGTAGTACTAGTGCCTCACATCAAAGGGATATTTGAAATCTGCAGCAAAGGGATGGGAGACTTTTATTTATTCCTGCCTCCTACAAATCCATTTTCTCCCAGTGTGGTGTTCATTGCCTAATCATTTCTACAGCTCGGATTCATAGATTCTCCTGCAGAGACAAGCAGCCTGCCTCCTAGAGTTGAATCCGGAATAATTCACCACTCTAATTTCTGATTTAATTTTGTGCTCTCCAACTGTGGTATAAACCCAGCTCTGAGAATTGAATGCAATTTGTGGCACTTTGCCTCAGTTGAAAATACTTACGTCTATTCTCATTCTCACTAGAGTCATTGTTTCCATGATAACTAATGGGATCCAAGTGGAGAAGAGATGAAAAGGCACATGCTAGATAAACAGGAAAAGGCAGACGTTCAAACAAGCAGTAAGCATTCCCACTGCTTTATTGAAACTTAACTTCAGTGTACTATTCTTAGGGGTGGGCTGTTGCAGTGCTAGGAAGAAATGAATGTTTTTCATTAGCACCTGTTCCTCTAACACTCTTCTGTGCCCTCCTTCCATGTCTTTAGACAGCTATAGGAACATATGCCCAGTGAGACAGTGGGCAGGATACTGTTCTTCACATTGAGTTCATTAGTCTCACCGAGGAAGGTCGTTACTCTGCTTTTGGCCTCTGAAGAAGGTCTTTTCTTTCACTGACCATGCAGCCTGCGAGAACCTTCCCACATACTCTCAGCATGTGCTTTTATTAGAATAGTCATTCCACTTGAGCTCATGCTAGAAGAATTGAATCCCAGACCATCATCAGAGTTGACACATTATGAACTTTACCTAGCATGTATATTAAGTATTAACCCTATTAGTAAGGTATGATTTATCAATTTTCTGATAGTTACTACATGTTCAAATACTTAAGGATGCTGAAAAATGGTGGGTAAATATCTTGGTGCACAGCAGGAGGATGTGAGATTGCATAACAAGCACCCACATAAAGCTGGGTGGATATTTGCAGCCCCAGTGCTGGGAAGCAGAGATGCAGATCTAGGAGGCATGCTGCTGTCCGGCTAGTCTAGCACAAACTTTCTGCTCCAGGTTCAGAGACCCAGTCTCAAAAATAAGATGAACTCAGCCAGACAATATGCAGAGAGTGAGAAATCTCAGAATTCCCAGCTGTAGGAAGGGTATCCATCCCCATCAAATCTGAATCTCCCCCTCAGAGCTCAGGAAACCCATCAGAAAAGGAGCCAGAAAGGGTGACAGGGCCAGAAAGGATGGCATTCCAGTGGAGTTGCTACCCTGTCAGGTCCCTCAGTTTTCCCCAACTCTTCAAGAGACTCAGGGCTCCATACATTGCTTAGCCGTGGGTGTCTGTACCTGTCTGAGTCAGCAGCTGGGTGGAGACTTTCAGAGGAAAACATACTCCTGTCTGCAAGCATAATAGAGTAAATTAGTAGTGTCATGGATTGGCACTTGCCCATGGGATGGGTCTGGTGTTTGGTTGGTTATTGGTGGACCATTCTCTCAGTCTCTGATCCCTGTATTTCTTATGGATAGGATAAATGGAGAACACAAAGGAAACAGGTCATTTAGACACAGCATGATCAACTCACATATGAAATCACAGATAGTGTGGCAGCATGCAGAGGGGAGCAGGGGTCTTAGAGCTGAAAAGAAAAAGTGGACACAAGCCTCCATTCCTAACCCTGATTTTAGAGAGTAGGAGTATATATATATATATACTGAGCTCCCACTAAATGCCAAATGTGGGATGAGAGAATGTGCCATGTCCGGCTGACTGAGGCAGATATGATATGAGCCTCCCCACAGAGCTTCCTTCCTGTCCATCCTGTGTACCTTATTCCACCGAATGCAGAGACCTCACTTATCTTAGACTTATCTGTGAATGTGTGATCATAACAGAACTTTCAGGAGTGTGATGCTGCTTTAGGTACTGAGAATCTTTCCATTTCACTGCAGTCAAAGCTGCTCTATGGAACATCTGAGTATCGTTTGAGGGTAGTAGGCAGGGGTTCACACTCCTACTACACTATTCTAGTTGTGCCCAAAGTAGCGTACCAACAGAAACCTACATGTATTTTATGGTTACTTCTTACATTAGCTGTTGACTACACTGGATGACTGCCTAGGGTACCTGAAAATGAACTGTATAATCTATGGTAAAGCATAATCTCCAAGTTTGGTATTTCGGAGTATAAAGACAACTAGTTTCTATAGGTTGGATGTATATTTCTACAACTATAAATTAATTATTGAATATCTCTATATGTCATTACTAAAATATTACTTTGATACAGCTTTCAAAATATTAAAGAAACCCAACTAATTTGTCTGTAATGTGAGAGTAACATAAAATTTGAGTTTATTCTAAAATAATTACATAAATTTTATATATTATATATCATTATATAATGTAAAATGAATAATTTATATATAATCTAACATATCATATATATAAAGACTGCAAGATGAATATACCACCATATAATATAATATAACAATATAATATATATAAACTTATGAGTGAATTTATATTATGTGTAATATAAATGTAAATTAAATATATATTTATATGTATTTACATGTGTATTTATATATTTTTATGAGTAAGAGTCAAATTTTATTGAATGTATCTTATGATCTATTAAGATGGCTATCTTATATACATATCTATGTATATATACATTATATATGCCTGTTACCTAAGCACATATAATTTTAAAGTTAAGTGTTATGAAAATTGAAAATGAGATGGAAATATTTCCAACAATATATTTCAAATACTTTCTTAAATAATCCTTCATTTACATGCCAACCTTGGTTCAATTTCTTTGTTACTTTTTTAAATTAAATATTTGCTTTATTTACATTTCAAATCCCCTTTCCTCATTATCCCTCTGAAAAGCCCCAATCTCATCCCCCTTCCCCTGCTTGCAAACCACCCAACCCAGTTTCCTAACTGGGCATTCCCCTATACTGTGGCATCCAGTCTTAACTGAACCAGTGTCCTCTTTTCTCATTGTTGTCTGAAAAGGCCACCCTCTGCTACATGTGTAGCTGGAACCGTGGGTCCCTCCATATGTATTCTTTCGTTGGTAGTTTAGTCCCTGGTAACTCTGGGGGTACTGTTGGTACCTCCTATGGGGCTGCAAATCTCTTCAGCTCCTTGGGTACTTTCTCTAGATCCTCCATTGAGGAACCCTATCCTCAGTCTATTGCTTGTGAGCTATGGGTATTTTGATCCCCCTTCTAAGAAGGTCCAAAGTATCCACACTTTGTTCTTCCTCCTTCTTGAGCCTCATGTGGTCTGTGAATTGTATCTTGGGTATTCTGAGCTTTGGGGCTAATATCCACTTATCAGTGATTACATACCATGTGTGTTCTTTTGTGATTGGGTTGCCTCACTCAGGATGATATTTTCTAGTTCCACCCATTTGATGAAGAAATTCATAAATTCATTGTTTTTAATAGCTGAATAATAGCTATTTTAATAGCTAATATTTTAATAACTCCATTGTGTAAATATACCACATTGTCTGTATCCATTCCTCTGTTGAGGAACATCTTGGTTCTTTCCAGCTTCTGGCTATTATAAATAAGGCTGCTATGAAAATTATGGAGCATGTGTCCTTATTACATGTTGGAGCATCTTCTGGGTATATGCCTAGGAGTGGTATCGCTGGGTCCTCAGGTAGTAATATGTCCAATTTTCTAAGAAACTGCCAAACTGATTTCCAGAGTGGTTGTACCAGCTTTCAATCCCACCAGCAATGGAGGAATGTTCCTCTTTCTCCATATCCTCTCCAGCATCTGCTGTCCCCTGAGTTATTAATCTTAGCCATTCTGACTGGTTTGAGGTGGAATATCAGGGTTGTTTTGATTTGCATTTCCATGATGATTAAGGATGTTGAACATTGCTTTAGGTGTTTGTCAGTCAAACAGTAATCCTCAGTTGAGAATTCTTTGTTTAGCTCTGTACTTCATTTTTAAATAAGGTTATTTGTTTCCCATTTTTAAATAAGGTTATTTGTTTGTCTGGAGTCTAACTTTTTGAGTTCTTTGTATATATTGGATATTAGCATTCTTTCAGATGATGGATTGGTAAAGATCTTTTCCCAATTTGTTGGTTGCCCTTTTGTCCTATTGACAGTGTCCTTTGCCTTACAGAAGCTTTGCAATTTTATCAGGTTCCATTTGTCAATTCATTTTTTTTCCATTTGTCAATTCTTTATCTCAGAGCTTCATCATAAGCTTTTCGTGTTCTGTTCAGGAATATTTTCCCTGTGTCCATGTGCTCCAGGCTCTTCCCCACTTTCTCTTTTATTAGAATTAGTGTATATGATTTTATGTGGAGGTCCTTTATCCACTTGGACTTGAGCTTCTTAGAGTGAGATAAGAATGGATCAATTTGCATTCTTCTATATGTTGACTGCCTGTTGAAACAGCACCATTTGTTGAAAATGATGTATTTTTTCCTCTGGATGGTTTTAGCTCCTTTGTCAAAGATCAACTGACCTGTCTGTGGGTTCATTTCTGTGTCTTTAATTCTATTCCATCGACCTACCTGCCTGTCATTGTACCAATACCTTATAGTTTTTATCACTATTAGTCTGTAGTATAGCTTGAGGTAAGGGATGGCAATTCCACCATAGATTCTTATATTGAGAATAATTTTGGCTATTCTGGCTTTTTTGTTATTCCAGGTAAATTTGGAAATTGCTTTTTCTAACTCTATGAAGAATTGAGTTGAAATTTTGATGGGGATTGAATTTAATCTCTAGACTACTTTAGGCAAGATGGCCATTTTTACTATATTAATACTGCCAATCCATGAGCATGGGAGATCTTTCCATCTTCTGAGATCTTCTTTAACTTCTTTCTTCAGAGACGTAAAGTTCTTGTCCTACAGGCCTTTGACTTGCTTGGTTAGAGCTAGACCAAGATATTTTATATAATTTGTGACTATTGTGACAGGTATTGCTTCCCTAATTACATTCTCAGCCTCTTTATTCTTTATGTATAGGAAGATTACTGATTTGTTTGAGTTAATCTTATATGCAGACACTTTGCTGAAGTTGTTTATCATGTTAAGGAGTTCTCTGGTGGAATTTTTGGGGTCACTTAATTATACTATTATATCATCTACAAATAGTGATATTTTGACTTCTTCCTTTCCAATTTGTATCCCTTTGGCCTCCTTTTGTTGTCTAATTCCTCTGGTTAGGACTTTGAGTACTATATTGAACAGGTAGGAAGATAGTCGACAACCTTGTCTAGTCCCTGATTTCAGTGGGATTGGTTCAAGTTTTTCTCATTTAGTTTGATGTTGGCTACTGGTTAGACATTTCTTGCTTTTACTATGTTATGTATGAGCCTTGAATTCTTTATATTTCTAAGACTTTTTCATGAAGCAGTTTAGGATTTTGCCAAATGATTTCTCAGCATATAATGAAATAATCATGTTTT
This sequence comes from Apodemus agrarius, assembly GCA_964023405.1. Classification (NCBI taxonomy): domain Eukaryota; kingdom Metazoa; phylum Chordata; class Mammalia; order Rodentia; family Muridae; genus Apodemus; species Apodemus agrarius. Next base: position 59,418,380 of record OZ030024.1, on the reverse strand, counting down.
TTCTTTGAGTTTGTTTATGTAGTATATTACATGATGGATTTCCATATATTTAACCATCCCTGCATCCCTGGGATGAAGCCTACTTGATCATGGCGGATGATCATTTTGATGTGTTCTTGGTTTTGGTTGGCTAGAATTTTGTTGGGAATTTTTCCATTAATATTCATAAGGGAAATTGGTCTAAAGTTCTGTAGCTTTGTTGGGTCTTTGTGTGGTTTAGGTATATGAGTAATTGTGGCTTCATAGAACGAATTGGGTAGTGTTCCTTCTGTTTCTATTTTGTGGAATAGTTTGAAGAGTATTGGTATTAGGTCTTCCTTGAAGTTCTGATAGAACTCTACATTAACTCCATCTGATCCTGTGGTGTATTTTTTGTTTGTTTCTTTGGTTTTTTTTTTTTTGTTTTTTTGTTTTTTTTTGGTTGGGAGACTATTAATGACTGATTCTATTTCTTTAAGAGTTGTGGGACTGTTTAGATCATTTATTTGATTCTGATTTAACTTTGGTACCTGGTATCTGTCTAGAAAATTGTCCATTTTCCTGTTTTGTTGAGTATAGGCTTTTGTAGTACATTCTGAAGATTTTTGGATTTCCTCAGTATCTGTTGTTATGTCTCCCTTTTCATTTCTGATTAGGTTGATTTGGATAATGTCTCTGTGCCCTCTAGTTAATTTGGTTAAAGGTTTATCTATCTTGTTTTTTTTTTTTTTTCTCAAAGAACCAGCTCCTGGTTTTGTTGATTCCTTGTATTATTCCTTTTGTTTCTACTTGGTTGATTTCAGCCCTGAGTTCAATTATTTCCTGTTGTCTATTCCTATTGGTGTATTTGCTTCTTTTTGTTCTAGAGTCTTCATATGTGCTGTCAAGTTGCTTCTGTATGCTCTTTCCAGTTTATTTTTGAAGGCACTCAGAGCTATGAGTTTACATATTAGAACTGCTTTCATTGTGTCCCATAAGTTTGGGTATGTTATGCCCTTATTTTCTTTGAATTCTAAAAAAGTCTTTAATTTCTTTCTTTATTTCTTCCTTGACCAAGTTATCATTGAGTAGACACTGTTCATTTACTATGTGTATGTGAGGTTTCTGTTGTTTTTGTTGCTACTGAAGACCAGCCTTAGTCCGTGGTGATCTTATAGGGTACATGGGGTTATGTCAATCTTCTTATATCTGTTGAGGTCTGTTCTGTGACTGATTATATGGTCAATTTTGGAGAAGGTACCTAGAGGTGCTGAGAAGGTATATTCTTTTGTTTTAGGATAAAATGTTCTATAGATATCTGTTAAATCTGTTTGGTTCATAACTTCTGTTAATTTCAATGTATCTCTGTTTATTTTGTGATTCCATTCTCTGTCTATTGATAAGAATGGGGGTGTTTAAATCTCTCATTATTATTGTGTAAGGTACAATGTATGCTTTGAGCTTTAGTAAAGTTTCTTTTGAGAATGTGGGTACCCTTGAATTTGGAACATAGTTGTTCATAATTGAGAGTTCATCTTGGTAGATTTTTTTCTTTGATGAGTATGAAGTGTCTTTCTTTATCTTTTTTGATAACTTTAGGTTGAAAGTCCATTTTATTCAATATTAGAATGATTACTTCAGGTTGTTTCTTGGGACCGTTTGCTTGGAAAATTGTTTTCCAAGCCTTTTACTCTCAGGTAGTATTTGTCTTTGTAACCAAGATGAGTTTCCTGTATGCAGCAAAATGTTGGGTTCTGTTGGGTTCTGTATGTATCATTCTGCAAGTCTATGTCTTTTTAATGGGGAATTGAGTCCATTGATACTAAGAGAAATTAAGGAAAAGTAATTGTTGCTTCCTGTTAATTTTGTTATTAGAGGTAGAATTATATTTATGTGGCTCTCTTCTTTTTGGTTTGTTAAAAGATTATTTTCTTGCCTTTTCTAGGGTGTAGTTGCCTCCTTTTGTTGGTGTGTTCCATTCATTATCCTTTGAAGGGCTGGATTTGTGGAAAGATACTGTGTAAATTTGTTTTTGTGATGTAATACCTTGGTTTCTCCATCTATGGTAATTGAGAGTTTTAATGGGTATAGTAGCCTGTGTTGGCATTTGTGCTCCATTAGGGTCTGTATGATATCTGCTCCAGATCGTCTGGCTTTCCTAGTCTCTGGAAAGAAGTCTGTTGTAATTCTGATAGGTCTGCCTTTATATGTTATTTGATTTTTCCCTTATTGCTTTTAATATTCATTATTTGATTAGTTCTTTTGGTGTTTTGATTATTATGTGACAGGAGAGATTTCTTTTCTGGTTCAGACTATTGGAGTTCTTTAGGCTTCTTGTATGTTCATGAGCATCTCTTTCTTTAGGTTAGGAAAGTTTTCTTCTATAATTTTGTTGAAAACATTTGCTGGTCCTTTAAGCTGGAAGTATTTACTCTCTTCTATATTTATAATCCTTATCTTTGCTCTTCTTATTGTGTCCTGGATTTCCTGGAAGATTTAGATTAGGAGTGTTTTGCATTTTTCATTTTCTGACTGTTGTGTCAATGTTTTCTATTGTATCTTCTGCACATGCGATTCTCTCTTTTATCTCTTATTCATGATGCTCGCATCTATGACTCCTGTTCTCTTTCCTAGTTTTTCTATCTCCAGAGTTGTTTCCCTTTGTGATTTCTTTATTGTTCCTACCTCCATTTTTAGATCCTGGATGACTTTGTTCAATTCCTTTACCTATTTGGTTGTGTTTTCCTGTGATTCTTTTTGTCGTTGTTGTTGTTTTGGTTTGGTTTTTTGTTTGTTTTTGGTTTTATCAAGACAGGGTTTCTCTGTATAGCCCTGGATGTCCTGAAACTCATTCTGTAGACCATGATGGCCTTGAACTCAGAAATCTGCCTGCCTCTGCCTCCCAAGTGCTGGGATTAAAGGTGTGTGCCACCACTTCCTGTTTCCTGTGATTTTTTAAAGGGAGTTATTTATGTCCTTCTTGAAGTCCTGTATCAGCACCATGAGCTGTAGTTTTAATCCAAATCATGCTTTTCCAGTGTTATGGGGTATCCAGGACTTGCTGTTGTTGGAAAACTGGGTGCAGATGATGCCATGTCGCCTTGGTTTCTCTTGGTAAGGTTCCTGCATTTGTCTTTCACCATCTGGTTATCTCTGGTGTTAGTCTGTCCTTCTGTCCTGGTTGGAGCTTGTCCCTCCTGTGGGCATGCAAACATGTTTCAGCACCCCTGGAGCCCAGATTCCCCTGGCACAGAGGGATTTGTGTCAGCCCAGCTCCTGGTTACAGATAGATCTCAGAAAGACCCTGTCCCAACATCTGCCACTCTTGTGCTCCCTGTGCTCCTGGCCATACTTGTCTTGGACAGTCACGGGAGAGAAAATGGTAGTCTCACCTCCAAACCTGGGAGTAGAAGCACTCCCTAGAGACCAGTTTTTCCCTGGCAGGACCAGTGTACAGATGGCTGTGGAGCCAGCCACCCAGGTCCTAGGTGTAGATGGAGGCCGGAAGGATCCTGTCCCAGTTCTATATATTTATATATTATTAAAATACATTAAATATATTATTAAAAATACTTGTATTTATGAGTATATTTATATAAATATATCTCTATATATTTTCAATATATATAATCACACATATTCTATATATAATTATTTAACTACATAATTCTATATATAATATATTATATATAATTATATAATATAAAATATAATACAATACAAATATTATATAGTAATCATATTATTAGAGAAAATTAGTTCCTCAGATGTTTTTCTATCTTCCAAACAAGTCAAACTTATCACAAAGCAGGATTATCAACGTTAACAGACTTGGCACTTAAAGCAAAACTTCCAAGAGTGTGGGAGGTCAGACTCAACATTTTATGCCTTAGTTTTCTCTTGACTCCTGATTTCATTCTATATGAGTTAAATCTGTCTGTTTGTCTGTGTGTCTTATATTTGTCAATCTTAGTCATGTAAGCATGTTGATCTATGTGTTGCTTTCATTTTAGGAGGTTTTTTGATTTTTGCTTCTGGATATATTCTGCTTACCATTATTATTATTTAGTTAACATTGTTTGTAGTACATTATAGAAGTTCCTTTTGTATTCTTTGGTGGTTTTATTCAATATAATAGAATTTTTGATTTTTTTCATTTTTGAAATGACAGATTTTTTATTGGTTATTTTATTTATTTACATTATTTATTTATTTATTTATTTATTTATTTATTTCAATCGTTTTATTTATTTCAATTATTTACTTCAGGGTACCCCTCCTCAAATTACCTATCACATCACCCACACCAACCTCTGTTTCTATGAAGGTGCACTTCTAACCACCCACCCACTCCTGCCTCACTGCCCTAGCTTCCCTCTAAGCTAGGACATCAAGCCTCCACAGGATCAAGGGCATCCCCTCCCATTGATGCTAGATAAGGCAATCCTCTGCTACATATACAACATAACTAGGGAACATGAATCCCTGTTTTATATTTTTACATTTTAAAAGCCCCCTTTAGATGCTTACTTATTACCACATTTCCAAAAGAATTATGTTTACTATAGAATATGTTAATACAGAAAAAAGTCAAAATTTGCACTAATTTCCATCACTAGAAAAAACAGAGGCATCATAGTGTTTTCTGTCTTTTTCTTTAGGAATTGTCTGTATACTATTTTGATGCTCGTCAAAGCATTTTTGTATGTCTTTGTCAGCCCACTAACTTCTGTTAAAGCTTTTATTTCCATCAGTTTAATACCCATATAGTAGAAACATATCCTTTCCTTCCTTTTAGATTTCAGATTTAGGATAATTTAAAAATACAGAGAGCAGGTGAAGGAAAGCATTGTAGAATCAGTGTGGGAAACTGAGTGCTGGAGGGAACTCCTCGCCTCCTCATTGCTATTTCAGGGAACCCTTAGCAAGACCCCACTCCCCTTCTAGTGATGGTGGTCAGAGGTGCTAGCAGGAAACTACTGAAAGGGACCAGAGGAGGTATCAGGGTCTCTGTGTTTGGACTTGTACACAAATAGGAAGTAGCTTTTCCAGGGGTAGTTATATTCCAATGTAATTTTAAAAAACAGAACACATCTACCCAAATTTCTATTTCTTGGTCACACTGTCTATGAATGAATGAGCACAACCTTAGAGTCATTGTTGGTAGATTTTGATTGTTATTTGGTTGTTGTCATTGTCTTCCAGTGAATCTAAAGGGACAAAAAAATGAAACTAGACAAATCTACAATGAAGAGCAAAGATTCATTTAGAGTTGTAGAGCACTGAGCAGATCAAGTTCCTCTTATGTTAAACCAATAAAACCTTTAAATTTAGCAGCGGGTAAGACTTAAAGATTCTTTGAATTTCCTCAGTGTCCATTGTTACATCTCTCATCTCAATACTGATTTTGCAAATTTGTGAGGGCAAATTAATACCCAGAGAGGGCTTTCCCTTCTCAAAAGAGAGAGGGAATGTAGAATGGGGGTTGACCTTGTGTGAGGGTGTACTGGAAGGAAAGGAAGGGCTGATATTGAGTTGTAAATGGAATAAATAAATAAATTAAAAAAGATACAGCAAAAAGAAAGACTTTGAGATCAGTGAGATGTCACACGTGACAATACTTAGAACACCATTTAGCTCATGCAAAGGGGAGAGTGCTGCTGTTATAGGGACTGAGCAGTTCTGCAGATTTTTGATCCAAGGAGCTGGGGATACGCTTCTGGTTGGACCTAGTAAAGTAACAATTGGATTTTAGGGCTGAAAGGATGTCAGTGATGACTTCTTGACCCTAACAGAAGCTCCATTTTCATCAGGAAAAATGAGGTAAAGGTATTATTCTTCTGCCATTTTTCTGGGGAACACTGACCAAATTGGCTCTGGAGAGCTTCCTAAGCAGGGCTCCAGCCTGTGATGGCTGCAGTATTCTCTGAACAAAGACTGTGGTATGCACAGGGGTAGTGGAGGGGGCTTCTGCCATCTTAATTATCCTTTTCCTTCAATGACTTCCTCCTGCTTCTGAGTTGATCTCAACTATGATAGACAGAGGAAAAGAGGTTAATTTTCCCTTTCTTCTTCTATGGGACTACCTAGGCTCCTATATAATACAGGGTTTCTACTCATTCTTTGATACACTCTGATGGCTTTGGTTCAGCTGTGTTTCTGGTGGTGGTGGTGGTAGAAGTCTGCGTATGAAGGTTTCTACTAGGAGCTCTCACTTCTAGACACAATGAATTTCCTGAATTTTCAATCAGTGACCCTTGGCTAGTCTTTAGGTTTGTAGTTAAATTGACTAGTATCTTTGGAATAAATCACACTACCCATATATTATCCCTTCAGATGATGTTGCTGGGTTTAGTTTGCTAAACCTATATGAATTTTTGACAGCTATTTCATGAGAAATAATTTTCTATTGTTGTCTTTTAATTCCTTTGCCTTGTTTTTATGGTGGAAAACTTCTCAACCATGTAGCAAACTGGGAAGTGTTTTTATTCCAAGGAAATATCTGGAAGTATTTAATGTAAGCACATCATTTCTTAATGTTAGAAGAAATTCTTCATTGAATTTATGTGAGACTTGACGTTTTGTGGACTAATGTTTATATACAAATTAAATATTAAAATCTGAAAATGTAGTGACATCGCTTCTCATGCCTAATGTTAGATGTTTATGTCTTCTTAGGCTCAGATTTCACCATTTTAAAGAATCAACTATATATAAAATTTGTTTCATTTTAGTTAGATATTTTCTTTACTTACATTTTAAATGCTATCCCTTTTTTCCTGGTTTCCCTTCAGAAAAACCCCTATACTCTTCCCCCTCCCCGGGCTCACCAAGCCACCCACTCTGCTTCCCTGTCCTGGCATTCCTCTACACTGGGGCATTGAGCCTTCACAGGACCAAAGGCCTCACCTCCCACTGATGTCTGACAAGGCCATCCTCTGCTACATATGCTGCTGGAGCCATGGGTCCCTTCATGTCTACTCTCTGGATGTTGGTTTAGTCTCTGGGAGCTCTGGGGGTACTGGTTGGTTCATATTATTCTTTCTCCTATGGGGCTGTAAACCCCTTCAACTCCTTGGGGGCCTTTCTGTAGCTGCTCCATTGGGGACCCTGTGTTCAGTCCAATGGTTGTCTGAGAGCATCCACCTCTGTATTTGTCAGGTACTGACAGAACCTCTCAGGAGACAGCTATGTCAGACTCCTGTCGGCAAGCACTTGTTGGCATCCATAGTAGTGTCTGGGTTTGGGATCTGTATGTGGGATGAATCCCCAAGTGGGGTCTGGTTTGTTTGTTTTGAGATAGGGTTTCTCCATGTAGCCCTGGCTGTCCTGCAGCTTGCTCTGTAGACCAGACTGTACTCACACTCAAATATCTATCTGCCTCTGCCTCTTGAGTGCTGAGATTCAACGTGTATGTCACCACCACTGGGCAGACTGTTTTCTTGTGTTTTTTAAATATTTTTCTCATCTGTACATTTTAGGCTTTCTTTTCTTTTTCTACATTCCTAAGGCAAAAAGGCTCTTTGATTTGAAAAGTACTTTTATTTTGGTATTATATATTAAAAATTAATGTTACTATATTATTTTTTTATTTTCATTTAAAGACACAGTACTTTGTCTTTGTTCTTTTGAGCCTGAAATTCTTTAGAAATGCTTATGCATTGTTCAGGGATGCAAGAATTTTCCGGGGATATTGTTGGATTGTTCACTTTATTTCTATCATATGTACATAATTTATTTTCTAGTAAAATAATCCTTGAAATCCTAACATATTTTAAGTAAAAGATATCTTTGGCTATGAATTATGAGCCCAGCATTTTATAGTTTTGTCTCATTTTGCTTTGTTTGGACATTTTTTTGGTATTATTGGTCTTTGTTTATTTTCGTTTCAATTTTTATATTATTTTTGTAGAAGTTTGGCCTGATTCTCCCTTCTAGCCCAGGCTATCAGAAATAAGACTCAGATTCAAAATATATTTACATATATATTGGACATGTAACTAGGTTCTTCTCTGACCAGATCATAACTTAAATTAACCCATTTATTCTATTCTACATTCTTCCTCATGGTTGGCTGCTTGTGCTCTGGTACCATGTAACAATCTGGTCACATCTTCTGGTGCAAACCTCCCCTGCTGAGCTCAATTCCAGATTTCTTTCTGCCTCCCAGATGTTCCCACTTCTATTCTATCTTTTCCTATAGGCCATAGGTTTTTTTTTTAATTGACAGGTGATGCATCCATACAATACACAAGATATTCTCTATACATTTTTGTTGTTGTATCTGAGAGTCATTTTTCTTTTAAAACATTTAAAAATAAATATCATTTTCTCCTTCCACTGAACCCCTTCCATGTCCTCTCCCAATATTCTGTAGTTTGGGATATTCATCTAGTACTATGGGAATACATATAGTGAATGATTTTTTTTTTTTACCAGATGTGTATGGTTTCTTGTTTCTTTTGTTTGTTTGGTTTTTGTTGTTCTAGTTTGCTTTAAAGAAGGGAGAGAAACACAACACAAAGTTTGAATAGGGAGATTGAGAGGATCTGGAAGGAACTGGGGAGGGAAAATCCTAATAAAAATATATTACATGAAAATTTCTTCAATAAAAATATATCATTTATACAAATTTCTATTTTTATTCAGAACATTAAGTATTTATGTTTGAGTTAGTCTGTCTTTGAATGGAGCATATGACATCATGAATTCAGTTATTCTGGTAGCTAGTTAGCTTGAAACAAAAATCCATTTTGTTTCACTGCAGAAGAATGAGTCCCTTTTGAAGGAAGTGTATGTGTATGTGTGCGTGTGTATGTATGCATGAATGAATGAATGTGTAGATATTTGTATTGTATATTAAAATCTTTTTTCCCTTTTAAAATCTTAAAATTAAAATGTAGTTATATCATTTTCCTTCCTTCCCCCAGCCCCTCCCAAATTCTTTAGTTTGTGATATTGATCTTGTGCTTATGGATAAAGATATAGTGAATGATTTTATCTTACTAGATCCACGACAGCAGAGATGGCTAGGCAGTTGAGTATCCCCCTGGCGAAGCTAGTAAAATATTCCCTTTATATGTCCAACTACAGTGTAAATTAAACATGGCAATGCAGCCTGAAACATAAGCTTTCTTTTTAAAATTCTCATGGAAGATTCAAAATTTTTAGCAAATCATCAGAGAAGCAGTCTTTATTAAGAATATTGTGAATGGCCGAGTGGTGGTGGCGCATGACTGTAATCCCAGCACTTGGGAGGCAGAGGCAGGTGGATTTCTGAGTTTGAGGCCAGCCTGGTCTGCAGAGTGAGTTCCAGGACAGCCAGGGCTACAGAGAAACCCTGTCTGAAAAAAACAAAACAAAAACAAACAAACAAAACCCAAAACAAACCAAAAAGAATATTGTGAATGAATAACCTCAATAACACTAAGGATAAGATTTTGGTACATTTGGTAAGGTTTTCTGATAACTCTAGGCTCACACATATTTAGCAGAGCTGATAAACTCTTGCTAATATGATGAGAAAATACAAACTGTATGTTTTATTATGTCTTTTTTATTATTTGGGCATCATATTTTCATCATAGGAGTAGTTTGTTATGTTGACTTCATTCTTCATTTATACATTGTATCAAATGTATGTATGTAAGTAAAGTTAAAAAAACATGATACTTTGTATTAGGAAAAACTTTTCTAATTTTCAGAGACTGACTATGGTGGCTAACCTCAATTGTCAACATGGTGGAGTACTGCTGATAAGGACAGCCTTGATTAAATTGCTTGGACTGAGAAGACCCTCCACTTTGGGTGGCACCATTCTCTAGGCTGAGAACCTGAACTATAGTGAAAAGGAGAACATGAACTGAGTGACCATAAGCACTCATCACTTTCTGCCTTCTGATTGTGTGTGCAGTGTGACCAACCACTTCAGGCTCATGCCACCTTGATTTCCTTTCACCATGAACTGTCCCTGTGCCCTCAAGCTATGAATGAAATAAAACCTACTTTTCTTTAAATTGCTTTTGTCCTGATTTTTTAAAAACGTAACAGCAATTGATAAATCAAGTATGACACAAATTTTAATCCATACACTTAGATATATAGAGTTCATGATTCTTGTAGAACCCAGACTTAGTTCATTGGGGCTACTTTGATGGCAAGCAGGCACAGTGTTCTCAGCCATTTCTACTTGGTTGATGCTAATTTTATTAAGGCAGGTAATGTAATCCAGACTATCTTTGATTCTGTATAAACCTTCTTGCTTTGACTTCCCAAATGCTGGGGCTTTAGGCATGAGTGTGTCTAGATGGTTAGTGTTACTCTTTGAACCAAAGGAGACTTCTGCATTGAAGTGTGAAAAATGATTGACCATGAAGGCCCAGCTGCTGCTGCTGCTGCTGCTGCTGCTGCTGCTGCTGCTGCTGCTGCTGCTGCTGCTCAGAAGCTGTTTGTCTGCCCAGCATCCCAGCCATGGTTATAGGTTAAAGGAAAGCAGTGCTACTTGCAAATCATAATTTGTTAATGATAATCTCAGTTGTTATGGCCTAAATCTGAAATGGCTCTCCTAGGCTCATGCGTTTGAACCCTCACCTGCTAGCTGATGTTTGTTTGGAGAAGTTATAGAGTATGGAGATCTGTGCCCAACTAGAAGACACAGGCAACTGCAGCCTCTAGGGAAGGGAGTTTCCACCTTCTGTTTCAGTCTGGTCCTCTTTATCCCCTTGGCCAAGGTGTGAAGACCTGATGCCCTCACACTCCCTCACCCCTTCCTGTATGTACTAAGCCTTTCCTCTTCTTGTCCCTTCCTACCTTTGCTTCTTAGGACACTGTTCTCAGATACTGTGGTTCAATAAATATTTCCTTCTTAAGTTGTTTCTATCAGACACTCTGTAACCATGATGCAGATGTGATGCTTATAAAAGGTACTTCTAACTCAAATGGAGCGGTTGTTAAGGGGGAGGGCAGCCATTTAATTATATTACTTTTGAAGTTCTAGGGCTGGGTCACAGGATCTCAGATCTCACAAGCTTCTCTACCAACGTATACCCATAGTCCTCAAATCATTTGTTTTAATTTAGACAAAACTGTCCATCTTTTTTCTTTATTTTGTACTTGCTGAAGATTTTCTCAATGTATTTCCTGATCAGCACTGTGAACTTTCCCCTTATTTCCTCAAGATAATGTAATATGTTGAGCTCATATTTATTATTAATTTAACTAATATCTCCTGTCAATTTGCCATGGATCACTAAAAACAATCTGTGTTTTATTTCTGCCAATTCATTTTATCACAGTGCCTGATAATCTGTTCTCCTTTTAGTTTCCACATAACATTTTAGAAAATCTTTAAAGCCTTATTAAAAAGGAGAGATAACGGGTCTCTAATTTTCCTTATCCTTTAAGCTTGTTATTCTCTGGAAGAAATTAAATACAGCACAGTGCCCCACATAGACAGTTATAAATTACTTAAGCCTATCTTCACTCATGCAATTAATCTTGCTCTTATGGAAGAAACCCACTGGGAAATTCTTGAGTTGCTCTAATATTTCTAAGAAATAATATGCAGAAACAAAACTCTGAAATTTACAGCAAATGTACAAGTAAAATTTGAAAATACTACTTTTCTCCCAATCTTAAATGTGAGCTAACCTGGCTAGTACATATTAACTTAGACTTAGCAGCTGAAAGGGATAGGTTTATTTTCTTTTGTAGAAAGGTATACTTTTTGCATATTTATAAAAATCATTTCATGGGAAATAAAAGAATTTTTTTTCTGTTCCATTGCTTTTTGTTTGTCTGGACAATGAAGGAAGATAATATAAACATATTCATGTAGACTTTACCACTTCTACTGTTAACCAAGCTTCTTCATTCTTGATGGAGAGACCATTATGTCTGGCAAAGCTATGGCCATAGAGAAAGTAGCATTATTGGGAATTATCATGCAGTTTCTGGTGTTTATATTAAGTGTATATATAATATTAAGTTATATTACTAGAAGTTTAAGTATTTAAAGTTTCCTAGTTTGACAAAATTCTTTGATTTCTGTTTATTAGGCTTTCTTTTCTCATTTGTCCCTAGTATTCCCCCACTTGATTACAAGGCTTACAATTTTAAGAAACATTTTCATGTATTCTAAACTTGAGTTTTTTTCTGTAAGCTCTACAGCTGTTTGATCCTGTGGTTCAGTGATTAACAATTTCTTTATATTATATCATTCTTCTGATTTTTATTTTGATTCAACTGTATTTGCTATATTATGGCAAAATATATTTTGATCTGTGGTTCTGTATTCCTAGAGGAGATTGTGAAGGTACGATTTACTTCCAGATCTGTGGGTTTCTTTTTTTTTTTTTGTATTGTCATATACATATCTTTCTGTTTACTATATTTTCTCAGAATTTTATAGTTTTCATCTTTCATAAGATGTTATTCAAGAGAATCTAGAGGTAGCTGTTCATACCTGTTAGAATTATGATTTGGGTGCTGGCAAGATTGTTCAGTGACACAAATTCACTGCAGGGTTGTATGCATTTGTACTCTTACCCTTTCACAGTGAGATGGAACTGAAGTCAGAAGAATCCCTGGAAGCTGGAACTAGCATATATAGATAGTTGTGAACAGTAAGGAACATTGTCGTAAACCAGGACCAGTATCCTATGATGTCCTCTGACTTCCACGGGATGATATGGGATGCAGGCCCATATTCAGCATACAAACATAACATATACATACAGCACAGTGATTTTATTTTTTATAGTATTCTTTGTCCTTTTAATACTTGTAAAATACAAAGGGGTGGTGCCATTTTAATTTCTGATATTAATAACCTCTGACCTCTCTACATTTTTTCTTTTATTGAAAATATATTTTTCATAAGGTATATCCTGATAAGTGTTCTTCCTTCTGCCCTTCCCAGTTCTGCTTCTCCTCCCGTTCAGATCACCCTTTACCATTTTGGCCTCTCATTAGAAAACAACAAAGCTTCTGAAAGATAATAATAAACTAAAACAAGATAGAACAAAACCAACATCAGAATAGGGAGAAAATCCAAACAAATGAAAAAGAGCCCAAGAAAAGGCATAAGATACAAATATAGATGCAGAGACAAGCTTGTTCACACATTCAGGAATCCCATAAAATATTAAAATGGAATATTGATTTTATCTTAACACACACATATACACACACACATAGGGCTTGTTATTAAAAGAGAAATATATAAATAAAATATAAAAAAAGATTAAATTTTAAACCTTGACAACATCTTATGTAACAACACTCCTCCAAAGATGGCACTGAGTTCCTTTTCTCTTGGCCATCTACTGCTGGGCATGCAGTATACCATTAAGAGTAATCTGTTTTTACAGTTAGATGCCCTTGGAGAAAACTAATTATCATTTGTAAGTGGTTATCAATTGGATATTGGTTTTATGTTAGGGATGGGAGCATGGGTCCACTTTTTTCAGTTCTAGAATCCTATCAAATACAGGTCTGTTCAGGCCCTGTGTATGCTGCCTCAGTCTTTGAGTCCATATGTGCTTTAATGATGCAGATTTACAGGTGCTTATTTTTTTTTGTTCCTCCATATCCTCTGGCTCTTACAGCCTTTCTGTCTTCTGCATGATAGGGTTCCCTGAGCCCTGAGTGGAGAGATTTGATGAAGAAATCTGTTGAATCCATTTGACCCAAAACTTCTGTTTCACTGTGTCTCTAATTTGTGTTTTCCTGATCTGTTCATTGATGAGAATGGGATGTTGAAGTCACCTACAATTATTGTGTAAGGTATAATGTGTGCTTTCAGCTTTAGTAAAGTTTCTATTATTAAGGAGGGTGTTGTGATCATAAAAAGAGAATGAAGTTTATAGAATATGATATATGGTAGTGTGGGGGAAGGGATTGCCCCAGTGGGCCCATGCTGAGGCATCTTCCCCAGAGGGACCAGACACAGGTCAGTATAGTATAGAATAGAGTTTATTCAGGGCAGAGGGTAGGAGTTAAGAGGGTGTTAGAGGCAGTGAAAGGCAGAGACAGAGGGGGAGAGTAGAGAAGTAGAGGCTGGCCATGGCCACCTGGAGAGAAGGGGGAGGGGATGAGAACCCAAGAGGGGCAAGAGAGAGATAAGAAGAGAAGAGCTAAGAGAGAGAGGAGGGGATGAGCAGACCCTTTCATGTCTGTTTTGATGACTTTTGCCTCAAAATCAATTTTATCCTATATTAGAATGGCTACTCCAGGTTGTTTCTTGGAACCATTTGCTTGGAAAATTGTTTTCCAGCCTTTTACTCTGAGGCAGTGTTTGTCTTTGACACTGAGGTGCATTTCCTGTATGCAGCAAAATGCTGGGTCCTGTTTATGTAGCCAGTCTATGACTTTTTATTGGGGAATTGAGTCCATTGATGTTAAGAGATATTAAGGAATAGTGATTGTTGCTTCCTGTTATTTTTTATGTTATTTTTTATGTTTGTGTGTTATCTTTTTTTGGGTTTGTTGAAAGATTACTATCTTGCTTTTTCTAAGGTGTAGTTGCCCTCCTTATATTGGCGTTTTCCATCTATTATTCTTTGTAGGGCTGGACTTGTGTAAAGATGTTGTGCAAATTTGGTTTTATCATAGAATATTTTAGTTTCTCCATATGTGGTGATTGAGAGTTTTGCTAGATACAGTAGTCTGGGCTGGAATTTGTGTTCTCTTAGGGTCTGTATGAGATCTGCCCAGGATCACAAAATGTTTTAATTCCACCTTCAATTAGTTTAGAAAGGTTTTTTATATCTACCATTTTATCTGTACAATTTTGCATGAAATAGTCAATTTTAACGTGTTTGTCTATATATTTCTTGAATTTTATCAGAAATATTTTCCATGTAAATCTTCAATTTTACCTAAAAATGTTTTAATTCCACTTTAAATCAACTTAGAAATATTTTTATACCTACCATTTTATCTGTATAAGCTCCATTATAATCTTCAATTTTAACATGTTTTTCGATGTATTTCTCTTATTTTAACAGAAAGATTTTCCATGTAAATCTTCAACCTTATCAGAAAATGTTTATAATTTCAATTTTAATCACCTTAGGAATAGTTTTATACTTATCTTTATTATATTGATATAAACTTTTCCATGATAATCTTCAATTTTAACATATTTTTCTACATTGTTCTACAATTTTATTAGAAATACTTTCCATGTAAATCCTCAATTCTATCATAAAATGTTTCTATTTTATCTTTTCAATTAATTTAGCAATGTTTTATGTCTATCACTTTAATTTTCCATGAAAGTTGTCAATTTTAATGTGTTTTTCTATATCTCTCTTCTATTTTACTGGAAATATTTTACACATAAATCTTTAATTTTATCATAAAAATATTTTTATGTTTTTTACTTCCTTTTCAATAAAAGAACATGCTTAAAAATGTACAAGCATAAAAAATAAAAGAAAATCCAAAATAAAAAAAAAAAGAAAGAAAGTGGGAAGAGCCTTGAGCATAGGGGCACAGGTGAAAATTTCCTGAAC
This sequence comes from Apodemus agrarius, assembly GCA_964023405.1. Lineage (NCBI taxonomy): Eukaryota > Metazoa > Chordata > Mammalia > Rodentia > Muridae > Apodemus > Apodemus agrarius. The sequence continues at coordinate 59,402,904 of OZ030024.1, read as the reverse complement.
AGAACACCAATAGCTTATACTCTAAGATTAAGAATCAACAAATGGGATCTTGTAAAATTGCAAAGCTTTTGTCCCTTACACTGTCAATAGGACAAAATGGCAATCAACAGCTTGGGAAAAGATCTTTACCAACCCTACATCTGATAGAGGGCTAATATCCAATATATATAAAGAAGTCAAGCATTTAGCCTCCAGAGAACCATATAACCCTATCAAAAACTGGGTAACAGAGCTAAACAAAGAATTCTCAACTGAGAAAATTTGAATGGCTGAGAAGCTCCTAAAAAATGTTCAACTGCCTTAGTCATCAGGGGAATGCAAATCAAAACAACCTCACCCTGAGATTCTACCTTATACCAGTCAGAATGGCTAAGATCAAAACCTCAGGTGACAGCAGATGCTGGGGAGGATGTGAAGAAAGAGGAACACTCCTCCATTGCTGATGGGATTGCAAGCTTGTGCAACCACTCTGAAAATCAGTTTGGTGGTTCTTCAGAAAATTGGACATAGTATTTCCTGAGGACCCAGTTAAACCACTCCTGGGCATATACCCAGAAGATGCTCCAACATACCATAAGGACACATGCTCCACTATGCTCATAGCAGTCTTATTTATAATATCCAGATGCTGGAAAGAACCCAAAAGTTCCTCAACAGAAGAATGGATACATAACATAGATATAGAAATGTAGTACATTTACTCAATAGAGTACTACTCAGCTTTCAAAAACAGTACTTTCATCAAATTCTTAAGCAAATGGATGGAACTAGAGAATATTATCCTGAGTCAGATAACCCAGTTGCAAAAGAGCACATATGGTATGCCCTCACTGACAAGTGGATATTAGCCCAAAAGCTTGGAATAACCAAGATGCAATTCATAGACCACATGAAGTTCTAGAAGAAGGAAACCAAAGTGAGGGTTCTTTGGTTCTTCTTAGAAGGGAAAACAAAATACCCATGGGAGAATATACAGAAACAAAGTATGGAGCAGAGACTGAAGGAAAGACCATCCAGAGACTTCCCCAACTGGGGATCCATCTTACATACAGTCACCAAATCTAGACACTATTGTGAATGCCAACGAGTGCTTGCTGACAGGAGCCTGATACAGCTCTCTCCTGAGAGGATCTGCCAGAACCTGACAAATACAGAGGTGGATGCTCTCAGACAAACCATTGGACTGGGTACAGGGTCCCCAATGGAGGAGCGAGAGAAAGGACTGAAGGAGCTGAAGGGGTTTACAGCCCCAGAGGAGGAAGAAAAATATGAATCCACCAATACCTCCAGAGCTCCCAAATGACTAAACCACTAACCAAAGAGTACACATAGAGGGACCCATTTCTCCAAACACATATATAGCAGAGGTTAGAGGCCTCTCACTGTGATGAGAGGCCCTTTGTCCTGTGAAGGCTAGATGTTCCAGTGTAGGGGAATGCCAGGACAGAGAACCAAGAGTGGGTGGGTTGGTGAGCAGGGGAAGGGGTGATGTTATAGGGTGTTTTTGGAGGGGAAACTAGGAAAGGGGATAACATTTGAAATTTAAATAAAGAAAATGGCAAATAAAAAAAAGAGGCCAAGGTAGGTGGGATATCAAGTCATGTGACTGACTTTTATCTGAGACACTGCCTTAAAATATCTCATACTGTTAAAGTGGAACATTTAAAATTAATAATAGTATCATAGTATCTCAATCATGTTGGTATGGCACAGACACACATAGACACACAGACACGCAGACACACAGACACAAACCAGCTTTTAGAACTAATAAGTTGTTGTCCTAAGTAATCCTTAAAATCCTATGAGCATTATTAACAAAATTATTTTGATATTTGATACATTTATATGATTACTGATATATCCTAAAAAATATATATGTATATGTATATGTATATATATATACATATACATATTTGTGATGACCACATATACAAAGGAAAGACTTTTATCTTTCTATATGCAGTTAATATATTTTATTTTTATTGAGTAAAAATGAGAAAATTTTCTATAAAATTAAAGTCAGTTATGGTATTTTTCTCTTAAATTCTATATTTTATTTCACCAAAGAAGTATGTCTTTTCACCTAAATAATTTTTTCAATCAAATAGTTCCAAATTCCCTCATTTTCTACATTGTAGTATAATTTGGTTCAACCTAGAAAGGTATATAGTAGCAACATAATTTGTACAGATCTATGGCTCAGGGGTTCAGAGATCTAGATGCTCCTGAAAATGACCCAAGTTCAAGTTTCTGCACTTCTGTTCGGGGCATCAGGCAGCTGACTATAACTTCATTTCAGGAGGAAGAAATACCTTCTTCTGGCTTCTGAGGACACCTGAACTTAAGTGCATCCATGAATGTGCACATATGCATATGCATACATACACACACACAGGCACACACACACACACACACACACACACACACACATGCACACACACAGCTTTAAGTAGCAATATGTGCTATATTTCAACTTTTTATTTAATTTCTATCTTAATTATCATTCTTTATTTTTAAGAAATGGGCAGTTTTACTCTTATTTAATAAAGAATTGTCAGCATCTATTTTTTAACAAAATCAGAGTCCTTTTCTTTTTAGACTCAAGGCCATTCTGTTTAATATTTCCTTCCCTTGGTGATCATTGAGACCTTACATTTCAGACTAAAAATTCAAGTTTAAGAACATTTAATTCCTTCAAGCACAGGACTGCTTTTCTTTCACCTTACCTTTTGTAAGGCCTGTATCATCTTTTCACATTGATAAACTAATGTCATCTTCCTCTTCAAATTTACTAATGAACATTAACATATATTAGATGAAAGTGGTGTGGCAAACATCTACGACGGTGGCAGGAAGTGTAGGTGTGTAGAAGAGGCCACGGGCTCTGAGTCCCACAGGTCACATCACACCATGGCATCAAGTAAAAATCCTTCTCAGCTGACCACGGCCATGTCCGTGGATTAGCAACTTAATGCATATGTGATATTGCCAAATAGAAGAAATTTTCATACTCCATTGCCATTGTACTTAAGCTGTAATCTTAGGGTCATAATTTGGTATATAGGTATTGTACTGTGAATTTCCACTTAGAAAGTGGCAGTCTAGTGTTCACCAGTGCTTAGATTTTAGTGTAGGCTTTTTTTTTTTTTTTTTTTTTTTTTGCTTAAAACTGAAGCAATTCCCTTTATGAAAAAGGAAATGCTTTATTAAGTATGATAAGAATAATCTTATCAAAGTTACTATGTGTTATTATTTTATAGTAGTATTTATTGGGCCAGGTTCTCTGTTTCCAGACTGATTTTGAACACACTCTGTAGCTGAGGCTGACTTCAAGCCTGTACTAATGCCCCTGCCTCTGCACAAGTCCTGGGATTATAAAAGAGAGCCACTACACCTGGATTTGGACACAGTTTCAAACTGAAGGAATTAGAATGAAGTAACTTATGTGGAATTTGGTCCCTTTTTGTTAGGCAGCAGAGATTACTCAGACTCATCCTGTTAGCATTCTGTCTAAGCTCCACCCCACAGTTACCTGGCAATAGCCAGGCAGGCCTGACCCACAATAGAAGGGCCTGCTTGCCCCTCCTCCCTCTCTTGATCTCTTGCTCTTCCTTCTCTTTCCTGCTCTGTCCCCTCTCCTCTTTCCCAGGTGCTCATGGCTAGCTCTACTCCTCCCCCTTCCCTTCCCTTCCCTCCACTCCCCTCCCCTCTCCTCCCCTTCCCTCAAGCTTCCCTTCCCTCCTTCTCCTTTTTCTCCTCTTCTCTTCTCCCTTTCCCTCTCGCTCTCGCTCTTGCTCGCCCTCACCCCCCATTCTCTCTCTCTCTCTCCCTCTCCCCCTCATTCTCTCTCTCTCTCTCTCTCTCTCTCTCTCTCTCTCTCTCTCTCTCTCTCTCTCTCTCTCTCTCTCTCTCTCTCCCTCCTTTCCCTGCTGCTACTACCCTCTTCACACCCTTCCCCATGCCCTCCCCATGTCAGGGGGAAGAGATACCTCAACATGGACCCGCTGAGACATCCCATTCCCCAACAGCACACACCCATTCCTCACTCTACCTCCATAGAACAAATCTCTCCTCTGTCTTTTTATAAACTCATCAATTCCTCTCCCCCTCCTCATGGTTTCAAGAGGTAACTGCAGTTTATTCTGCCTTCTTCTCTGTGCATCGCGGATCCTTTCAGGAGTTGCGATTTAGACAGTTTTCTGTGCTGTCACTTTCCTTGCTTACCCCCCTTCGTACTTGGAAATGCATCTACTGCATTAGAGCTCCTTGCTCAACTTCTTGAAGAAGCCTGACTCTAGCTTGGCTGAAGGAAACAGGGTTTCCCCCTCTTCTTTCTAAGGGTCTGCTCTTGTTCTTTCCCCCCCTCTATTTGCCTTCCGTTCATCGATGAAAAAGGGAAATAGAGAATAATTTGACTATTGTGTATGAATACATATCTGCACACAGGAGAATATTTTAAGCTTTAAATTTAGTTTTGTTAGGAGGGCATAGTTCTGGACTTTATATTTTGAAAAGAGAAGTGTAAGGGTCACGGTACTTCACTTACACTAACAAGATGAAATAACATTCTAAATCTCAGTGTCCTGAGATTTGACTTCTGGCCCCCCCCCCCAATGCACACTCACTTGCTCATTCACATGCATACTTTTATATACACAAAAACACATGCACACACAAGAAGCCAAAAATAATTATAAAAAATCATGACATCTAAATGCTAATTCAGTTTTCATTATTATTGGAAAAGCACAAAATGAAAACTATGAATGTAGATTTCAGATATCTATCAGATATACAGATTAACAGATAGATATGATGCTATAACTTGCATAAAATTTAATCCAGTATTTTTAGGAGGATAATATCATTACCTGGGGATAAACTGTTTACTTTTTTAAAGACTATTTGAGTTAAGGTTTAGTCAGAAGCCAAATATTACCCAAGAAATTGTGTAAAAAAACATGACACGATGAATTATTAATGCTTGAGAGGAACTGGATTAATTATAGAGTATGTATTCATCTAATAGGGACTAATAACTCTAAATAATTGAGTAAAGCATATATGGTGAGAGAAACAGGATTTATGATATGGAATTTGTAATTTAATACTGTTAATTGTGTATTTTAATTATTGTGTAGCCTTGGCAATCACTGCTCTAATATGATAGATAGGATCTGAACATAGTTATGGCAGATCTCTAGATTTTTGTCATGACTATATGAAGAATATGATTTTCATTAAAGTGATTCAGATGCAGGTCAATCCATGTTATGATTATAATGCTCCACACTAAAACAGTTAAGTAGTTTTTACTTTTTATCTTTTACAACAAATATGTAAGACATGAAACGTGTAAAAATTAAAAAAAAATTCTCTCTCCCCCCCCTCTCTTACAGATAGTCAAGGAAAATATTCTGAAGTAATCAAAAAGTCCAATGCTATTGAACTATTATTTACACTCTATCCTCCTCAAGGTGCCAGAGTGAACATTACTACAAGACTGCGGTCCACGTGGCTGCGACCCTTGGTGGATGGGGAAGAAGGCTATAAGTACATAGGTAAGGTGCTTGCTTTATTTCTGATGAAAAGGAAGACGTGTGGTCTCCTTCTCTATAGCTCTCACCACCACCTAGATGATGGCGAGTTACACATGCCCACGTGCCATGTCCTCTTTACTTCCTAGGCTCCGTGTCTACAGTTTTAAAAGGGGTATTTTGTGCTTTTGTGCCCTCACTAGTGTAGTAGAATCCCACTGTGCTAAAGTATTTGGATGGTGGACATTTTGGCTGTTTTGACTTTGAATGAATCATGTAAGTCCTCTGTGTACATCCATCCACATGCTGCGCTATACGTAGACACAGTCATACTTTTCTCTTGGCCATGGGGTTCCAGTGAGGATCTTGCCATTGCATGTCTCCCCCCAGTAGAGATGAAAATTGCTGTTTTCCATGGATGTTTTATCAATTATTCTGATCAGTGTTTCTATGTTTAGCAAGTGCAACAAACACTTATTTACTAGTATCCCTTTATACTTCTAATTCACATTTTCAAAGTATCTCATCATATTTGGACTCTTTGTATTTGCAATTTTAATTTTTCTATGGTGATGTCTCTTCCAGTATCTTGGCCATTTTTGTATTGTTTGGAATATTGTCAAGTTGTAAGCTTTGTAGATATTTTTGGACAAAAAGCCTGCATTGCATACATGTTTAAATTCATGTTTCATCTCTTAAATAGCATCCTTTGAAGATATTTTATTTGGTGAGGACCAAAGGACCATTGCATTTCTTTATAACTTATACTTTTTCTGTCATTTTTAGGAAATCCTGTCTGAACTTGTGGTTATAAAGGTGTTCTTTATAAAAATTTCAGCTTAAGGGTTTATGTATTAGTACATAAATAATTTTAAGTAAATTTTTGTCTGTAGCTCAAATTGTAAATTAAACTTTTAAATTGCATTTTATCTCTAAATTTTCCAACAGTATTTACTGAGAAAATTGTTTTATGAATTAGCTCTGCATTTTGGTTCAAGTCAAATAAATAAAGTGAATGAAATATGTTTGGTACCATTAGTTGCAAAGGATATCAACATTAGAACTGTAGTGAACCAATACTACTTACCAATTGAGAAGAATAAAACACCTTTGATATTAAACCTGCCAGAGTGATGTGTGGCAAAGGCATGGGGTGTACACTGTTGGTGAAAATTCAAGTGAATCACCTTGGAAACATTTACAAATGTTGCTATAATGTTATTAAGTATGTTCATCCACTCAATTCAGGCATCTTCTCTACGTGATTGCTGAGGATAAAGAAAATAAAATTTTACATGTAATTTAAGATAAAGTGAAATTAAGAAGTGGTTTCTTTGTGTTTTGATATTATAATTATATCATTTTACCTTCTTTTTCCTCTTTCCAAATCTTCCCAATTAACCTTGCTTTCTTTCAAGTTAATGCTTTTTTCTTTAATTGTTTTTGTTATGATAAGAAGAAAAAGTGATATAAGAGTATGTTCTATGGTGATGTGGGGGAAGGGAGTGCAACAGCGGGCCCATGACGAGGCATCCCTTTCCCCTGAGGAACCAGACACAGGATGGTATAGTATAGAATAGAGTTTATTTAGGGCATGGGGAGGGGAGTTAAGAGAGTAGTAGAGGCAGAGAAAGGCAGAGAGAAGGAGAGAGTAGAGAAGTAAAGACCAGCCATGACCATGTCGACAGAGGGGTGGGGAGGGAAGAAGGGAAGAGCCCAAGAGGGCAAGAGAGGCAAGAGTAAGAAGATAAGAGAATAAGGAAGTAAGAGAGAGAGGAGGGCAAGCACCCCCTTTTATAAGGGGTCAGGCCTACTTGGCTGTTGCCAGGTAACTGTGGGGTGGAGCTTAGACAGAATCCTAACGGTTTTTACACAGATATGTGAAATAAGTTTATATAAAACCTTACATATATGGATGTATATACCAGCATCATTTATAATTTGTAAAATCTGGAAACAACATAAATAGCCTTTAGTTGGCGAATGGGCAAACAGCATTACATGTCGTATATAATGATACTCATAAATAAGTAGGAATAGACTGGGGCTCAGCAGGATGATGTGGAGGAATCTCCAACAAGTCCTGATAGACAAGGAAGCCCGATTCAGGGGCAAGGTATTGTATGTCGCCGTTGAATGGCAGTTTGGAAAAGGAGAAATGATGCAACAGAAAGCAAGTGGAGCTGAATATTTGCGGCAGAGTTCCAGTGTGAAGAAGCTGCAAGAGGGGCTTCTCAGAGCCATGGGCCAGCTCTGCATTTTGATCAGAGTATTTAAGCCTGTCTTACAGCTACACACAGGTCAATCCCCCCACCTATAAACTATACACTAAACCTAGACACTTGTGCTATAGACACAGTAAAAAAATAGTCTGTAGAGAGGATTTTGAATATCCCACAGTTCTGTTAAAGGCATACTTCAGTTCTTAAGTCAATAGGGAATTGTACATCAGTCTGCAATGGGGAATTAATGTCCAGTCCTAAATTGCTAATATTAGAAGTCAGGCCATCCCAGATGTTAGCAGGGATTGCAATCACTTGAAATTCAGCATTCTCCTCATGCAAAATTGAATTACCAGTCTTCACAATTTACCCGCCACTCTCTAAAAATGTTAACCCACACTGCCCCCTTCAGCACAGACAGACACTGCTATTTACCTGTCTAACAGGAGAGACTCAGATGACCAACTAACAGGTACATAGAAGAAATATGTTGTGATATGTAGATGTAGAATGCTTAGAAATATAAAAGAAAATAAACCCTTACCTCTAGTGCAATAATTGAGAATATGGATAAATGACATAATTCTGCTGAATGAAAAAAAGCCAGATAAGGGGGCTAGATATTGTGTCAATCTGATGGTACTCAATTTGAGAAAATGTCGAGTTAGGCGCTGAAGGAGACTGAGACTTTTTTTAATTGGTTCTTTATATACATTTCAAATGTTTTTCCCTTTCTAGGTCTCCTCTTCAGTATTCCCCAATCCCATTCCCCCTGCACCTGCCTCTATGGGGGTGCTCCCCACCCACCCATCTACTCCAGTTTCACCTTCCTGACATTTCCCTACATTGGGGCATGGAACATCCTCAGGCCCAAGGGCCTCTTCTCCCAGTGATGTCCAACAAGGCCATCCTCTGCCACAAAAGCAGAAGGAACTGTAGGACCCTCCAGGTGTATTCTTGGTGGTCCAGCTTCAGGAGCTCTGTGGGGTCTGGCCTGTGGACACTGTTGCTCCCTCCATGGGGTTGCAAACCCCCTCAGCTCCTTCAGTCCCTTCTCCAACTCCTCCATTGGTAACCCTGACTCCAATGGTTGGCTGCTAGCATCCATTTCTGTATTTGTCAGACTCTGGCAGAGCCTCTCAGGAGACAGCCACATCAGGCTCCTGTCAGCAAGCACTTGTTGGCATCCACAATAGCATCTGGGTTTGTTGATTGTATATGGGATGGATCCTCAGGTGAGCAGACTTCTTAGGAGAGCAAGTTAGCAGTGGGAGCTAAGATAATGGATGAATCAGGTAAGGACGGTGGGAGTGTTTTGGATTTTGACTTGTGTAATTTTTCTATGAGTAAACTGTCAAAAATCCATCACACTGAACACTTTAAATACATGCAATTATTGTTTAATGTCTACATCTCAGTAAAATTATAAAAGAAAATATGAAGATATACTTAAAGAATGAAAATATTAAACTTTTATTTTGGAAATATTTTTAAGAGATTCCTGTCCGTGCAAGTGTTTAGGCTTGCATAATAAACATTGTAGACTAAGTTGAGAGTTGGTCTGGAGGTTGTGACTCACTTGTAGAGCACCCACTGTGTGTAGGAGCCATTATTTCAGTCTCCAGCATGACCAAACAAGTAAGTCACATCTCTTTGGAGCTGACTTCATCAGACTGATATATAGGAACACATATTGATGTGCTCAGTTCAAGACATTCTAGCGGAAAAAGAGGGGAAGAAATATTTTTACAAAGATGAGAAGCATTTAGTTTGAAGGAATATGGTTTTGTAAATTAATCAATACTATGGTTCCCATTTATTTTATCTTTGTAATCTTCCATCTAAGATTACTAGAACTTGATCTGTTTTAGGCTAAACTTTTGATTTCACTGTGTAGAGCCAGCTTAACTGATACTTTGTCACAGTAAACAAAAAGGAAACATAACAGAGGCTTATGCCCTTTGTTGAGGACTCTTTCATTAAGTTTCTAGTCTAATTTTTCCCTCCACCATTTTGGGGAAATGAACAAAGCTTAGCATCATTTTGAATTATAGTTGTTATTAAATTGACCAACAAGGGAATTGAAGCATTTCCCTGAAAAGACATCAGTTTATTTCAGAAATGCTTCCTGAATCTGAGTAGTTCCTTAGCTATAAATACTTGAGGAGAGATAGAATTGCAAATTTCTGTTGTGCTCCCATATTAGTACTCTGCAGTGTGAGCACTTGTGTTTATTGATTTCAATCTATAGGTTCACTGATGTGCTATTACCAGGACCGAGGAACAGTTAACATAGGTCTGAGAGCTGTATAAATGCCTTGGGTAGCTAACAGATTATTCAGACCTATGCCTTCCATGAAGAGTCCCCTTTCTATCTGTATTTTTAGCACCATATTTCATAATTTAAAAGTGGTTAAATATAATGACTGCTGAATATATTTGAAATAATTATAATTTGCTTAATTTGCACAAATAATTTTTTCTAATGGTAATTTTTATAATCTTAGACTATGTAGAAAAGAGTCTTCAATTTTTAAAGGATTTTTATCTTACTAAACATATTTAGCAGCACTATTTGGGGAAGTTTTTTTTTTAACCGTCTGGTTATTTTTCATGATAAGCCGTCTGCTCCTCAGCTACCTGACCCTCTGACTGAGCTCATCCTCACGTTTGCTCCAGTTCCTGCTCTTCCTCTCACACACAGGCAGGCAAACCTTGTTCTAAATTACATTTGTTGTGTGTGTCTTTAATTAGCTTTTAGTCTGGCTGGTATAGATTATATTACAGAATACCTTACTCCTTTAATTCATAAAGTTTGAATGGGAGTTGCCTTAAAGTATCTCAAAACCAACACCATTAAAGTGAAATCACATTATTGTATGATTATAAGGTTTCTTTCTAATTAGTTCAGACCATGAAAAATGTACATAGATCTTAAGGACTACTACTTGCAAATATGTCATTTACGATATTTCACATAATAAATTCTACATACGATTATAACATACATGTTATTTATATTATATGGTCATCATTAAAATTTATTTCTTGACCTAATCCCTCCTTTGTGACCCATTTTAAAAGTATGTATTGGGGAAGCGTGAGGGGGTAGGAAGGGGAAAGGCAGTATGGACTTGAATCAGACTATATTGCATACATGTATGAAATTCTCTAAGAAATAATAAAATAGCTCCCTAAACAAAATTTACAAAGGATATTTTTATAGTATTTACCTTATTTCAGTGTCTTTCAGTAAAATTTGACATTTATTAAACAGATAGGAATTTATTCCATTTTTAAAGATAGTCATCCCTCGATAGTATGTTTGGTATTTGGGTATCTTTCTCAAACTTTTCATTTAACTTCATAAGTACCCAAACTTTCTTTTTCTTATACTCTTTATTGAAGACATGTTTTTTTTAAATATCCATAAAATAGAGCTTTGCATAGGGCATTAAGACTCCTGTAAAATATGTCATTTCAAATAACCTTAGGACCCCCCACTCCCAGTTCTCAATGTGTTTTGGGTTTTCTTTCAAGTACTTTTCATATTTTTTCATGTCTTACATGTGATTGAGTTTGGAGTAAGATACTATTATTAAAAGAGTTCTGATTTATTTTAAAGCAATTTTAGATTCTACTAGTCCTTTGTAATTTGGGACCATGTAAGTGATTCTAAATGCACACCTCAACACTTAAGTTGGATTTCTATCCTTTATTTTATAATTTTGTAAAATTTCTATGTGACAATATAATTTCTATGCATTTTATTTTATCTTTTAATTTTGATATCCTGACCCATCCTGATTTTAGATGATCTCTGAAAATATATACATGTTTTACTCTTGTTAAAAGTAAGATAAGTTTTGAGAACATTCTTTGAAGTAAACTAAAAAATTATTATAAAATTTTAAAATTTTGATCTTAAAGAACAAATATGTATAGAATAAGTCATTTATTTCTTCTTAAGTATAAAAAATAAGCTACTAACATTTAGAAGCATTTAAATATATGGTTTAAATATATGGTTTGCTGAATGTCATGCTGAGCCTATATAATATCTACTCGACTGGAGATGGATAAGATAGTCACTGTAAAATATATTTTAGACTAAGTTGGACTTAAAATGTTGTTAGTGTATACACCAACTTATCTTCTTTATCAAGCACATGCTTCCCAGAGGCACCACTGTGGTGTTTTTTTAGTTTTACGATTTACTATGTTAATAGTAATGCGTGGATACCTTTTCACCTTAAGTACAATTGCTGATGGGAATGTGTTTGCATTCAGCTGTTAAACCCCTCAGCATTTGACGTCCTCCAGACAGCCCAGCCTCAAGCTCTTTGGAAGCAAACTCTGCTGCCCCCAGCTAAAGTGTCCCTGTGTGTTCAAGTTTTTAAAATATTCTATGTGAATTCCCCACACCCTTTTTGACCTTGGATGTAAATGAGAAAATCAGAGATTTATCTCCTACCCACATCAAATCAAACTAAATGGGTGGCATTATATGAAGAAGAAAACCAGGCTTTATCAAGTTTGTATGATAAAGGAAGTGTGAGCCACAGAGGACCACTGATTTGCCTTACACTACTTCACCACTCAACTTTTAAAATGGAAACTGAAGGATGTTGTATTACAAATTCTGTATCCTTAATGACTATGAGCTGTCTGCTATGTGGTTGGCAGTGAAGTTTGAGAAGCCACTTTATCTTAGTGGCCACTCTAGTCAAAAGCACTGTCAAGGATTTTGCACATGTGGGCTGAGCCTGTTATTGATCCAAGTCCTATTATTGATTCAAGGTCAGGCAGAATGTGTCTGTATAAAGAACTTCACAAAAACCTTGGATAAGCATTCAGAAATTATAAAAGTGGCACCTAACTTTCTCTTTCTAAGTGGACAATGAATTCAAATTCGTGTTTTCGTGTTGGATATTCAAAGCTGGGTGCCAATTTTTATTCCTTTCCCTAAATTACTTCTAAGATCACGCTACTATATGGCTATAATATAATTGTAATATCATGGCAGAGTAAAGAAATTTTGTATAAGTTTTAAGATAAAAATATGACTAGGAGGTCAACTCTGTATTATAGGTACTTTTCTTAGTTTTTGACTTATGCTGCACAGTGTCTCTGAGAAATCTGCATTTGACATTCTATTTGGTTTGGAAGAAGAACCCATGAGAAATTTCCAAGTATTCATCGTTTTGTGAGGTCCTCTCATATTGTGTGGAGAATGGACTGTTACTAACTGTCTATAGTAGAAAGAACAGTCTATCACTCCTGAAGCAAAAACCTAAACCGTGTTCTGGCTTCTGTTTTGCAATCTCTTGGATAAATTGTTCTGAGTAAAACATATTTGCCCATCTGTGAGGTTACTCTAGCATCCCCGTTGAAGATGGACCGAGCTCTGCTTATAGGCCATTAGACAATGCAGTCTATAGTCAGTCACCAGTCCTCTGGGACTGAAAGCTCCAGCCCAAGCATGGTTGTAACCTCCTGAGACCCTTCACTGCAGCCGAGAACCACTCTAAGGTCCCCACTTCCTAGGAACCATGAGAGGTGTATGTATATTTAAGGTTCTCCTTTAGGGTAGTTTGCTGTGAGGCAGCTGAAAGTGGTATGGTGAAAGTCCATGAATGGATCATTTATAAATGTGAGATGAATTTTAAACTGTTTCGGGTGTTGTTTGACTATAGCAATCAAGATTGTTTAAAGGGGCTTAAACAGAAGCTTGTGACTAGAGTTGCAAGAAGTTATATGTATGTGAACATTTGGGTTTTTTTGATACAATTTTGTGTTTATTCTCTCTGAAGGAATTAGCAGAATATATGCAGTATTGATCTAATAGTTTAAGCATTATTTCACAAGCATTTTCTATTAAAGTAATTTTTATTCCTTTCCCTAAATTACTTCTAAGATCACTCTACTATATGGCTATAATATAATTGTAATATCATGGCAGAGTAAAGAAATTTTTTTTAAGTTTTAAGATAAAAAATATGACTAGGAGGTCAACTCTGTATTATAGGTACTTTTCTTAGTTTTTTTACTTCATTTCTTCAGAAGTTTTATATAGCTGCAGAATATTGAAGCCTCGAAAAGGTGATTGCATCTTATTATACCCAGTTCTCTAGTTACTCCTATAGAGAGCTACTTAACAGATATTAGAACTGTATTTTAATTAAGGATCTCAAGACACAGAGGCTACGTGGCTTGTATAATATTATGTCTTTAATTGTAATTGAGCTAAGGCCTCAAATTCATCTCTATTAGGCTCATTACTCTTAGCCCTTGGTTCTATAAATGTTTTGCTTTTCATGCAAAGTGACTTATGTAGCATTTGTTTATGGATGAATTGTGAATTTATTTTTTGTTTTGATAAAAGATAAATGAGAGTGGCTGGTTTTGTCCTTTGTACTTTCTCTGAAGAAAAATTTGCAAGAATTCTCTTCTCCCATCTTGGGAAGTGGAGTGTGGTCAAAGGCTAGAGCATTTTACCACTGCAAAATCTCTCACTGTCTGTGGGCATACTGGATTTCAATTTGAGTAAATCTCTTAACATGAATAATTTTTGCTCTCAAAATTGGCTGCACTTGCTTATTTTAGTTTCATTTCTTCCATTTTCCAACTATTCATGTCTCAAGAAGGAAATGGTATTTTCTCTTGGAATCTCATGTGAATCAAAAACTGATTCTTACTACATGTAAGCTTTAAGTAGAAATCATTTCATATTGCTTGAAGAGAACACTTGTTCTCCCTTCCCCCAAGACTGCAGCATAATAAAGTAAAAATGTTTTCACAATACTTTGGAATTTTTGTAATTGTCCTCTGTATTGTTTGACTGTCAGTTAAATTAGAACATTTGATAATTGCAGGGAGCTGATAAGACTTTCTATTACAGGGATGTCATTATGTTAATCTCAGTTCAAATATAGTTTGCCTAAATCCTGTTTTGATTATATAATATTAGAATAAATTAACCTATTAAGTGAGCATACCTGGAGGGCATAGAATATTTTAAATGTGTTTAAAATTAACTGTAATTTAAACAAGTTGGTAAATCTTTTATTAAAACCATAGCTGTCTTTTCTCCTTAAATCCCTTTAAAATTTAAAGCATAGATACTTAGATATCCACATCCATATTTTAGTTGTAAAATTCACACAATGAGTAAGGATTATTTAGATCTTATTGTTTGTTTATCATGTAAAGATAGTTATGAATTTTTAAGAATGTAGGGTCTCCCAGGTTTCATTTTCTATGCAAACACCTGGATACTGGAATTTTTGAATAAATCAACTGGCAGCTGCTTCTACAAACACATTTTTTTTGAAAATGTAAGCTTGTTTTGTTTTTTGTGTAAGAATAATAAATGTCTTCCAACAACTGTAACTCCATTCCCTTATATATGAGTGGGAAAGGCTTATTGGCCATCTTATGATATGTTTTCAGACATGCACATCACTGTTACATACTCTCTATTTTTAAATATATGGTCTGCATTTTGTTTCTAGAATATGCTATCAGGTATCTATGAAATATAACTGTTACATCTCAATTTAATTAGATGGAAATTTAAAATCTTTGCTCACTTAATATTTATCCCCCAACTATCAAGAAGTATGTAAGTAGAATATGGCTTATGTATCAGCCATTTAGAGACATGAAAGATTCAAAAAGATCAACAAGATAGTAAATGATTGTTTTTTTTTCTACCTATGGGTAAATTGACTTGTAGGACTCCTGACCTAAAACAAATGTAAAATGTGCAATATCAAACTGTTCTTCATTATGTTTCATATAATATTTCATCTGACAATCAGTCACATATCTACTCAACTTCTAAGGCAGAGGGAAAAGTATGGAGGAGATGAGGGGAGAATTTTACAGCAGACAATGGCATGGCATGTGCATTGCCATATGTATACTCAGAGGCCAAGCTATTTGTGTCTGCCATTTAAAAAGTTATTACATGGTCTACAGCCTAAGAGTTTTAGTAATTGCTCAGTCATTTTACAGGTAGAACAATCATTCCTTCTGTTTGCTTACTGCTATGAAGAAGCTGCAAATTATAGCCTCAGTTCCTGGTTTTAACTAAGGGTGACTGCAGTTCTTTAGCATCAAACACAATCAACATCTGTAGACCCCTTCCGAAGATACTATATTTTGAGGGGAAAATTATAACTCACAGGTACTGAATAGAAAATCCAATGATAGCTGACTTTGTTTAGGTGGTCTTATTTAAAATGTAGAAACATACTGTGTAAGGTGACTTAATACAAAATGACCAGTATCTGCTTGCTTGTGTCAGTGATAATGTCTGGATATATCAAATAGGTATTATATGTTTATTATTTAGTTTTGGTTATAATGAATTTTGAATTTCAGATGAAAAGATAAGTTAGCTTTAAGGGTTAACATCAATATCTAATTTTGAGATGTTTATCAATTTTCTTAAGAAAAAAACGTAATAATTACTCCTTCCAAATGCTTTGAGTTAAAAAGAATAAGAAAATCTACTCATTTGCTCAACTAATATTTATTGAATATTACAGAACACCAACAAAATACCCACCAAGAGATAGTTATTCAAAATCCTTTGTTGTATTTTCGTATCATTTTATTTTATACATTATTATCATCAGATGTAGATTTAAAATCAGTTTTTCTGATTATAAAATAATACATGGTCATTGTGAAAAATCTAAAAATTCAAAATACAAGTAAGCAAAATTATAAAAAGTATTTAAATATCTACTTTATATAAATCTTGTTGTCTTTGTGTATTTCATTAGTCATATAATAGATTCATTCATCATACATACACACAAAAATATATATTTAACATGTCTAACTATAGTGCTTGCTATCATAGTTGATCTAGGAACATTTATATCTAGATGGACAATGTTGATGAAACAATGGTCAGATCCTGTGTTCCTTAAAAATGACTCAGCAGTGTTTTGTGATTGAATGGTTGAGCCCTTTGGTTATTTAGTGTGACTCTAATGAATTCAGAATAGCATCACTCACAATCCTTTCTCAGGAAAACGGCTAAACTGTCTCTTGACACTCCCTTGCTTTTGTTCAAGAGAAACATTTTAGTAATTCTCAGCAGTGGTTCCAGCTATACTAATATTTTGGCCATTTAGGGAGGCTCTAGAAGATAAGACCAATCTTTAGGTTTCCATTTCTTCTATATCCATATGCCATGTGTGAAAAAATAAAGTAAATATGAAAATCAGGATTTCATAGCATTTGTTGTTGCTTGACCCTGAGCTGAGAAGCATGGGACAGTTTAGCAGAAAGGGCAAGTCATGAGAGAAGGAATAGTAAGATAAATAAATAAATAAATAAATAAATAAATGTTTCCCACATACAATGGGGAACTCTTGATCACTCATTTTTATTGTTAATTTTCAGAGTGGAATGTAATGCATCTCACCTACCAATACATGGTGCTGCAATCAAAATTCACTATGCTTCTAATTAAGTCTTATTAGAAGATCATTAAATCCCAATCAAGCAAAAGGAGACTACAGCTATAAATAATTTTGCAAGGACTGGTCTCAGAATAGCCAGTCCACTGTCATATAAGCCATAGGCTGACTGACATTCAAAGCCCACGTGCCAGTGAAAGAACACACAGATCTGACAAAGTGCCTTCTAGGGAGCATCAGTAGTACCTCAGGAATCACCAGGTGGCTAAAATGTTTATTTAAAATTGTGATTTGAGAGACATAGCACAAGAAATTTTTTTGAGACTAAGAACAGAGCAGAAACTTCTAGTGAGGGGCAAATTCAGGTCAGGCTATGCAAATTTTTTAACAAGCAGTTATTCAATGGGGTCCTTCAGTGTGGGCTCTAAGCTGAATTAAAAAAATATACATACAAGTTTTCCATATTTGAGTTTCATTTTGATTAGGCTCTCCATCTGCTAAGTATATCTAAAACTTGAAAATTTTGTAAGTCCTCATATAGCCTTTAAAGTCTGTTCTTTTACAAAACTAAAAAGTGTATGAAAATCTTGGGTCAACCCTCCCCTCCCCTGCCAGTCTGCATAAATTCTTCAGCTATATTATATGCATATTTTATTATAGTAGTTTTCAGTATAATAGGTTAGGAATATGTATATGTATATGTATATATGGTTGTTTTCTATACTTGCATGAGTACATGAATTGATTCCCAGAGTCTAATGTCTGGGTATGGCCACACCAGTGCTATGGGAGTGGAGGTAGGAGGGTAGCTTGATTTTGAAAATGGAAACTTCCTGACTCACTGAGAGACCATGTGTCTCAAGTGCATAAAGTTTAGAGTGGCAGAGCAAGGTACTGACTGCTATGGCCTCTGCACATGAATATATAGGTATATGCATACCTGCATACATAGTGGCACATCTGCATACTGTACCTACACACACTCACACACACACACACACACACACACACACACATACACAAACACACACACGCCCATGCACACACACATGCATGCACATACACACCACACACATACACACAAGTGCACACAGAACCACACAAATTCTAAACATAAAGGAAAGATATTCTTGCAGTCTTTGTATATTTCCACTTTATATATTTATATATTCCAGAATGGTATATACTATTAATATTTTTATCTAAAATATTTAAATTATTAATTATAATGTTTTATTTATTTTTTGACAATTTTATAAAATGCCCACAATGTATTTTGATCTTATTCACTAACCATTTCCAACTCCTATGATGGACACAGGCCGAATGTTGATCATCACTTTCACAAATAATTTTCTACTGTGCAATTATTTTTATCAGTATTAATCATATGATCCTGTACACTTCTCCAGCCTGTGATCCTTTCCTAAAGCTGCTGTTTCATGAGAGAGAGAGAGAGAGAGAGAGAGAGAGAGAGAGAGAGAGAGAGAGAGAGAGAAATATGTCCTGAATCAGGGACTAAAATCTAAAATTCGGGCTCCTGATTTACTATATAATTGAAAAGCTGTCGTGGTGAAAGTAAATTCTTTCCTTCTGAACTCAACAGTTGGGCCAAAATTGTCCTTCATGAAGAATATCTGGTAGAATCGATTGGCTACTTTGGTGATATTCAGAATTCAGTGGAACCTTATATCTCTCAGCAGTTGCATAAAATAAAGAGAACATTAAATTTAATCAACTGCTTTTTATCCCCCTCTTAGGAAAGCTTCCATTTAAATTTAGGAATGGATAAGGTTAGACAGGGGTTCACTTATGAGAAAAATCAAAAGAATTACTTTTAACCGTATTTGTCATCTTAAATAAATGTGCATATTTCAAACCACTGGCTCTCAAGCAAGAGATTTCATGGATATGAGACCTAGACACATTTTATAACATGCCCGGAGGAGAGTTCTTTGTTATGGCTTCACTGAACACTCATTAATTTTGTAGCTGAACGAGGGAGTTGCTAGCAGTTTTCCACCTATCTGCAGATGTATGAAATGTTTAGTCAGTTTCAGGGAAAAAATTCTCACATGTCAACATTTTATTGAGTTTAACAAAACTCCTCAGCTTCTCTAAGGAAACTTAATGTTTAATAATCACGAGAATCAAAATTCTCTATTAGTTAATGAAATTGATTTAAAAATACAGCTATGCAAATAAATTGTAGTTTTAGTTTTAAGTATCTTGAAAACTTAGAGGGCTATGGGAGCCAGTGTTTATACACTTACCTAATGGCCGTCCAGATAGGTTCCTTATGTTTTGCTGTATGTGCTGTATGTGGATTTGTCTCTTAAATGAAATGCCAAATTGATTACAACATTCCTTCATCTTTAGATCTCTTCTAAATTGACACTGCCTAAAGGAATCATTTCTAAAGTTGCCAGAAGGGTGAACCAATGTGTAAAACAAAATCTTACATCCATTGTTTTATTTTTGGTCTTGTATTTTGAAATTTGGGCTTAATGTGTTTCTGTAACTTGCCTATATGTTCATCTCTCCGTGGATAGATATAGGTAAGCAGGGGACTCATGGTAATAGAGGTGCACAGCAAACACAGTAAAGAGTGCTGGTTTGGGGCACAGAATTCAAGCTGTTTTATGGAGGGGCCCAGGCGTGTCCTCCTGATTCACGCAGTGTCCTGTTTCTATCACATACCCCTGCCTTTGCCACTCCAAATTTTATCATGTTGGCTGGCCTTTTGTCAGGACAGGTTCCATTTTTTTTTTCTTCAGCAATGTCCTGCTTTACCTTCTGAATGGAAACTCCTTTACAAATAGGAACTGAATCTAATAGCCCCAAGGCATGAAGCATTTTAACATACTGAAGACAGTACATTATAATTTAGATGCTTGAGCGGCTGCCTTCCACACTGCACAATGACCTAAAGAAAAGAGGAGCTGTTTGTTATTAATCTTACATCTTCAGTACCTCAGACGCTGGTAGTGCATCACGGGTGTTCAGTACATAGTTCTGATGAGTGACTAAAACCCTAGGTGGGTACATGTTACAGTAACAGGTGAATATGTGAGCTTGAACTGAGTACATGGACTCAAAAGAAGTATTAGAACATAAATGTAAAATGTAGATGCTTATGGGGAGATGCCTGGATATTTACTAGTTGACTTTTCTGTGGTCAAAATGGTGTTATAGACATCTTATTCTAATACTTTAGTTGAAAAAAAACATTATTGGCCTTATTTTTAACTTTTGAAGACTTTTATAGACTTCAATTGATCTGAGCTCTTATTTTTTTTTCTGCAGAGCCCAGTCATTCAAGCATTAGTTCGTGATGTGCACTCTAGAGCCGCCCTCACGTTTTTGCTTTCTGTAAGATTCATGGCAGGACACTCAAGAATCTTGGCTATCATGAACTATAAATATACCTATAAAATATGATGGCAGAGTTTGATAAGATAGTGAGTGCCCTTCCTTCTCTGGAGGATAAATTCCACAGCATCCATTAGATTCCTGGAGTTGTAGGCAGTATGAAAGTTTATATACAAGCACTACAGGACGGTCAGTCTCACCATCGTGCAAGCCTCTCATTGACCAAGGAGTGGGATGCATATCAGCATGGATTCCCAGACAAAAGAAAACCAAATTTAAAGGTTACTGATT
Source organism: Apodemus agrarius (assembly GCA_964023405.1). Taxonomy (NCBI): domain Eukaryota; kingdom Metazoa; phylum Chordata; class Mammalia; order Rodentia; family Muridae; genus Apodemus; species Apodemus agrarius. The sequence continues at coordinate 59,382,039 of OZ030024.1, read as the reverse complement.
ATTTGTTTATGGAATTTTCCATTCTCTTTGGACAGTGACTGACTGAGAAAGTGAAGCAATGGGAAGGAAGGCTCTGAGTAAGAGTAGAGTCCTTTCTACTGTATAGTGAGCTGAGAACTTCAGTTGTGGAGTAGAACAACAGAGCAACCTGGACTCAGCACGGGCTCTGGAACTGATGGCCAGATGTCTTAGACATATTCTTTGCTTTCTTTAGCATCATGGCTTTTTAAACATTTAAAATGAAAATGTCTATAAAGGAAACTTGCTTTTTCTAATGTAAAATGTCTCAGTGCCATAGCATAGAATCCCATTAAAACACATGGAAAAGTTGACAGATGAGACGGCACATGCCTTCAGTATTGGCTATTTGGATGCTAAGACAAAGCCTACGAGTTGTAGGCCAACCCTGACAGCATAGCAAGGTCCTACTTAACACAGGAGATGGGGGGTGGGTAGTAGATATTAGCTATCTGTCTGATTTTATTTCTTTTTCCTTTTGTGTGTGTGTGTGTGTGTGTGTGTGTGTGTGTGTGTGTATGTGTGTGTGTTTTATTGAATATATTCTTTATTTACATTTCAAATGTTATACCCTTTCCCGGTTTTCTCCCCTCCCAGAAAAATCCCCAATCCATTCTCCCATCCCCTGCCTCCAGGAAGATGCCCCTTCCCCTAACCCACTCCCACCTACCTCCCCCCTCCCCGATTTTCCCACACCTAGGCATCTATTGAGCCTTCATAGGACTAAGTACCTCTCTCACCCCACCGATGTCCTACAAGGAATTCCTCTACCACAATTGCGGCTGGAACTATGAGTACCCCTTGGTTGATGGCTTAGTCTCCAGGAGCCGAGGGGTGTTTGCTTGGCCAACATTGTTGTTCTTCCCAAGGGGCTGCAAACCCCTTCAGCTCCTCCAGTACTCCCTCCAACTACTTCATTGGGGACCCCATGCCCAGTCCAATGGTTGGCTGCTAGCATCTTCCTCTGTATCTGCAAGGCTCTGGCAGAACCCCTCAGGAGACAACCATAACAGGCTCCTTTTGGCAAGCACTTCTTGTCATCCATAATACTGTCAGGGTTTGGTGACTGTTTATAGGATGAATTCCCAGGTAGAACAGTCTCTAGGTGGCCTTTCCTTCAGTCTCTGCCCCACAACTTGTCTCCATAATTGCTCCTGTGAGTATTTTGTTCCCTTTCTCAGGAGAACCAAAGCATCCCTACTTCAGTCCTCCTTCTTGAACTTCTTGTGGTCTGTGTGTTGTATCTTGTTTTTTTTCTGAGCTTTTGGGCTGATATACACTTATCAGTAAGTGCATACCATCCATGCATGTTCTTTTGTGATTGGGTTACCTCACTCAGGATGACACTTTTTAGTTCCATCCATTTGCCTAAGAATTTCATGAAATCATTGTTTTTAATAGCTGAGTAGTACTCCATTGTGTAAATATATCACATTTTCTGTATCCATTCCTCTGTTGAAGGACATCTGGGTTCTTAACAAGTTTCTGGCTATCATAAATAAGGTTGCAATGAACATAGTTGAGCATGTGAACTTATTGCATGTTGGAACATCTTCTGGGTATATGCCCAGGAGTGGTATAGCTGGGTCCTCAGGTAGTCCTATGTCTAATTTTCTGAGGAACTTCCAAACTGATTTCCAGAGTGGCCAACTTGCAATCCCACCAGCAATGAAGGAGTGTTCCTCATTCTTCACATCCTCTCCAGCATCTGCTGTCCCTTGAATTTTTGATCTTAGACATTCTGACTTGTATGATGTGAAATCTCAGGGTTGCTTTGATTTGCATTTCCCTGATAAATAAGGATGCTGAACATTTCTTTAGGTGTTTCACAGCCATTCCAGTTTCCTCAGTTGAGAATTCTCTGCTTAGTTATTACCCCATTTTTAATAGGGTTATTTGACTCTCTGGAGTCTAACTCCTTGAGTTCTTTGATTATTGTATATTTGGATATTAACACTCTATCAGATGTAGGATGGTAAAGATCTTGTCCCAATCTATTGGTTGCTTTGTGGTATTGACAGTATCCTCTGCCTTACAGAAGTTTTGCAGTTTTATGAGGTCCCATTTGTAGATTCTTGTTCTTTGAGCATAAGCCATTGGTGTGCTGTTCAGGAAAAATTCCCCTGTGCCCATGTGCTCAAGCCTCTTCCCCACTTTCTCCTCTATGAACTTCAGTGTATCTGGTTTTATGTAGAGGGATTTTATTTCTTACTACATACTACAATTTTAAATAAAATTTTCACTGCAAAATAATCTAAAAATGTCTTATTTTTTTCATGTTCCTCAAATATATTTCAAATGTCAGGCTTTATTTTGAATTCCACTGTCCACCAGTGTGACAAGAAGTGTGTATATCTAGTCGCCAATGACTTGTCAGCTTCACCCATTCGGAAGGCTTGTCTCTTTAAAATGTTGTTTTGTACGCAAAGACGCCATAGCCAAACTATGTCCAGTCATCATATTTCAGAGTTTTTTTTTTAAACATTGAAACTGTATCACCACATATAAAATAAAACATTTTAAGAAGATTTAAAATTTTATTTGCTTATAACGAATTTGTCTTCATGGCACTATTTTTCAAACAAATTATTGTTGTCCTTTCTGTTCTCTAGTTCTCTTCTATTCCCCCTCTCATGGGCCTCCTCATCCCCAGCAAACGCCTTCCCATTTTCTTGTCACATGAATTCTTGTGCCTCACCTGCTCGTCTTGTCCCCCCTGGTTACCTCCCATGTTGTCTAATGAAACTGATCATCAGGTAAGCACAGTCACAGAAAGTTAATGGGGTTACAAGATACCTTTTTTCCCTTCACATTCTCCAGATAGAATACTTGATTTCTGTTCTGATGTTTCATTGATTCTTTCAACCTCCTTTTAAACTGCCAAATAAATATCCATCCCCATACATAAGTTAATCAACATGAAAATTGTCTAAAAAGGCTAGACAGTGAAACTTGAAAAGTAATTTAGGTGCAATTAGCTTTCTGTACTGATAGATTTTTAACATTTATTCATGACTAGAGTATTTGTGAAAATACAAACATATTTTGAACTATTAAACAATTACATTCTCTCCAACAGAGCTGTAATGAAGACGTCTGTATTTTGTTTTAAAATACTCTAAAATATTAATCATTTTAAAGTGACATTTAAAAAACATATTGCAGGAAAAAACTGCTACTAAAGAATATTGAAAGCCAAATATTTTGAATACATAAATTTTATAAATTTAGTGGAATATTGCAATAGAAGTTCTACTCTGTAATTGGTAGTTCTAATAAACTTTAGTTTCTATGACAGAACGGTTATTGCAAACAGGATGCCTGTATCCTTGGAAACAGGAGGACTACTGTGAGCATTTGGAAACATACTAAGATAATTAATTAGATTTTACTCCCCCCCCCACATAATTTAGAGCAACAAAGATGAGACCTTTGCTCATTTGTTCACACGTGTATTTTACAAAGTTCTAATACAAAAATTAAAATCTATTATGTGAAAAAATCCAACCTTGTTAGAGGTCCTTAGGCTACATGAGCTACTGGCCAGATGTAAGACAGTTTCCCTAAGACAATCAGTTAAAGCCATAACATCTTGTCTGCATTAGAAATTATTAGATAAAGATAGAAGTTTGACTTTTCACTAATTTTAACCTAAATGTCATTGAAAATAGCTCTCCTTAAGGTAAAGTTACATGAGCAATTTGCCTACTAAAAAGAAAATGACAGAGTGATTGCCATTGTTAAAATCTTTGGTCCTGGATTACAGTACCTAAAATTACAAATTTTCCTTTACAAACCAGTGGATATATCTTGCAGGATGAAAGTATCTTATGTAAAGAAAACATAAAATGAAATATATGTCCATATATAACATATATATGAATATGTAAATATACAGATATATTTTTATTTTACAGAACAAGCTCCTGCCAAGAATATCTAAGTAATAATAGTTAAAATTATGATTTAAAGGGATATCTGGGAGCAGTGTGGTACCCCTTGAGCCCCTGGAGCTATCTGTGCTGGTGGTCCTGGTGTGTCACAGGAGGAGCTGTGAGGAGGGCTGGAGGCAAGAACATGGTGCCAACAGCTTCACCACCGCCCATCTCTCCTGTCTGCTGTGGTTTGCTGCAGAACAGGGTCCATACCTCAGAGAGGCATGGATGGTCTTAACAAAAGGGGACAGGAGACAGGAGGACAGGGAGCTTCAGCCAGCCTGATCTTTAGGATTCAGATACCCTTCAAGCCTTTCTGCACACCATCTATCTTTTTACTATTGTTATGACAGGACTTACAGTCTGCCCCAGCAAACTTTTCTAGATGATTTCAAATAGATCATTGATAAATACAATTTTTAAAATTTTAAAAACTTTGAGTTTTTTTTAATTAGGTTGGCCCTCACAAAATATAACAAAGCAACTCCATGACTTTTCCCTTGTAAAATGCCAGAATGATGGTTTGCCACATCCTAAGCCTCAGCATGGGGCCAGATGGTTCCTCTAACTTTTCAAGAGTTGTTTGTAAGGCCCTTCAAAGACCCATTCCTGATTGATGTTGAAAATCTTGGTAAATGCATTTATTGGAGCATTCCTAGAGGGCCCAGCCTGGTTTCCCGGATGATGTGGGCAGAGTCTCTGCCATTCACAGCAGGGTCCTGGAAAGAGGTTGCCAGTCATCGATCACACCTCAGTTAGAAATTAGAAGTAACTGTGGAAACGATTCTGATATTTTACTGTACATTCACTGTTAAACAGCTAAGTCGGAGCAAGGCACAGCTTTCCCTGAACAACTTAACAGTCAGATTTCTAGTCCTTGCAGGTTTTCTTTCATTAGGTACTGTTTAGCATGAGAATATTCACTAAGGGGCATTTTTCTCTTAAAGAACCATGAATACGTTAAATTATCAAGGTGTTATCTGAAAAAAAAGGTAATATTTAAAGAAAACCCTCAAAGGTTTATTTTAATAACGTAATAGTCAACGTGCACAGCCACATGCAGGAAAGAACACAGCCAGGACAATACCCAGGACTATTTAGAACCCGGTGGAAACTTACTGGAACAGTCTTTCGGGGAGAGGAATCCCCTTCTTGAAGCTTATTGTTTCAAAGCACAAGGATTTAGTTACTGTCCATGCCTTTCCTTAGAACTGTTTGGTTGCTAAGTGATAAATTTCTTGTATAAAGAGGAAAAGGGTTTGAGGGTCAGGGAAGCATATCCCGGGAGGCTCTGTTGTTCCTTTAGGAATAGATGGCACTGTAGAACAGCCTAGGAAAAACTTCCAGAAATTTCATATAGAATTTTGCTAGTTTGTCACTGATAACAGTGGTTCCAGTATTGTAAGTTCTTCAGTTACCCTGGCAAGTATCACTGTACCAAGTCTGTGAAAAATATTATTTCCCTCGATATTTCTAGAGGTAGACATTGATTTTCTTTGTATTACATACCTCTGTGCCAGGATACAGTGTGGTGTGAGTAAGAGCCTGTGCTGAGTGGTACTAACTGTCCTTTCATAAAGATTCAATATGATTCTTTTTTTTTTTTTTGATTTTTGGTTTTTCGAGACAGAGTTTCTCTGTGTAGCTCTGGCTGTCCTGGAACTCACTTTGTAGACCAGGCTGGCCTCGAACTCAGAGATCCACCTGCTTCTGCCTCCCAAGTGCTGGGATTAAAGGCGTGCGCCACCACCGCCTTTCAATATGTTTCTTAAATAATGAATGGCTTCAGCATCTCCATGGCCATGGACAGCAGGCTTGTGGCATCTCAGTGGGATGCTGATATCAGGACAGAGGGCAGGAAAAGGAAGCAGATGCTCCCTAAACATTTATTGGACTGGGAAAGTTTTCCAAGTTCCTGACTACATAATGGTTTGCATCCCATGGTCACCATTTGTAGTTGCTTCAGGAATACACTCAAAACTGCCACTTTGAGCATTCTTTGGGTCCTTCCACATTTGATTCTTTATTTACCACTTTGGTCTTTGAAAGTTTGCAATTGCTTATTTCTTTTTCAATTATTGAAAATAAATTTTCTCACATATTATATCCTGAGTACAGTTTATTCTTAACAGTTTACTTATTTCCATCACTAATCTCTCACAGATATTAAAATAACATATGCTCAAGAGCATTTTTAAGTGAGTATAAAGTGGGGGCCTGGGAATTTCCTCTCAGGCACTGTACTAGAAACTGTCCGGGGCATGTAAGGTCATTATAGGGTTTCTTTTAACTTTTGTTTATGTATATTTGTGTGTATGTGTGTGCCTGCATGAATTTATGTGCATCATGTGTGTGAAGGTACTCACAAAGGCTAGAGGCTGATGCCCTGGAACTGGCATTGTAGACATTTTAGACAGAGCTGCCATGAAGGTATTAAGAACTGAGTTCTGTAAGAGAGCAGTGAGCACTCTTGACCTTTGTCTGAGCCTATATACAGGTGACAAAATAGAATCCTTAGGCTGCTTAGAAATGTTTCTTCTTCCTGTTTTCTATTTTCCTATGTTATTTTCTTTCTCTTCTAGACATGCACATTTTGTAGATAGGAGACCCAAAGTGAACAAAACAATCCTTTTTATTCTATGGCCCACCTTTTCATTCCAAGGTGGAATGTCTTTACATATTTCTTGAATGGCTACTTTTCCATAATGAAACACTACCAAATAATTTTATTTTCTATATTGTTCAAATAACTTTTTGCTACATAAAATATGAACTAATATACTCATTCCTCCACTAAACATACAGTTTTTTTGCTTTCTTAAGCAAAGTGCATTTAGTTATTAACTACTTCATATGTATTTTCGCAAATGTTTGTTAGCTAGACCTGTATTTAGACATACATTTCTGTGTTTCCTTAAGCCTGGAGACTACATTATTTTTGTTTCTCTTATGTACTCTAAACATTTCTCTGTGCCAGCTTATAGTATAGCCCTTTTTATTTTTTCATATCTGACTTGATGTTTTCCACTGACTTTTACCAGTCTCTTTTTATTTTGTGCCCAAGAGACAGAGTCCAGCATCCTTACATACACTTCTTACCTGCTCTTCTGCTGTGCTTGTATGTGGGAACTTTTCATAACACTCTTACCTCTTGAGCTCTCCCATGTTTTAGTAAAACTTACTCTACCTTAACTCAATTCCTTTGGCACTGTTCCATTTAATAAACAGCAACCAAAAATATTTTTTAATTTTTACTTTCTTTTTCAAAAAAATATTTTAAGAACTATTTATGTTGTTACTATTTCTTAGTCTATTTACATGCTCAGAGTCTGGAGACATCTCAGTAGAGGCATGCTTTTAAAAAGGGCATTATACTGGTGTGTGTGTGTGTGTGTGTGTGTGTGTGTGTGTGTGTGTATGTGTGTGTATGTATGTATGTGTATGTGAGTGTGTGTGTATGTGATTGTGTGTGTATATGTGAGTGTGTGTGTGTGTATGTGAGTGTGTGTATGTGAGTGTGTATGTGAGTATGTATGTGTGTACGTGAGTCTGTGTGTGTGTGTGTATGTGAGTGTGTGTGTGTGTGTGTGTGTGTGTGTGTGTGTGTTGATTAGTTTAAAGGATGTGGTGGATTGTTAGCTTCAGAATGGTCTCCCAGGGGTTCTTTTCTAGCGCTTTAACTTGGAATCAAGTACTCAGAGATCATGAGTCTCCCACTGCTTTAGAACTAAGGGAAGTTTAGGGAAGACAATCAGGCCTTTCTTTCCCTCTTCCATTTTATCTTTCTTTCCATTTTCCCTGACAAAGTGTCTAAAAATGTTAGCCACTTAATAAATGTCTTCAGTAATTGAATTAAATACTCATTTGGCTGTTTGTTCATACTCAAAATTTTCCCTCTTTTCAGTACCATTTATTTCCTTACTACATCTTTAGTTCTACCTTAATTTTATGGATATTTAAAATAGAAAACTTAAAACTCTTTAATTGATTTTTTCTAATTTAGCCTTATTCGTGATATTAACTACTCAGTTGATAGTCTACCTCTAATCGAATTCACACAGGTGAGGATATTACAAATGGTGTCTTAAGCAGAGAGTTGTCTCTGCCTCCTCAAAGCTCCTTGGTTGTCCCCATCATTCCCATGATGCTCCAGTTTTGATAGCCATGTTACTCTCAGTAATGCCACATTATTTCATAGGTGTAGTGAAAAGATCTCTGCTAAAACTGGCCACTAATTAGCAATGCCTTTTCCAGAATGAAAAATTGGACTAAATTTTGAGGAAAAAAAATCAGATTTGCTGAGTCTGAAAATTAGTCTGCCAGTTCAGACCCATGGCAAATTGTTATTGTTCTCATATTTATCATCTTTAAAATGGATAATCGAAGATTCTTTTATCTAAAACATCATAAATGGTGTAACTCCAATGATCCTATTTGGAATTTAGCCTTTGTTTCTAGGGACTCACTATTTTGTAAAGATGCTTGATAAATTTATAGCAGAAAAGAAGATACCTCTGCCAGTGACATAAGTGCTTTGGACATAATTTGTATTTCTGCTGTTACATGCAGAAACTTGTGCCAGAGTGAAGAAAAGGAAAAGAAATTTTGTTTGGAAAGAAACTAGCAGTCTGAAAAAGTTGCTTTAATCTATAAATATCTACCTCAGGAGGACTGAATAACCAACTAAATTCAGTCAAAAGAAGGAAACTGCTTAAGATAATCAAAATATTCCACTCATTTAAAATGTTTACTGGATATATTTTCAATGTGTTCTCAAGTAAAAGTGGCATCTGAGGATTATGATAAGTTATTTAATAAGTGAGATATATAAAAATGAATACTTTATGTAACAAAATACAAATGCTGTACTAAAATGTAAATAATATGAGGTAGTTTGGAAAGGCCTTTATAAACATACTGGCCTATCCATTTACCAGGCACAAGCCCTGGAACACTGAGCTTTCCTCTTTATAAAAACATAAACTATTCAAACGCCATACAAATAAACACACTGTTTAAAATAATCAAAATGCATGGGATTTTCTAACAGGTAAAAATGTTAATTATCTAAGTAATATGGATACCTACAGCATTTTACATACAGTATGGCTTTATTGGACAATTACTAGACTTAGTTTATGAAGTGCCGGTGACATGTGCTTGTTGAATGATGCAAAGGAACATGGCCTACTGAGCTTGAATATGTGTCTCCAAATCAATGGCTCTATTCTCTTTCGTTCTGAAAAAAAATCCATTTAGAAACAATATGGAGATTCCTAAATAAAATAATTAGGATTACTTTATGGTCCAGCAGTTTCACCACTAAGTGCTTATCCTATGAATAAAAATATTAGTATTTCTATGTTCATCAGGGCACTGTTTACAATACCCAAGGTATGAGAGCAACCTAAATGTCTGTCTGTGCATGAATGGGCACAGAAAATATGTGGCCAAACTGTTGGGTGGTATTCAGCATTAGCAAAGAAGTAAATTCTGCATGATGGGACAGTATGAATATAACTTAAGAACGTGATGCTAAGTAACATAGAACAAACAGACAAATATTCCTCCAGTCCACTTATACTAATATTGGAAATGCTTAAGTCTGAAGGACAACATCATAAAACTGGATGAGTGGCTTCCCAGAGGGCAAAGGGGCCTGATCAAAGAGTAACTGCCAATCAACAGGCAGGCATAAAGGTGACTGCCTGAGAAGACAACCTCCAGAGAGCCTGCTTTGTGTGCTCAGTCAATAACAGAAGAATGGCTATTTAGAGTTTTGTTTAGAGGGTAAGATCCATGGACATGCTCTTACCACAATATTAAGAGGTGAAAATTATCCCTATAAACTGATATGCAAATAGAAATACATTACAATTTTAAGTTATTCAACAATCTTACTATGAGTACTTTTCCAAAGAATTGCAATCAATATTTTCTTTTGAATGTAATTAGCATTTTTATACTGCCTGTTTTCTTTTATGCTCCATTCCTTCATGTAACATTTTCTATATCTATGTCTATATATCTATATCTAATCTCTCTATCTGTATATATTATATATATTTTATATTCTGTGAAATATAATGCATATGTATATATACATACATATATATATATATATATATACTTGTGTGTGTTGTGTATGTGTGTGTGTATGTGTGCATTTTAGTGGACAATAAATAGAAACTCATAATGATAATCTCATAGATTTTAAGAGACTTCAGGGGCAGCCACAGCAATTTAAGCCAATAATTGTTAAATAAAATTGACAATGCAGTGATCTATGTATTTGCTGTGGTATTTTAACTTTTCAAAATACTAATACACATTTTAAAAATATTTCTGTTGGGTATATGATGAGGAGCAGTATGGCTGAGTCTTCAGGTAGAAATACTTATAATTGGGGGATGGGGTGGAGGGGACCCAGAGGGGGGTAACATTTGTAATGTAAATAAAATAATGAATTAGTAAAATTTTAAAATTACTTCTCCCTTCCTTCCCTCTATACATTCATCACTTCCTTCTTCTTTATACACTGAGACTGGATCACACATTAGCCCAGTATTCCTCATGTAGCCCACATGAGCCTTGAACTTGTGACTATCCTCCTGTCAGCCTTGTAAGGTCTGGGATTATGAGTTACCTTGCCTGGTTTTAAAATTATTACTATTATAAAAATATAAAAAAGTCAGCAATTTTAAAGAACTTCCTACAAGTTTTAAATTCATGGCATGGTAATTTGGCATGATATCTTATTCTGTTGGAAGGATGAGATCAGTTTGAGAAGGCCAATTTGGAAAATTAGTTTGAGTTTTGTGTGTATAGAGAAGACTGGAGAAAAACATGTTAGTGTTTTCAGAGACACCAGGAGCTTTAAAAGTTGCAACATGTCTAGCCATTTTCCTCTGCTGGGAATAGAGAACAGGTCTTAATACTAATTATAACAACTAGCATTTGCATAGCACTTTATTGTTCCCAAAATACTTTCCTGTCTCCAGGTAGATATGGCTGGAGGTAATTGAAATGAGCTACTTAGAATAATTTAACATTCACTCTCATTCTCTGGCGGAGAACAGACAACCCCATGACAGGTAGGTTGTATAATTCCCCAGGGGTTAAAGAGAAGCGATATATAACCCTTTGGGATTCCATTTAGTTTGTACTTTTGTATTTCCTATTCTTTGCTATACAAAACTAAGCTTAAAGAACACATTAAATCCAGGGTATTCATACATAACCATTCTCAGAAGAGCAGCACTTAATTAAACCTCAAGTTGGTTAATTCTACAGTTTCTTTGCCTGAAAGCTATATTCAGAAAATTATATTTCAATATCTCTTTAGCACAGTTACCACAATTGCAAAAATGAATCTCTAGATGTATGTGAAATGGCTCTGGTTCAGCTTAAAAACTCATTCAACACCCCAATGCTCTACACATAAAACACTCCTAGTGCTGTATATATACACTACCCCTAATGCCCTGGATTTGGAGGCAGGTTAGCCCTTTTGTGCTGGCAGTGAAATTGGAATTTTATTCCTAGTTGCCATGTGTTTCTGGCATGAATATATGTTGCAAACAAATGTTAGCTATAGATATGTTTATATGTGTTACTTTGTGACATCTTTCCCCATCTGAATTGGCCGCTTTAGAGCTTTCAGATTTCAGTGGAACACTGTTAGATATCTATTTGTGGACATGTGCTCTTTCCATTTCCTTTTAGCTGGCTTTAGTTGGTGGCATTCAATTCCAGAATGTTTTCTGTCTCAGTGAAATTACAAGCCAACTCAAAAATTATTTTGCTTGTGCTCAGTGATGTGAGCCTCTAGGCAGTATAACTGTACAACTGTAGTCAAGACAATTCTCTAGGAATGTGCAATTCCCCAGACATGAATTAATAATTAGGTATTTAAATCAGTACATTTAAAAGTCAAGTTAGATAAACTATTTACAATCAATCATTCCTGAATCCAGAGTTCTTGCATGGATGCAGCATGCTCATGACCCACAAGGAATCAAAGCTGATTAACTATTCGCTACTATGTGTCACTTCAAGCCAGTGTCAGACATGGACTCCCTCTCATGGCTTAGAACTTAAGTTAGATCTGTAATTGGTTGACTGCCCCCACAAGCTCTTAGTTACCATTGCCAAAGTACCTCTTTCATGCAGGACAGATAATGGGTTATAGATTTTGTGGCTGGGTTGGTGTCCCAGTACTACCATGGGGAACATCGCCTGGTTACAGAAGATGACAAGTTCAGACTCCATATCCTCCATTACTAGGGGTCTTAAATAGGGTTATTCTTGTAGGTTCCAGGAAATTTCCACTGAACTAGGTTTTACATTGTCACCCATTCTAGCCACCTCCCTGTACTCTCTCCCCCCTTCCCTCCCTCCCTGACTTGATCCTTCCCTTATACTTCTCCATCTGCCCCCAGTCCACCCTCAAAAACCCTCAAAAACCCTATTTACCACCCTCAGGGAGATCCACACATCCACTCTAGACCTTTCCTCTTTATCTAATTTCTCTGGACTTGTGGATTATAGTGTGAATATCCTTTATTTAATAGCTAATATCCACATATAAGTGAGTAATATGATATTTGTCTTTTTGTGTCTGGGTTGCCTCACTCAGGAGGATTTATTTTATAGTTCCATCCATTTGCCTACAAGTACCATGTCTTTTTTTTTCTAACAGCTGAGTAATACTTTATTGTGTAAATATACCACATTTTCTTTATCCATCCTTTCTTTGAGGGATAGCTTGTTTGTTTTCAGGTTCCAGCCACTATGAATAAAGCTACTAAGAACATAGTTGAGCAAATGTCCTTATAGGATCAGGCATCCTTTGGATACATGCCCAAGTGTGGTGTAACTGGATCTTGAGGTAGTTAGGTTGCCATATTGATTTGCATAGTGGCTGTACAAGTTTATACATCCACCAGCAATGGAGAAATGTTCCCTTTGCTGCACATCCACACCAGTATGATCTGTCATTTGTGTTACTGATCTTAGTCATAATGACAGATATAAAATGGTCTCAAAGTAGTTTTGAATTGAATTTCCCTGATAGCTAAAGAAATTGAACATTTCTTTAAGTGCTTCTCTGCTATTTGAGATTCCTCTGTTGAGAATTTTCTGGGAAAATGTGTACTATATTTTAAATTGGATTATTTTGTTTGTTGATCTAGTTTTTCAAGCTCTTTACATATTTTGGATATTAGGCCTCTATGAAATGTGGAATTGTTGAGGATCTTTTCCCATTCTAGAGGCTGACAATTTGTCCTATTGATAATGTCCTTTACCTTACAGAAGCTTTTCAGTTTCATGAGGTCCCATTTATTAATTATCAATCTTAGTGACAGCACTGTCAATGTTCTGTTCAAGAAGTTGTCTCCTGTACCAGTGTGTCCAAGGATAAGTCCTACTTTCTCTTCTATGAGATTCAACATATCTGGTTTTATGTTGAGGTCTTTGATTCACTTGAATTTTGTGCAGGATGAAAAAATATGGATTTATTTTCATTCTTCTACATGTACAAAACAGTTAGACTAGCACCATTTGTTGGAGATGCTTCTGTTTTTCCATTGAGTCCTCTTCATCTGAAATAAGGAAGTGGATTTATGTTTGGGACTTTAATTAATGTGTCTATTTTTATGATAATACAAAGTGATTTTTATTACTATAACTGTGTAGGGCAGCTTGAAATCCTTTTTAATTCTTTCTGTTTGCATCAGAATGTATGGGATATATGTATATGTACATTTCTGTATCTGTCTTACATGCACTTGTGTGCATGTGTATTTGAATGCACATAGGCATGTGACAGCCAGAGGTCAATCTTGGATGTTGTTATATAAGATGCTATCCACTTTCTCCTTTTGAAACAGCTTTTTCACTGGTCTGGAGATTGCTAATTTGGCTAGGTTACCTGACCAGGAACTCCCAGGAATCCATCTGCCTCAGTCTTCCCAATTAAGAATCATGTGTAACCATGTCTGGCTCTTTTGCATGGCTTCTGTGGATGGACCCTAGAGTTTCATGATTGTACGTGCATAGTGAATATTTCTTCTTAAGGTTTCCTGTTGGGTTATATAAAAATACGTATGCTTATTTTCATATCTCATAATTTATTTTCTATATTTTTATTTCATACTTTTATTTTTACCTATTTCTTATATTTTACTTCTTAACAATAAACTGCTATTAGGTGAAAGTTTATGATTTATATTATTATATTTCTACTTCTTTACACTTAATATTTTAGTAGGATCTTACTATTTGTTCATATCTTCCATCCCATTGTATTTTCTTAAAGTTTCACCAATGTGCATAATTTAAAATGATATTTCTTGGAAGTCTACATCTGGAAGATGTCATAACATTTTCATTGATGGCTACTTGCTTCCTGGAGCATTGTACATGTTTTGAATTGCTCAGAAAATGTTGTGGGTTTTCCAAGGGCTTCAAATCTCTTCTTTTTAACAGAAAAGCTATGTTTGTTTTATGGTATTTATGAAACTATAAATATTAATCTATGTCCTCAATGTAAGAACTATAAGGTGGTTGTACCTATTCAGTGAAGATAATTGTGAAGGTGGGGTGGGAAGCTATGGGTCTGCCTTGTGTTTAGTTCATATCAAATATGTTTTTTGTTGTTCTTTTCTTTTATAGAAAGATATTTATCTAGTCCATTTGTTCACTGAGATTAGATCTTCCAAAATCATGACATGGAGATCATAGTGATAACCTGTCACCTCATGTAGGGTCAAGGTTTATGTCTGTCCTCCATTCATAGCTGCTCATACAGACTAGAGATTAAAGAGCAACTCTACCCCATGAATCATCAGCTATGCAGGAAACTAGAATTTTATTTCAACCTTTTATTCCCATTTGTGTTTTCCTAATAGCCTTTGTCCATATCTATTTTCATTGCTTAAATAGAAAGCAATAGTTTGTTGATTATGACTGACATGGGTGTTTTACTTCTCTCCCCTTCCACATAAATTCAATATTATAATAAAACATGTGGATATTATTTTTAGAAAACATCATAGTTACTTGTCTATCTTTATGTTAAAATATAATGACCAAGGCATTTACTTTGTTATGTATAATTTGAAACACAGGTGGGATGGTGCTAGAGCATTGGCTGAAAGCTTATATCTTAATCAGCAAACATAAGGAAGAGTGGAGGAGAGAGGGAAAGGAAGACAGACAGACAGACAGACACACACACATACACACACACACACACACACACACAGAGAGAGAGAGAGAGAGAGAGAGAGAGAGAGAGAGAGAGAGAGAGAGAGAGAGAAAGTGAGCAAATTAACTGAGTGGTTTGGACACTTAAAGCATTAACCCAGTGTTCCACATTAGATTTCTATTAAAGAGAAAACTATACCCAAGGCAAGGAAAACTGACACACACACACACACACACACACACACACACACACACACACACAATGATTAGAGAAGAAGTGAATAAAATAAAAATTGAAAAACAATAGAAACTAACAACCACAAGAACAAGAAATTCTGTTCTTTGAACATATCAGTGGAAGCTATAAATCTAGCAAGAATAAAATGAAGAATTGAGTAGAGAGATAAGATTCTGGATTGAGTAAGGGACAATCATCACAGTCCTTAGAGACACAGTTAATATGACAATGCTGTCAATGATGCATAGAAATGAACTAGATGACATAAAGTTGGCCAAGCTATAAAATCTGAAAGTCAACCCTTGGTCATCTATTTCCTCCAGCAAATTTCCAGTCTCCTCCAGCAACACCAATTGCCTTTAGTAGGCATTTACATTCACATAACAACAGGAAGTATATGTAGGTCATGAAACTACAAGGGAAACTATGGTGTATTTCTTCTTCTAAGTCACTAGAAGGTGAAAATAACATTGCTATAGAATACATATGATATGGCAGAATGTAGGAAAGTTGATGGGGGTGGAAAGAAAGGAGAAGAGTAAAAAAATTGTGTATGGAATGACAGAAGAAAGCTTACAATGCTACTTAATAAAATCATTCGCATAATATTCTTATTTTATATAATCAAATTTTTAAAGTAAACAAAAGCCTTAGACAATAAAGGCATTTTTTAAACAAAGAAATTTCATCAAATAAATGTAAAAAATTGTCATCTTGTTACCTTTAAAATGCATTCATTCCAAGGTAAATTTTTTTAAAAAATGAGCCTAGTAAGCAAAAACCTACTACATTTGTCTCTACACACTATATCAGAATATTTGTGTTGTCCCAAGAAACACAACTGCTGAATTCCCAAACTTCAGGTGATTACATAAGAGTCAGAGACTTTTAGAGAATGACCAGGTCATGAACATGCAGTCTGATGAATGAGATTCTTCCCAAGAAAACATGTTTATATGAGGAGTCAGGTAGAAGAAACCATTGAGGAATCAAAGAGTCAGACCTCTCCAGACAGTCTGCTGGCATCTTGACTGTGGAGTACATAAACCCTAGAATGGAGATATTTCTGTTGTTTATAAGGCTACATAGTCCATGGTGTTCTGCCAAAGCATATGAACAGACTAAGACATGACCCAACCCAAAATCTATTTTAGCATTATCAAGAGTAAAGCAAAAAGTACTATGTTCCCATTTCATATACACTATTCCTCTTACAGTTACATAAAAGGATTAAAAAATTTCAAGTAATAATTAGTGTTAGAAAATAAACAAGTAAAATGAAGCCAAAACAAAAGTTTAAAACAAAGTTTGTATTATAGGGTACTCTGCACAAGGACTACCCAGTTTCATTACATCAGTGAGTGAAGTATTTGGAAGGGGATTTGAGCCTACGTTAAGAGTTTTAGACACACCAGGCGGTAGTGGCGCACGCCTGCAATCCCAGCACTTTGTGAGGCAGAGGCAGGTAGATTTCTGAGTTCGAGGCCAGCCTGGTCTACAGAGTGAGTTCCAGGACAGCCAGGGCTACACAAAGAAATCCTGTCTCGAAAAAAACCAAAATACCAATGAGAGAGAGAGAGAGAGAGAGAGAGAGAGAGAGAGAGAGAGAGAGAGAGAGATTTAGACAGATAACCAAATGTAAGTAGACTTTAATTGGATCTTAAATTTTTTTGTAAAAAAAAAAAAGATTTATTTTACTTTTATTACTCTGTGTTCATATGTATGTAGGTGCATTGCATATGTGTATGTGTTGGAATTGTAGGTGTTGTTGTGGGTGTGCCCACAGAATCCAGAAAAGGTGTTAGATTCCTGGAACTGAGTGCTGGGAACCAATCTGGTCCTTACAAGAGAATCAGGCCCTCTTTTTTTTATTGTTATCGATTTATTCTCTTAGATATTACATCCTAACTGCAATTTTCCCTCCTTTATCACCTCTCAGTCCCTCCACCCTCCACATATTTCTCCCCAAGTACACTCCCCTTCCATTTCCCTTCAGAAAAGTGCAAGCCTCCAAAGAATATGAAACAAACATGGTATATCAAGTTGTAGCAAGAATAAACATTAATACCTCCTCTCATGTTACGGTTGGCAGAGGCAACCCAGTATGATTAAAAGGATCCCAAAAGTAGACAAAAGAATCAGTGATATCTCACTCCTACTTTTACTGTTAGGAATTACACACAAAGACCAAGCTAAACAACCATAACATTTGCAGAAAACCTAAGTCAGACTCATACAGGCTCCTTTATTGTTGGTTCAGTCTTTATGAGCACCTATTGGCCCAGGTAAGCTGATTCTATAGGTCATATTTTTGTGATGTCCCTGACCCCTCTGGCTCCTATAATCCTTCATTCCCCTCTTCCTCAGGATTCCCTAAGCTCCACCTAATGTTTGTCTTTACATTAGTTTCCATCAGTCGTGGATGAAACCTTTCTGATGACAGTTGGGCTAGGCACCAATCTATGAGTATAGCATACTATCATTAGGAATCATTTAATTGTCTTGGTTTATTTTCCAGTTGTGTTTGGTTCTGTCCTAGGTTTCTGAGCTATCTAGCATCTGGTTCCTGGCCCTCCAGGCATTGTCATGTTAGGTTCATTCTCATGGCATGGGTCTCAAACTGCACTAGTCACTAGTTGGCCAACCCCACAATTTCTGCACCACCTTTACCCCAGAATATATTGTAGGCAGCACAAATTGTAGGTCAGAAGTTTTATGGCCCAGTTGGGATCCCAAACACTCCACTGGAAATCTTGCCTTGTTATATAAAATGACCTGTTCAGACTCTGTATCCTCCTGTATGAGGAGTCTTAACTAGTGTCAGTATCATAGATACCTGAGAGTTTCCACTGCACTGTCTACCTCACCCCTCAAATATACCCCAATTCCAGTTGTCTCTCTGAGAACTTCCTCCCTCCATCTTCTCCCAAACCCTGCCTAATCCTTCCTGTTCCTGTCCACACCTGCCTCCAGGCCATCCACCATATCTATTCTATTTCCCTTCCCAGGGAGATTCCTGTCCCCCCCTCCCCAGCATTCCTTGTTCCTTAGCCACTCTGGGTCTGTGGATTCGAGCATGATTATCCTTTACTTTATAGCTAATGTCCACTTATAAGAAAGTACATACCATGTTTATCTTTCTGCCTGTGGATTACTTTAAGATGACTTTTTTTATTTCCATTCATTTATCTGCAGATTTTGTGATGTAATTTTTTTAAAAATGGCTGAAAAATACTCTATTGTATAAATGTACCACATTTTTCATTCTTCAGTTGAGGGATATCTAGGTTATCTTGTTTCTGAATATTGCTATTAAAGATGCTATGAATGCAGTTGAGCAAGTGTCCTTGTGGTTGAATGGAGTGTCCTTTGAGTATATACCCTCTGGGCCTTGAAGTAGAACAATTTCCAATTTTGTGGGAAACTGCCAAATTTATTTCTAATGTGGTTGTACAAGTTTGCATTCCCGCTACCAATGGAGGAGTGCTTCCCTTGCTCCACATCCTCACCACCATGAGCTGTTACTTGTGTATTGATCTTAGCCACTCTGACAGGTTCAAGATAGAATCTCTAAGTAGTTTTGATTTGGATTTCACTAATGGCTAAGGATATTAAACCTGACCACTGAGAAATGTCTCTAGAAGCCTAGATCCTAACTTCTAAAACACATAAGAAAAATTCAATTAATTATAACAGATTAAAGTATGACTTTGGCACCAGATAACATCAATATTGACTTTTTTGTTATGTGTGATATATTTGTAGTGTTTAAGACATGGGTATTTTTTTACTATTTTATTTTATCTGTGTGTGGTTTTATGTGCACTGCATAAACAGGCTGACTTTGTGGCTGTGAGAGAATGTTCAGTGACTTCCTCTATTGTGCTCTCTCTCCACTATTTCTGGAAAACAAAACTGACTACCGAACTGGAAGCTCACACTTTTAGCGAGGCTAGCTCCTAGGGTCCACCTGGCCTACCCCGAGACAGGTTACGGGCACACAGCCAAGCCTAGGTATTTTACAGGGGTCCTGGAAGTATGAACTCCGTTCATCATGCATGTGGAACAGGATATGTTACTCACTAAGCCAGCTGCAGACCCCAACACACAAATTAACACAGGCTGGAATGGGTTACACAAGGTTCAGGTTAATTTCTAAAGTACTTCAGGAAAAATAGTAACAGTGACATCTACATGAAGAATATATGGAATTTGTTATAAAGAATATTTGTTCCTGAGTGTTTATAATTCAACTTTTATTAAAGGTGTGGACCTCTGAGTCTTCCCGCATTCATTTCTTGTATCCACTGAAGTATGGCACATTTGGAGTTTCCAATTGTTCAACCTGGCAGTGACATCATAGTGATAACTGTAAATGAGCAGAGTCACATTTCTTGTCTTATTCTGAACAAGATAGAGCATTAACCAATACGTTCATACAGTCTTATTAATTTTTCCTTAAAAGCAATGAGAAACCAGTACAGTGGTTTTCGTAAGAGATGCTCATATTTGAGACGTGAGAGGTTACTTGTTTTCACAGGAGAATGAGTTAGCTGCAGGAGGATGAGCTAATGGGATGAAAGAAGCATGCTTCAGTCTATAGATTATTCACTCGAGTGTATTTATTGGGCACTTAGTATGTTCTAAGTGTTTAGGCATGGTTCTTCGTGCTACGGTAATGCAACAGTTGGTGTGGTTGATCATTGTTTCAATTAACGCTGTCATGGAGATGATGAAAAGATTGGCACTTATTTGAAATACATTTTGAGAATAATATTAAAATAAAAGCACTTGACAATGTTCAAATTTCTACCACGATAAAGAACAAAGTTGTATGGAAAAATTATCAGTAGATTTTGAATACTCTGGGCTGGACAGATTTATCAAGTCAATCCATTAGCTCTGAGCTGTGGCTGGGAAGTCTTAGCTTCTGAGAGTTCCTGACCTGGAGTTTCACTGTCTCTCTTATTTTTCTTCCCCTGACTCATCCTGTCACAAGGTTTGCTCCTTCCTCGGTTATTCTTCTACAGTGAGTGGTGGCTAGCACCTCTTCATTATGCTTGCATGGTCCTCAGCTTGTGGGGCCTTTGAGGACCATCATGCTAACTAATTCTAGTTAGTTAGACTCTGACACTTGAAAGGCATTTAATTGCAGATATGCTTAAAAGGATCGTTTGAGAGTCAGATTAAGACCATGATAGGACCTAAGGCCAGAAATGTAGCTAGTGTCACAATTTCTGGGCTCTCCTCATGTTCTCCCCAAACTTCTGCCTGAGGAATAGCAGTAGCAGATCCAGTTTTTACTTCTCCCTCCATCTTATCCTTCAGACAGAGGAGTTAAACTCCAAGTGAATATTGCAAAACCTTAAGAATGTATCCACAGTTTGTTTAAGTAAGATTCTAAAAACAAAAACTGCAGAAGCACCACATACACACCCGATTCACAGGAAGTCATTAATGATTGTTCTTGTCCCAACTCAAAATGGAACATGACTTGGAGAGAGGCAAACACTTTCAATCTTCCTTTTGATGTTTGAAAGTTGAGAGTCTATGAGAGCTTAGGAATTCAGCCTCTATTATTCCACCAAGAGTCAACCTTTCAGAGCATATTTAATATTAATGATTATAATCGTAAATTTAGAAATTATTCTTTCAAATGTAGTAATCAGTTTTATAACTGAATAATCTACTTTTCAAAATCTTTGTGGTAGATTTCATAGTCATACTTACCTCAAATGTAGCTTGTTAATATACAGAGCATTATAAATTTGATAATAGCACCACTTTGTGTCCCTGAATTCTTTAGTTCCTGGGAGAAGTATTCATTATTCACTTATGACTTTAAACTGAAAGAGTTAACTCAAGAACTTTAAAAGAGTCAGGGGCTGGGTTGCATTCCTCAGACCACAAGGGGGAGGGAGAGACCGGACCTAGGGGTGGGGATGCTTTGCGAAGGACTGAACTGACTGACCAACCCTATCACCTAACAACCAATTAGTTGGTATGTTACAATGCCCTGCCAATCACATTGTGCTTAATGGTGACAGTCCTAAAGAGAGTATAAAATCCCACTCAACATTAGCTGCACAACCCTTGCTCTTCATATGCAGAGCGGCCCTAGCGTGCTAGTTTTTTCCTTTTTTTTTTTAATTAAAAATTCCTCATGCATTTGGCATCAATTTAAGTCTCCATGTAGTCCACTCAGGGGGTCTGGTAAGGTAAGACTGATCAAATCTTACAAAACCTTACTTACCACTTTTTGGCATTTTTATTTTTTATTTATTTTATTTTATTGCTAATACAAGAACTGTAGCAAACATTAGTTAATGACTATAAGTGTTCTAAAGTTTCTAGATTTATGAATAAGTTAAAATGTATTGACTAAACATTTGTCCCAATTGTGTATCATGACATTATTCTTTGCTTCTTCATATAGGAAAGAAAATAATTGCTGATGTAGTCAGGCATCTAATTACTAGCATAACCCAAGAGGTTAAAGAATGCTACATATTTCTATCATCCCTAGGACAGGTGAAGGATTCTATCTACTTTTAATACTGTTGGGATATGTATTTAGAGCATTGAAGCTTCAGTACAATGTTCTTCTTTCTTTGTGCTCAAGGATGTGATCAGTAATGTCAAAATAAGACTAAAAATAAAACTTAAGTTGCAGTTTTTACATGACTGCTCTAAACTAGATGCACCAACCATTAGCAAAACCATTGAGTTTAACTCTGTTATTATTCTGATGTATTGAAGCCTGAGGGTTATTCTGCCTTTGGTATCACTGAAACTTAGTGTGAACAATATCCCTGAAAACAATCACATAATAGGGCCTTTATCATTGCTTCATTAGCACCCAGAGGCTGTTTGGGAAGAGATTATCACTGTCTATTCAGCAGGGGGCTTCTCAGTTCTTCTCTCTGACATTGTGTTTTCATTCCAGAAGATAACTATGAGCTATCAGATGCCAAATACACCATGAGCTTTTATGTAAGTTCGGTGGGGAAAAATGACCCAGGAAAAGGACCCATTCTACAACTAGAAAGAGTTTAGGGTATAAATTAGAATTATAATATGCCACAGTGTCATATTAAAATGGGAACCTGATGATGCCAATTTCATTATAAGTGGTTTACAGCATCTACAGAAACACTTTTCACTCACTAAATTACTATACATTCCTAAATTTTGGAAGAGAAATCTACACAAATGTAGAATCTAAATAGAACAAAGCCAAGCAAAGAGTTGGCAACATTCCAAGAAACTAAGACAGTGGCAGCAAATCCACTGTTTAATTCAGCCATTTCCCCAACTGCGCCAAAGACGGATTTTTATCATATGAACCCATTCATTCATGGTTTTCAAGAACTTATTGACAATCTGCTTTATGCTATTCCATTTTAAAACCTCAAGGAACATTGTGACCAAATAGACCCCAAATCCTTGTCAGTAAATAATTTATGTTTTTGTATATATATATACATACATATATATGTATATATACATATTTGTATGTATAATACATTTATATTTTGTATATATATATATATATATATATATACACATACATCATACATACACACACACACACACTGGTTCAAGATACAACAGTGGGGTGGAAGGGGCCAGGAGGCAAGCAGATGTCATGAAGATACACAGTGCTTCAATTTAAATGGAACAATCTGTTGTCATACTTCTGTTGTGATAACAAAATACCAAAAATCAAAACAAGAAAACAAAAACAAAAACAAAAAAGCCACCATTTTTTATATTTTTAAATTTATTTTCTATATTCTTTGTTTACATTCCAAATGATTTTCCCTTTCCCAGTTTTCCCCTCCCCATAAGTCCCATAAGCCCTCTTCCCTCCGCCCTTCTCCAGTCAACCTCCTCCTACTTCTCTGTCTTGGTAATCCCCTACAAAGCTGTATCAAGCCTCTCCAAGACCCGGGCCCTCTCCTTTCTTCTTCTTGGGAATGATTTGATATGTGAATTGTGTCTTGGGTATTCAGAGCTTCTGGGCTAATATCTACTTATCAGTGACTGCATTCCATGTGTGTTCTTTTGTGATTGGATTACCTCACTTAGGATGATATTTTCCAGATCCAACCATTTGCCTAAGAATTTCATGAATTCATTGTTTTTAAAGAGGTAAAGATTTGTTTTAGTTTACAACTTTACAACTTTTGAGGTTACAGTCCAAGATGAAATGGTGAATTGCTTCGGAACTTAATAGTTTATCTAATAAAACAAAGCTCACTTCATTGAACCCAGAAACAAACTAAGGAAGGCACTGTAGGTCCAGGAGTCTCCTTTAAGCACAAGTTCCCAAAGACACAGGGATTTCCACTGCTCAAGCTCAAAGTTCCACTTCCTTGTCAGTTGACTCTGGAGACTGAGCTTGTAAATATGGTTCTTTGGAAACACTTATCCAAGCCATAGCAAATGGCCAGGATTATTATACTTAGGAGGTGACATTTGAGCAATAAGGAATGCAGTTCAATGGTAGAGCACTTGTTTTACCATACATGAGGCCCTGGGTTCAAGTCCAAATACAGAAATGAGGTAGAAGAGAAATGGAGGAGGAGAATGGGAGAGAGGAGGAGGAAGGCAAGGAACAGAGAGAAGGAAAGAGGGAGGGAGGGACAGAGGGAAGGAAGAGCATGGGGAGATAGTGAGGTAGGTGGTAACATTTGAACAACACTCAAAAGAAAATGGAGAATGATTAATTGATAATTGAGAAATTCTAAGAGTCAACACAAAATAAAAAAGCCTTTAGCAGCATACAATAAAGACACATGCTCCACTTTGTTTATAGTAGCCTTGTTTATAATAGCCAGAAATTGGAAGGAGTTCAAATATCCCTCAAAGGAGGAATGGATACAGAAAATGTGGTATATTTATACAATGGAATACTACTCAGCAATTGAAAATAATGAATTCATGCAATTTGTAGGTAAATGGTTAGACCTGGAAAATATCATCCTGAGTGAGTTAACCCAATCACAAAAGAATACACATGAAATGCAATCACTGATAAGTGGATATTAATGAGCCCAGAAGCCCTAAATACTCAAGGCACAATTAGCAAGTCAAAAGAAGAAGAAAGGAGAGGACCCTGGGCCTGTAAAGATTGGATCCAGTTTTGTAGACCCAGAACAGAGAAAACGTGGGGGGAGGGGGAATGATTGGGGAATATTTGGGGGGGAGAGGAATTATGGGACGTATGGTGGTGGTGGGGAACTGGGAAAGGGGAAAGCCTTTGGAATGTAAACATAGAATATAGAAAATAAAAATTTTTTAAAAAGGTAAAACTTTAAAAAAAGGGAAAAAAGTCTTTAGCAGAGCAGGTCTAAAGTGTTTCAGGAGCAACAGGGGAGACTGAGTAGAAAAAAATGAATGAGCACAAGGGTTAGTGATAAGGTTGAGAAGTATCTGTGCACATATATGTGTGTGTGGGGGTGTTTTAATGATTCTAGTGTTTAGGAAGAAGGAAATGGAAATCGTAGTGGAGTGCTGATCATGGGTGTCATGAGTTGGGCTATATTCCCAGTATTCAGGAGGCTAAGGCAGGAGGCCTGGGTTCTTGGTTAGCTTGGGCTACATAGCAAGCCTCTAGAAAAACAAACAAGAAACAAACAAACAAATGAAATGAAAGTATGATTTACACTGGTTATTGTATAGAAAATGAGCTGAAGAGGCAGGAATTCTGGCTATCAGAGTTGGGGTGGGGCTTACTCCTCTGGCACATGCCCAAGGTCTCAACTCTTTGGAAAACTGAAGGCTGAGGGTGCTCAGGGTCCATCTAGGCAACACAGTGAAAACCATTTTTTTTTTGGTTTTATGATACAGGGTTTCTCAGTGTAGCACTGTCTGTCCTGGAACTCACTCTGTAGACTAGGCTGGCATTGAACTCAGAAATCTGCCTGCCTCTGCCTCCCAAGTGCTGGGATTCAAGGCATGTGCCATCACTTCCCAGCAAATGAAAACCATTCTTAATCAGTCTGTCCAGCCAGAGGAAACAGAAAAGCTCTTTTAATAATCCAAGCAGAGGCCAATAAGAGCTTCCAAGACAAGGAATAACATGCACATGGCAATGATGACAAGTGACCATACGATAACATATTTAGAAGATAGAGCCAGCAGAACAAGCTATTAGATCAAATGTAATTACGTAACAGGAGCTAAAGTCTGCTAAGTCTGAAGAGTAAGATGATGAGCTTCATTGAGCTGAAGAAGAAAGGGAAATGTAAATAAACAGAAATCTTGGAGAAATTCCCAAGTTAAGTTTTGAAAGTATGAATTTTGAAATGAGGAGTGTACATTGAGGCAGAGATTGCAAGACACCTGGACACTAAGTCTAGACAACATGAAGAAGGTATTTCTATCAAGCAGAACTTTAAGCGACAGAATAGATAAGAATGTTCATGTTGAAAGAATAGTTGAGAGAACACTGGAACGGGTAAGTCAACTGTACAGTCATGGACATGAGATTACAGTTCAGGCAACATCTTTTGGTCTTCTCTTCCTCTCTTTCTTGGGCCATACTGTCTCTCAGCATTTTTATTTTCTTTTCAAATTTGCTTGTTGCTTTGTTAATGCTCATTTTTCTCCATCCAAGGACACATAGCTATTGACAGTAGTCCCTTCAGACAGAATATAGAAGTCCAGAGTTTCCTACCAACAGCTAATCCACCTTCTCCCCCTGAAATCCTGGTGAGATAGTTTGTGTTCTGTAGTTTTTATTGGACAGCACAAGGATTTGCAACACTTATTTTCCTCCCTTTACATTGTTCCACAGCCTTGCACTTCCATCTTCCTGACTATTGCAGTCACCAAAGGCAGCTACTGATCTGGACCTGGGACTTTGCATGCTTAGAGTAACACTAGATAAACAGAAACAATTGCTAAAACAATAGTTTCCAACACACACATTGCAGAATGTTTTTGGTACTTTGTATTTTGTTGGCTCTAGTTTCTTGGACATTTCCAGGCCCTTATCTGAAAGTACTCATCAGCAGTCTGCCTCTGGTGGGGCAGGTGGAGAGGTATGTATTTATAATTTTCACGGGCTAACTGCCTCTTGTATGATGCTTCTGGGTACAAAATTGACAAAAAGATGTATAAAGTCATAAAAATTTCTTTAATGAGGATAGCACATCACTGGTATCACCCCCATTTTTCTAGTATACAGTAGATTCTAAAGCCCCCATATGGAGATAAAAGTTACATCCAAATTAGACATATTAATTAAATATGCACTAAAAATGTACTAGATCAGGCTGTGCAATGCATAACCAAAATTGTCTTCAACTCCATGTAGTCCAGGCAGTCCTCCTTAAACTCTGGAATTCTTCTACATCAACTTTCTAGTGATGGGTTTATGGGTATAAGTCACACTGTCCAAATTAAACTCGTGACTTGTAAAGAGACCTGGCTATAGGAGTACAGCAAACAAGCAATGAAAATAGATGGGCTCTCTCAGCTTAGAATATGATTACAGGCCAGAGGGGCCACGTCTTAAAAGTCTGCACAGAAGCAGTCAGGGAGGGAAGAATACAGGGCTTGCTTTGGCTAGAAACCCTATGATTCTCATTGCAGGTCTTTTCGGGACCTCACCGACAAAGTTCAAGTATTTTTTTTTTTTTTTTTGATTATCATAAGTAAGGGAGAGCCTTCTGTTTCAGTTGGAAGCAGTTAAGTTGATATGAAGCTCTTGATGCATTGTTAGATCTAGCATATGAATAAAACTTCATTTCTTCTTGAAGGTCAATTGATTTAATCTTATCACCTTGGCCAATATGCAAAAATGTGTTAAAAGGAACTTTTACTAAGATAATTAAAGCAATGATTTGTTTTTGCTATAATGTAAAATTTGATGTATTCTGAGGAAAGAAATGATTATAAAATATTATCATAAACTTTAATTAGACCCAGAAGCTTAATGTGACTGATTTATGTGTTTAAAAGGCAGAGACTAGAATAAACTTGTGTGAACACTGCCATTTTAATATTAAATTGCAAAGATTCCCATTTTTATTTTTCTTAAACCTCTCTATATTTCTTTGTTTAAGTACATTTTGGGATTCTAAATGAAGACCTTGAATAGATACAAAATTTAGAGCCTTTAAAAAAGCATAAATATCTATCTGTTGTTTGTTTCTGTACATATCAGATTATATTAAATAAAACTAACTGGGGAGAACTTACAGGACATTTTTAGTTGTATTTTGCTGCAGAAAATGCATTTTATATCTCCCTTGCTACATAAATATGAATCTGGCTCTATATCTGGGTCAGACTCACTGAGGGGCCATGGGTGCCATGTGTAAGGCACATCAGGAGCATTGGGCGGGGCCCACCATCTGTCACTACTCATTGTCATTTCAGCTGGGCAGCCCTGGCTATGTTGCAGCAGGCTATTGTTTGTGAGGAAAGCTGGTATTAGGAGAGATGTGATAAGAATGCCTTAAAAGAAGATAATTGAATACTATCTAGTTTTTGGCACTTGCATCTTGTATCTCTCTGTAGTTTATCACTTTAGAGTCCTTTATTCAGTCTTTTTATAAAATCCCATTATCTAAAAATCGAGGGCAGAGCGATGGCACGTAGGGCTTAATATATTAGTCTGATGCTCAGTGATAACCCTTTATCCACTGCTACTCAGAAAACCCCATTTTATTAAAATATGAGAAATCCTGAAGAAAATAATGAAGTATAAAATATTTCAGGATTCACTTCAAACATTTTTCAATTGTTACAATTTTCTTTTTTACATAGTGTGAGGACATTTTAAACCTATGTCAATGTTGTAGGGGGTGGAGTCGGTGTGTTTTATTATCCTGCTCTTTCTAATGTGGTTTATAAAGTGCTTATAATATCTCTGAAAAGACAAATGGATAGAGATATGCATGATAATAATCAGGTAAAGTCCTAACTGTAGACTCTAGGATCTCATTCATGCTTTTACTAGGTTTAAAAACTTCATAATACATCATTGGAAACACAAAATGCTTAAGTATGTCTATGCTGGCTATATCAAGGAATATAGAATAACTTCCTTTTTTTAAAGTCAAATTACTATTTATAACATCAAAATAATACTATGACACTGAATTCTGATTTTTTTGAGAAAATGCTCTACTTTTAATCTGAATTTGAAGCAACATGAACTTGAAAGTGGAATCAACAGTTAAATTAAAATATATGGAAAACACAACCAATTACAAGGATACCAGAGCAGAAATATATTCATATTTGTAAAATGGTCTAGAAAGAAACTGAGGAGCAAAAAGTACCTGATCTTCTATTCACAGAAATATATAAAATTATAATTCAAAGATCACTTAACCTTAATTTTACAAAGTTCTCTCTAACCCCCACTTACAAATAACTGCACACACAATTGCATGGAAATGAACCTTTCCCCTGTGTGCATCTTCTATGTTAGACTTCTTTTATCTAGCTGTGGTGGAAACTTGCACAGAGTTTGTGGTCTCTCTGCTTCTTCCCTTCCTTCTGTAGGGAAGAGGAGGGAAGCAGAAGCATCAGATGGCTGTAGGCGCCTAGCCATGTAGTAGCAAAAATACCAGCTGAATATATTTTTGGTCAGGTACAAAGAAACAAATGGCTGATGGTTTTCCAAATGTTGTTTACCCTTCTGATATTCTTCTCCAAACCATCATGTATAAATATGTATGGTATTTACTTCACCGTACAGCTGATCACTAACAACAAGGTTTAGAGGCACGGATGTTTATTCTTCATTATGAAGGTATTGAATTCTTTAACTGAATGGATCTAAGACTACCTTAGTGTCTACATTTAAGATAAATTTTGCTAAAAAGAGATTACCTAAAAACAGAATTGTGAAAGGGAGGGTGAGGGGAGGAAGGAGGGAGAGGGAGATGTCAGAGGGGAGAGGGGAGGTAGAAGAGAAGAGAAAGGGGGAGAGGGAGAGAGGAAGAGAGGGACAGAGGGACAGAGGGATAGAAGGAGAGAGAGGGAGAGGAGAGAGAGAGGGGGGAGAGGGAGAGAGGGGGAGAGAGGAAGAGAGGGAGAGTGGGACAGAGGGAGAGAGGGAGAGAGAGGGAGAGGGAGACAGAAACCATCTCATACCCCTAATAGCATGTTCATGAAGATGGTGCCTTGGCAACCTAATCAGCTCTTGATGGTCCACTTCCTAACATCAGCACTAATTTCAACATGACTTTTTGGAACCACAAAAAACTGAAATATATGAAGAAACAAAAGTAATATCCAACAGCATCTCTAAAAGCTACTAGCCACTACAGTTTCTACCAGGAAGCAATAACACAATCTATACAACCAATTCGTTGTCAGTTGATTTCTGGCCATGAATGGAGTACATTGAAATGTTGAAGGAATATTTGACATACAAGTCACTTAAAACAATGTTGCAGGGGTGCATTCTTAGGATTCCAAGGATGACTTAGAACAGTGAAGGGTAAACTCATGACTACCAAGAATGGAGAGAGTGCAAAAGGCAGAAAAGGAGAAGGCACTCCCTTTAGAGTCACCTATGTCCTCCAACTCAGACCCAACCCTGGTCTCCATGTCTCCCAATAATGCCACCAAATTGTGGCTTCATCCAAGGATTTAATCTGTTGATGAAGTCAGAGCTCTCATACATTATTCTTTAAGTTCCAAATCATCTCCTAAAGAAATTCAGAGATGTATAATATAAATAATTTGGGAAAATATGTGATAATAAAATTACAGATTGTTTTTTATTGAAGTTAGGCTGTCGAGAAGAGAACAAAAGTTAAAGTTTGACCTGGAAAACTTAAGGAAATATACCTACTATATCAAAAACTGACTTGTATTCATATCTTCTTTATGCTACTTAATGTCTGAGTGACCCTAACATGTTAATAACCTCTCTGTTCTACAGGTTTTATATTTTATTGTGAAATTCCCTTATAAAATTCTTAGATTATACTTAATGTGTGTATAACTAAACTTTCAAATAATAAGACATATTTATCTGAAAAAATAATGTTCAACATAGTAAGATGCTAACTCTGTTACCATCAGCTTCTTCATTCGTGAATAGGAAGAAGCATTTGTTTCTGAGAGAGAGAATGACAGTTTGTGGTACATAATGAGTCTTGATAAAGATGATCTATTATTGTTAAAATGATAGCCATAATCATTAACCATCTGATAATATTTCAAACTCTGTAAAAGAGGTCAACTAACCAATGGTGGCACAAATGCCTCTGAGGAGTCCAACAAAAAGTTACCTCTATGGTCACTCTGGTAGTTAACTTAGATGACTAACTCTCAGAGAAAGTTTATGGTTATTTTTATTGAAAGACAATGCAGTATAGAATTCAATGATTAAACAATTGAGTAGTTAGTGTGCATGTACTGCATATATGGTTGTGTAGCACATTAGTTCTCAGTCATGATGGAACATAAATAAAAAGATGATTCCATAGGATGATAAAGGAGGTGAAAAAGTCTGTAGTCTAATGACATCATAACACAAGACCCATATTTCTGGTGATACTGATGTATTCAAATCTACTTTACTTGCATGTGTATGAAAATGTGGCACTATGCAACATACAATAAATAATCCTTCATTACTGGTTTATGCAGTTATGATAGTGCATGCATATCATCTTAGAATTTATTCCTACTTATGAAATAACTTACTGTATTTGTATTCTCTGTTACTACTTATGAAATAACTTACTGTATTTGTATTCTCTGTTACACTACCAATAGCTGTATACACATACACAAAACAGACAAATATATGTACATTACAGAATTTACTTATTGTATCAAGAGATTAGAGGGATATTTATCCTTTATATAGGCTTGTTTAAGTCTCTTATGTTCCTGTAAGGGTCCAATTAGCTAAATACTTAATTATTAAACCATATTTATATTCTTTTTTCATTTTTTATTCTATATTTTTTATTTACATTCCAAAGGCTTTCCCCTTTCCCAGTTCCCCCCCACCATATGTCCCATAAATTCTCTCCCCCCCAACTATTCCCCAATCACCCCCCTACCATTTCTCTGTTATGGTACTCTCCTACAAAACTGGATCCAATCTTTTCAGGCCCAAAGTACTCTCCTTTCTTCTTCTTGGGAATCATTTGACTTGCTAATTGTGCCTTGAGTATTTAGGGCTTCTGGGCTCATTAGTATCCACTTATCAGTGATTGCATTTTATGTGTATTCTTTTGTGATTGGGTTAACTCGCTTAGGATGATATTTTCCAAATCTAACCATTTGCCTACAAATTGCATTAATTCGTTATTTTTAATTGCTGAGTAGTATTCCATTATATATATATCACATTTTCTGTATCCATTCTTCCTTTGAGGGATATCTGGGCTCCTTCCAACTTCTGGTTATTATAAACAAGGCTGCTATGAATATAGTGGAGCATGTGTCTTTTATGTATGCAGGGGAATCCTCTGGGTATATGCCCAGGACCTCCACATAAAACCTGACACACTGAAACTTTTAGAAAAGAAACTTGGGAAGACCCTGGAGGACATGGGCACAGGGGAAAAGTTCCTGAACAGAACACCAATAGCTTATGCTCTAAGATCAAGAATTGACAAATGGGACCTCATAAAATTACAAAGTTTCTGTAAGGCAAAGGACACTGTCAGAAGGACAAAACAGCAACCAACAAAGTGGGAAAAGATCTTCACCAACTCCACATCCAACAGAGGACTAATATCCAATATATACAAAGAACTCAAGAAGTTAGACCCCAAAGAACCAAATAACCCTATCAAAAAATGGGGTACAGAGTTAAACAAAGAATTGTCACCAGAAGAAATTTGGATGGCCGAGAAACACCTTAAGAGATGTTCAACATCATTAGTCATCAGGGAAATGCAAATCAAAACAACCCTGAGATTCCACCTCATACCAGTCAGAATGGCTAAGATTAAAAACTCAAGAGACAATAGGTGCTGGCAAAGATGTGGAGAAAGAGGAACACTCCTCCACTGTTGGTGGGATTGCACGTTGGTAGGACCACTCTGGAAATCAGTTTGGCGGTTCCTCAGAAAATAGGGCATGTCACTTCCAGAGGACCCTGGCATATTTATATTCTTAAGGACCACATTAATATATATACACACATATATATAATCAATGGTTGTAATTATAGATTGAAATCTTATCTTTGATTCCATTTTATCTATATAGAAAATGAGGCATGAGATTTAAGTGGTAGAGTGCTGCATAAAATTGGGCATTATGGGTTGGAGTCAGTCATCATAGCAAGCATGCACTGCTGTGTCGCTAACTCAAAGTCTAGAGCAATGCTGACTTAGGCTTTCTTCTGTTTCATCTGTTTCATTTATATATAAGTCCTGAAAGGCTCAAAATTGATGACTCCAAAACCCATAGCACATTTTAGGTTATAAAACACAAGGAGAATTCAGTAGATAAAGAAATATTACCAAAGTTTGAAATAGTCAAAACATATTTATCTGAACATGTAAGTAATATTCAATAATAGTTTGTCAGTTGTAGGTTCTGTTATGGAGTCGCCCTTCTGAACCTGAGTTTCCTTATGATGTAGGGAAACCATTAATTTCCTTACAATGAAGCCATCAAGCAGGAGTAGTTGGAAAGTTGGGAATTTTTGCCATCTAGAATTCAAGGAGGTGGGAGGGAATCAATGTGTGCCTAAAAGATAATCATGAAATCAGAAAATGTCTTTCCAGAAACTCATGTCTAAGAAGTATCAAGTATAGAAATCTTCCAGGTATTTACATTTTCAATAGCATTGAAGAATAGGAAAGGATATGTCAGTGAATCCACATTTGGCATTTGGAGGAGAAAGGACTTTAGCTGATGGCATAGGTGGGTTAACTGGAAGAACTCAGTTTTCATGGACTTCACATTATGAAGCAACAGAGAAATCGTGGGGGGGGATGATTAGGGAATGGTTGGGGGGAGAGGAATTATGGGATGTATGGTGGGGGAGAACTGGGAAAGGGGAATGCCTTTGGAATGTAAACATAGAATATAGAAAATAAAAATTTAATAAAAAAAGAAATAAATGGAGAATGTTTCAAAGAGAACATTGAATAATGTAAAAAAAATGAGTATCAGTATGATTACTTTAAAATAACTTTTAGCATATATATTTATGGTTATCATTAACTTAGAACTAAGTAAAAATTAATATTGTTCACCATTAGCTTATACTATACCAAAGGTGTCAAATGGATCTCTAATGTACATCTGGGTACATAGTGAGAATTATGGCCATGAATCACTTTTTATTTAACTTGATTAATTCAGGGTTGAAAATCCTCTATTCTTAAGACAAGAGCACATTTCTCCTTTTCTTTCCTGGTAAAAGAATGGTGTCTTAGTTTTGTTTCTGATGCTGTACAATATACTCAGACAAAGCCGTTTTCTTTTTCTTCCCTTTTTGGGGGCAGAAGCGGGGGTTGAGACAGGGTTTCTCTGTGTAGCCCTGGCTGTCTTGGAACTCACTCTGTAGACCAGGATGGACTCAAACTCACAAATCTGCCTGCCTCTGCCTCCCAAGTACTGGCATTAAAGGCATGTGTCACCACTGCCTGGCGCCTTTTTCTTTTTATAGCTTACAGTTCCAGGTTAGATTGGCAGGAGATTAGGACAGATGGTCATCTTGGATTCACAGTGTAGAGAGGAAGGGAAGCAGGAGGAATGAATTTATAACCATGTACCTCTCAGTTCTCTGTCATCCTTCATTCTGTTCCAGGCTGGGCAGTAAAATAGTGTGATATGCATCCAGCGTAGATCTTCCCACCTCAGCTAGCCAGCCATATTAAGAAAATCCTTATAGGCCTGCTCATGGGCTGAGCTGATCTAGACAAATCCTCATTCAGACACCCTTCCCAGGTCATTCCAGATGGTGTCAGGTAATCAAAGCTAACTACCACAAGGAGCATCAACATCACTGAAGTTGCTGGCTCTGAATCATGTCATAATGCCAAGTCACAGTGCACCCTCAATTTTGAAATAATTTGTAGTTTTACTCAAAATATTCTGTTCAAGACAAGCTATGCCTGAAAAAGAAGCAAACATGTATATCTTCAAAGTATAATACATCCACTAAACTGAGTAAATATAAACAAATACTATTTAAATAACCAAATAACCATCTTTGAACGCACACTGAAAGATATAAATTCTTTTGTTCAGATAATGTCCAAGTCAAATAAATTTGGATTTCTAAGAATATTAAAGTATGTCTACTGCAGAATTTATAATTGATACTTGTGTTGGGCCTGTCCTTAATTGTTTGTAGGCTCAGACTAATTGCAATAATGTTCTGAAGGCTTGAGTAATTCATTAGACTTATAAAGGAGGGAGGGGGGACACATGTGAGTAGAATATGCTGCTAAAACTCTAGAAATAGGCACTCTTAGAAGCACGAGATTCTAGCTGTCAATATCAGACTCAGAGCTGAGCTGAAAATATGAGCACAGTTCTATCTAATGTTTCAAGATGGAATTATTCACCAAAAGATTTTTGCTGTGGTTGGTCCATTCAGTTCTGTGCATCTTTAGGAAAGAAAAAAGGTGACTGATTTTCACTCTGATTGCTAACCTTTGCCTGTCAGAAATCAAAGAATAAAGATTGAGCAGGAGGAAGGAGCTTGGGACAGAGAAGCACCTAAGCTATGCTTCTGCCTCTGGAAGAGAGCACCTGCTAAGAAAGTACTCACTGGTAATGATGTGCAGATTCTCCAGTCCAGACCAACTTCACCCAGAGCCAGCCTGGATCTTTTTTATTCATCTTGATTTTTATGTTTTGCGCACAACATGTCAGAGGGTTGTAAGCAGAGTTAATGTTACTTTTACTTACATTTTCAGGCATGGGATAAGAGTCAAGACTGCAGAAAATTTTAATGGTAGGAACTGGCCCCTCATTAGCTTGTATGTGTACACAGAATGATAAGTAGGAATAATTTACAACTGTGACTGTAGTGTTTATCCTATGAACATACCTTTCCAAGTTTTCTGTCAATGAGGATACTTACCTGGAAGCCTTCATTGATTAACTTTAAAGTTTGAATGAAAGAAATTTGAGCTACTCTGCCAGATTGAGTCTCACATCCGATATTCCTATAAAGTGAAAAATGTGACAGTGACAATTGAGAGATCGAGCTGGAAGCTTTAATAACAATAGGTATACCTATCAAACTTATCAAAGAGGGATTAATAAAATAGAAGTTTGCATACCTTGGATTTAGGTTGGTCTTAAAAACTAATCAGAGTACATTATTGTATACTTGTTTGCATGTAAAGATCAATTTAA
Source organism: Apodemus agrarius (assembly GCA_964023405.1). Lineage (NCBI taxonomy): Eukaryota > Metazoa > Chordata > Mammalia > Rodentia > Muridae > Apodemus > Apodemus agrarius. Next base: position 59,346,309 of record OZ030024.1, on the reverse strand, counting down.
TGATCATCAGTGGGTGAATTGATACACAACATCATACAACTTGAGCTCAATGAAATTGATGCTTTAGACTGATTCTGAAGTCTTCAGTTTTTGGCTTGTATTTTCTTTTCATCCTCTTTAAGCTTCATAAGAAGTATTCTGAAAACTTTGAGATTGGGAACTTTGAAACTGCTCTGGTATCCTCGCCTCTCTTGTCCTAGCTCAGAGCTTCCCTACTCAACCATGACAGAGCGAGATCCAGTTAATGGAAATGACAGGCTGCTTAGACAAACCTTGCCTGAGAGCTCTCAGAGAGGATATTTCTTATAATTAGACCTGGAGAATTCAAGGAAGATTTTACCAACCTGGAATTGGTCGGAAATTCTTTGCTTTAATAGTAAAAAGCATTGAATTGAGAAAAGTTAAAGTCTAGAATGAGGTTTCTATTAAAAGATATACTAAGGCAGTGGCATACTGCTTTAGGAATGTAAGAATACCCTATTTCTGTTGAATAGTTTATTATATCAACATATTTAATTAACAATATGATATTGCCAGTTACAATTGATAAGATTTAACCAGTCTAAATAAAAAGATAAAAAGTATTAAGTGTGAATTTCATTCTAGAGATCTATATATGTACCACAGATGCAGGAGAGATAGTCAGAAGAAGGAATAAATGAGAAATAGGGGAAGCTTTATAAATCTAGATTGAAATAGAACATGAATTGTTAATATTGTATTTGAAGGGGAATTTTTTTTAATTAGGTATATTCTTTATTTACATTTCAAATGTTGTCCCCTTTCCTGGATCCCCCTCCCCCCAAAATCCCATAAGCCATATCCTCTTCCCTAGTCAAGCCACCACCGTTTCCCTGTCCTGGTATTCCTCTACACTACAGTATCAAGTCTTTCCAGGAACAAGGGCCTCTCCCCCAATTTGTGTCCCACAGGATCATCCTTTGCTGCTGATGTGTCTGGGCCCATGGGTAACTCCATGTGTACTCTTTGGTTGATGGTTTTGTCCCTGGGAGATCTGGGAGTACTTGGTGACTCATATTGTTGTTCCTCTTATGGTGCTGCAAACCCCTTCAGCTCCTTTGGTCCTTCCTCTATCTCATCCATTGGGGACCCTGTGCTCAGTTCAATGGCTGGCTGAAAGTTTCCCCCTCTGTATTTGTCATGCACTAGCAGATCCTCCCAGTTGACAGCCATATTCATCTCCTGTCAGCAAGCACTGTGGGCATCCACAATAGTGTCTGAATTTTGTAATTGTATATGGGATGGATTACTAGGTGGGAATTCATCTGGATGGTCTTTCCTTCAGACTCTGCTGAACACTTTGTCTCTGTATCTTCTTCTGGGGGTATTTTGTTCCTCCTTCTAAGAAGGATTAGAGTATCCATACTTTGTTCTTCCTTATTCTTGAGCATCATTTGATATGTGAATTGTGTATTGGATATTCTAAGTTTCTAGGCTAATATCTATTTATCAGTGAGTGCATACCATGAGTCTTCTTTGTGATTGGGTTACCTCACTCAGGATGGTATTCTCCAGTTCCATCCATTTGTCTAAAAATTTCATGGATTCATTGTTTTTAATGGCTGAATAGTACTCCATTGTGTATATATACCACATTTTTTGTATTCATTCCTCCATTGAGGGACATCAGTGTTCTTTCCAACTTCTGGCTATTATAAATAGGGTTGGTATGAACATAGTGGAGCATGTGTCCTTATTACATGCTGGAGAATCCTCTGGGTAAATGCCCTGGAGTGGTATAGCAGGGTCCTCTGGTAGTATTATGCCCAGTTTTCTGAGGAACTACCAGACTGATTTCCAGAGTGGTTTTACTAGTTTGCAACCCCACCAGCAGTGGAGGAGTGTTCCTCTTTTTCCACAACCTCTCCAGCACCTGCTGTCTCCAGAATTCTTTATGTTAGCCATTCTGACAGGTATGAGGTGAAATCTCAGGGTTGTTTTGATTTGCATTTCCCTGATGACTAAGTATGTTGAATATTTTTTAAGATGCTTCTAAGCCATTCAATATTCCTCGGGTAAAAATTCTTTGTTTAGCTCTGTACCACATTTTTAATAGGGTTATTTGTTTCTCTGGAGTCTAACTTCTTGAGTTCTTTGTATATCTTAGATATTAGCCCTCTGTCAGATGTAGGGTTGGCAAAGATCTTTTCCCAATTTGTTGGTTGCCATTTTGTCCTTTTGACAGTATCCTTTGCTTTACAGAAATTTTGTAATTTTATGAGGTCCCATTTGTCAATTCTTGGTCTTAGGGCATAGGCTACTGGGATTCTGTTCAGGAAAATTTTCCCTGTGCCTATGTGTTCAAGGCTCTTCCCCATTTTTTTTCCATTAGTTGCAGTATGTCTGGTTTTATGTGGAGGTCCTTGATCCATTTGGACTTGAGTTTAGTACAAGGAGATAAGAATGAATCAATTTGCATTCTTCTGTATGCTTGCCATCAGTTGAGCCAGCACCATTTGTTGAAAAGGCTATCCTTTTTCCACTGGATGGTTTTAGCCCTTTTGTCAAAGACCAAGTGACCATAGGTGTGTCGGTTCATTTCTGGGTCTTCAATTCTATTCCACTGATCTACCTGCCTGTAGTTGTACCAATACCAGGCAGTTTTTAACACTATTGCTCTGTAGTACTGCTTGAGGCCTGGGATATTGATTCCCCCAGAAGTACTTTTACTGTTGAGAGTAGTTTTAGCCATCTTGGGTTTTTTTGTTGCTGTTGTTGTTATTCCAGATGAATTCGAGAATTGCTCTTTCTAACTCTATGAAGAATTGAGTTGGGATTTTGATGGGTATTGCATTGAATCTGTATATTGCTTTTGGCAAGATGTCCATTTTTACTATATTAATCCTGCTAATGAGCATAGGAGACCTTTCCATTTTCTGAGGTATTCTTCAATTTCTTTTTTCAGAGACTTGAAATTCTTGTCATACCGATCTTTCACTTGTTTGGTTAAAGTCATCCCCAGATATTTTATATTGTTTGTGACAATTTTGAAGGGAGTCATTTGCCCAATTTCTTTCTCAGCCTGTTCATTCTTTGTGTATAGGAAGGCTGCTGATTTGCTTGGATTAATTTTATATCTGGCCACTTTGCTGAAGTTGTTTATCAGCTGTAGGAGTTCTCTGGTGGAGTTTTTTGGTTCACTTAAGTATACTATCATATCATCTGCAAATAGTGATAACTTGACTTCCTCATTTCCTATTTGTACCATTTGACCTCCTTTTGTTGTCTAATTGTTCTAGCTAGAACTTCAAGTACTATATTGAATAGATATGGAGAGAGAATGCAGCCTTGTCTGGTCCCTGATTTTAGTGGGAATGTTTCAAGTTTCTCTCCATTTAGTTTGATGTTGGCTACTGGTTTGATGTATATTGCTTTTACTATGTTGAGATATGGGCCTTGGGTTCCTGATCTTTCCAAGACTTTAAGCATGAAAGGATGTTGAATTTTGTCAAATGCTTTTTCAGCATCTAATGAAATGACCATGTGGTTTTTTTTCCTTTGGATTACATTGAGGGATTTCTGTATATTGAATCATCCCTGCATCCCTGGGATGAAGCCTATTTGATCGTGGTGAATGATAGTTTTGATGTGTTCTTGGGTTCAGTTGGCAAGAACTTTATTGAGTATTTTTGCATCGATACTCACAAGGGAAATTGGTCTGAAGTTCTCTATCATTGTTGGATCTTTGTGTGGCTTTGATATCAGTGTAATTGTGGCTTTATAGAACAAGTTGGGTAGTGTTCCTTCTGTTTCTATTTTGTGGAATAGTTTGAAGTGTATTGGTGTTACGTCTTCTTTGAAGGTCTGATAGAATTCTGCACTAAACCCATCTGGTCCTGTGCTTTTTTTTGGTTGGAAGATTTTCTATGACACCTTCTATTTCTTTGGGGGTTATGGGACTGTTTAGATGGTCTATTTGATCCTAATTTAATTTAGCTATTTGGTATCTGTCTAGGAAATTGTCCATTTCCTTCAGATTTTCCAGTTGTGTTGAGCATAGGCTTTTGTAGTAGGATCTGATGATTTTTTTGAATTTCCTCAGTTTCTGTTGTTATATCTCCCTTTTCATTTCTGATTTTGTTAATTTGGATACTGTCTCTGTGCCCTCTGATTAGTCTGGCTAAGACTTTATCTTGTTGATTTTGTCAAAGAACCACCTCCTAGTTTTGTTGATTCTTTGTATGGTTCTTTTTGTTTCTACTTGGTTGATTTCAGCTCTGAGTTTGATGATTTCCTTCCTTGTACTCCTCTTGGGTGTATTAGCTTCTTTCTGTTCCTAAGCTTTCAGGTATGTCATTAAGCTGCTAGTGTATGTTCTCTACAGTTTCTTTTTGGAGGCACACAGGGCTGTGAGTTTTCCTCTTAGCACTGCTTTCATTGTGTCCCATAAGTTTGGGTATTTCATGCCTTCATTTTCATTAAATTCTAAAAGAGTTTTGTTTTCTTTCCTTATTTCTTCCTTGACCAAGGTATCATTGAGTAGAGCATTGTTCAGCTTCCATGTTTATGTGACCTTTCTGTTGTTTTTTTTGCTATTGAAACCACCCTTACTCCATAGTGATCTGATAAGAGACATAGGATAAGTTCAATCTTCTTATATCTGTTGAGGTCAGTTTTGTGACCAATTATATGGCTGATCATGGAGAAAGTACCATGAGGTACTGAGAAGAAGTTATATTCTTTTGATTTAGGATGAAATGTTCCTATATGTATCTGTTAAATCCATTTGGTCCAAAACTTCAATTAGTTTCACTGTGTCTGTTTATTTTCTGTTTGAGAAGAGTGGAGTGTTGATGTCACCCACAATTATTGTATGAGGTGTAATGTGTACTTTGAGCTTTAGTAAAGTTTCTTTTACAAATGAGGGTGCCCTTGCCTCTGGAGCATAGATGTTCAGAATTGAGAGTTCTTGGTGAATTTTTCCTTTGATGAGTATTAAGTGTCCTTCCATGTCTTTTTTGATGACTTTAGGTTGAAAGTTAATTTTATCTAATACTAGGATGGTTATTCCAGCTTGTTTCCTGGGAACATTTGCTTGGAAAATTATTTTCTAGGGTTTTACTGAGGTACTGTTTGTCTCTGACACTGAGGTGCATTTTCTGCATGCAGCAAAATGCTGGGTCTTGTTTACATATCCATTTCATTAGTCTATGCCTTTTTATTAGGGAATTGAGTCCATTGATGTTAAGAGATATTAAGGAATAGTGATTGTTGCTTCCTGTCATTTTTGATGCTATTTTTGTATTTGAATGGTTATCTTCTTTTGGGTTTGTTGAAAGAAGATTACTGTCTTGCTTTTTCTAGGGTGTAGTTGCCCTCCTTGTATTGCTGTTTTCCAACTATTATCCTTTGTAGGGCTGGATTTGTGGAAAAATATTGTGTAAATTTGGTTTCATCATGGATTATATTGGTTTCTCCATCTATGGTGATTGAGAAGTTTGCTGGGTATAGTAGTCTGGACTGGCATTTTTGTTCTCTTAGAGTCTGTATGAGATCTGCCCAGAATTTTTTAGCTTTCATGGTCTCTGATGAGAAGTCTGGTGTAATTCTGATATGTCTTCCTTTATATGTTCCTTGGCCTTTTTCTCTTACTGCTTTTATTCTTTCTTTGTTTAGTACATTTGATTTTTTGATTATTATGTGACAGGAGATATTTCTGTTCTGATCCTGTCTGTTTGGAGTTCTGTAGGCTTCTTATATTTTCATGGGCATCTCTTTTTAGGTCAGGGAAGTTTTTTTCTATAATTTTGTTGAAGATATTTACTGGCCCTGTAAGCTGTAAATCTTCATTTTCTTCTATACTTATAATTCTTAGGTTTGGTCTTCTCATTGTGTCCTGGATTTCCTGGATGTTTTGGGTTATAAGCCTTTTGCATTTTGCTTTTTTTTTTTTTTTTGACAATTGAGTCAATTCTTTTTATGGTATCTTTAGCACTTGAGATTCTTTCTTCTATCTCTTGTATTCTGTTGTTGATGCTTGCATCTATGACTCCTGATTTTTTTCCAAGGTTTTCTATCTCCCTTTGTGATTTCTTAGTTGTTTCTACTTCTGTTTTTAGATCGTGGATGGCTTGGCTCAGCTCTTTCACTTGTTTGTATTTTCATGTAATTCTTTAAGGGATTTTTGTGTTACCTCTTTCATGACTTCTGCTTCTTGATCCATGTTCTCCTGTATTTTTTAAAGTGATTTTTGTGTTTTCTCTTTATGGGCTTCTATCTGTTGATCCATATTCTCCCATATTTCTTTAAGCGATTTTTGTGTTTCCTTTTGAAGGTCTTCTACCTGTTGACTCATGTTCTCTTGTATTTCTTTAAAGGAGCTATTAATGTGCTTCTTGAAATCCCCTAACAGCATCATGAAGAATGATTTTAAATACAGGTCTTGCTTCTCTGGTGTGTTGAGGTATCCAGGAATTGCTGTTGTTTGAGACCTTGGTTCAGATGGAACCATGTTGACTTGGTTTCTTTTGGTGATGTTCTTGCATTTGCCTTTTGCCATCTGGTTATCTCTGTGTTTCTGTCTCTGACTATGTCTTCTCTGTGCTCCTGGGAGACCCGTTCTCTCTGTGTACATGGGTATACACGTACTTCGTACTTTTGCCAGACCCACTCTCTTGTAGTTGTATTTGGGTATGTAGCTCTGTGGCCCCATCAACTCTGGGTACAGGCTGTGCTGGCTATCTCCTCCATGCTGCTGGGTGGATAACTGGCTTCCTGTGTCACTTGCAGATGGTGCACTGTTGCGGGGGATGTTCTCAAGCTGGAAGCAAAACCTGGAAGGCTCCTGCCAGAGGCCTCCAGACAGGATCCTCTGAGCCGCAGGGCAGGTCTCACTTGTGCTGGCTACCTCCTCTGTGTTGCTGGGTGGATATCTGGCTTCCTGAGTCACTTGGAGATCGGGAATTTGATTTTTAAAGATAGAAGTTAAATATAACTAGTGAGGAAGAATAGAAAATAGTTGGATATTCTAATCACAAACTAGGTCAAAGATGTAGAGAAATCACTCACAAACTAAAAATGTATTCACTTTCACATTCTTGCCAAGGTGTTCACAACCTTTAACAGAGGAGAGGATTCAGTGAGATGTTTCCAGAGCTGCCAACTTAAAATACTGGGAAAGGAAGCCATGGCTACCATTGTTGGGATAGGAGTAAAGTTCTGTCCACACTGCTCTAAGGCTCCACAGCTCTCCACAGTTTTAGAAATCCAGATAGAAAAAAGGCTAAAAGTTAAATCCGTACACATATTTTTCACTTTTTATTTTTAATATTTTTAATTTAAATTTTTTTATTTTTTATACTCCATACTTTATTCCTGCCCCCACTCCTATCTACCCTCCAATTGTTGAACATCCTATACCTTCTTCCCATCCCCCTGTCTCAACATGGATGTACCCCCCGACCCCTCCTGACCTCTAAACTCCATGGAACCTCTAAGGTCTCTTGAGGGTTAGGTACATCATCTCTTAATGAACACATACCCAGCAGTCCTCTACTGTGTGTTGGGGTCTTCATATCAGCTGATGTATGCTGCCTGTTTGGTGGTCCAGTATTTGAGATATCTCGGGGATCCAGATTAATTGAGACATTGGTCCTCCTTCAGGGTCACCCTTCTCCTCAGCTTCTTTCAGCCTTTCCTAATTCAACAACAGGAGTCCGCTGCTTCAGCCCATTGGTTGGGTACAAATATCTGCATCTGAATCTTTCAGTAGCTTGTTGGCTCTTCCAGAGTGCAGTCATGCTGGGTCCCTTAATATGGGTGCTTTATAGGCTCAGTAGTATTGTCAGGCCTGGAGACCTCCCCTTGAGCTGTATCCCACTTTGGGCCTGTCACTGGATCTTGTTTTACTCAGGCTCCTCTCTATTTCCATTCCTGTATTTCTTTCAGAGAGGACACTTATGTGTCAGAGTTGTGACTGTGGGATGGACCCCCCATTCCCTGATTTGATGCCCTGTCTTCCTGCTGGAGGTGGGCTCTATAAGTTCCCTCTCCCGACAGTCAGGCATTTCATCTAAGGTCCCTCCCTTTGGGTCCTGAGAGTCTCCCACCTCCCAGGTCTCTGGTGCATTCTGGAGGGTCCCCCAACCTTCTATCTCCTGAGGTTGCCCTTTCTGTTCTTTCTGCTGACTCTCAGGGCTTCAGTCCTTTTCCCTCACCGAATGTCACATCAGGTTCCCGTCTCCCCCCTGACTCCCTACTCCATCCACTTTCCCTCCAAGATCCCTCCCTCATTTTCCACTTGTGATTGCTTTCTTCTCCATCCCAAGCGGGACTGAGGCATCCTCACTTAGGCATTCAGCTTGTTCACCTTTTTGAGTTCTATGGACTGTATATTGAATATCCTGTACTTTTTTCTTTTCTCTTTTCTTTCTTTGTTTTCTTTTCTTTCTTCCTTTCTTTTTTCTTTTTCTTTTTCTTTTTCCTATTTATTTATTTATTTATTTATTTATTTATTTATTTTTGGCTAATATCCACTTATTAGTGATTACATACCATGCATGTCTTTTTGGGTCTGAGTTACCTTGCTCAGGATGATATTTTCTAGTTCCACCTATTTGCATGCAAAACTCAGGATGTCCTTGTTCTTAATAGCTGAGTAATATCCCATTGTGTAAATGAACCACATTTTCTGTATCAATTCTTCTGTCATCGGACATCTAATTTGTTTTTAGCTTCTGGCTATCGCAAATAAGGCCACTATGAACGTAGTGGAATACATGCCCCTATGGCATGGTGGGGCACCTTTGGGTATATTCCCAAGAGTGGTATAGCTGGGTCTTCAGGTAGATCTATTTCCAAATTTTTGAGGAACCTTCAGATTGATTTCCAGTGTGATTGTACCAGTTTGCAATCCCACCAGCCATGGAGGAGTGTTCCTTTCTCCACATCCTCTCCAACATGTGTTGTCACCTAAGATTTTGATCTTCCCCATTCTGATTGATGTAAGGTGGAATCTCAGGGTCATTTCGATTTTCATTTCTCTGATCACTAAAGACTGAACATTTCTTTATGTGTTTCTCAGCCATTTGAGATCCCTCAGTTGAGAAATCTCGGTTTTGTTCTATACCGCATTTTTTGATTGGGTTGTTTGGTTTTATGGTGATTAGCTTCTTGAATTCTTTATATATTTTGAATATTAGCCCTCTATTGGAGTGGGAGTTAGTGAAGATTTTTTCCCAATCTGTGGGTTGCCAATTTGTCTTATTGACTTTGTCATTTGCCTTACAGAAGCTTTCCAGTTTCATGAGGTCCCATTTATCAGTTCTTGATCTTACAGCATGAGCCATTGGAGTTCTGTTTAGGAAATTTCCCCCTGTGCCAATAAGTTCAAGGCTCTTTCCTACTTTCCTTTCTATTAGATTCAATGTATCTAGTTTTATGTTGATGTCCTTGATGCACTTGGACTTGAGCTTTGTGCAAGGTGACAAATATGGGCTTATTTTTGTTTTTCTACACATAGACAGCCAGTTAGACCAGCACCATTTATTGAAGATGCTTTGTTGTTTCCATTGTATATTTTAGGTTTCTTTGTCAAACATCAAGTGTCTGTAAGTGTGTGGTTTTATTTTTGGGTCTTCAATTCTATTCCATTGATCAATATGTCTGTGTCTGTACCAATACCATGCAGTTTTTATCACTATTGCTCTGTAGTAAAGCTTGAGGTCAGGGATGGTGATTCCCTGGCTGTTTTTTTATTGTTAAGAATTGTTTTGCCTTCTGGGTTTTTTGCCTTTTCCAGCTGAATTTGAGCATTGCTCTTTCCATGTCTTTGAAGAATTGTGTTGGGATTTTGACAGGGATTGCATTGAATCTATAGATTCCCTTTGGTAGGTTGGCCATTTTTGCTATGTTAATTCTGCCAAGCTATGAGCATGGGCGATCTCTCCATTTTCTGAGATATTCGATTTCTTTCTTGAGAGACTTGATGTTGTTGTCATACAGGTCTTTCACTTATTTTGTTAGTGTTACTCCAAGATATTTTATATTATTTGTGGCTATTGTGATGGGAGTTGTTTCTGTAATTTCTTCTTAGCCTGTTTATCATTTTTATAAAGGAAGGTTCCTGAATTATTTAAGTTAATTTTATTTCCAGACACTTTGCTGAAGTTGTTTATCAACTAGAGAATTTCTCTGGTAGAATTTTTGGGGTCACTTATGTATACTATCATATCATCTGCAGATAGGGAAACCTTTATTTCTTCTTTGCCAATTTGTATCCCCTTGATCTCTTTTTGTTTTTCTATTGTTCTCACTAGCACGTCCAGTACTATATTGAATAGATGTGGGGAGAGTGGGCATCCTTGTCTTGTCCCTGATTTGTGTGGGATTGCTTCAAGTATTTTTCCATTTAATTTGATATTAGCTGTTGGTTTGCAGTAAATTGCATTTATATTTAGGTATGGGCCTTGAATTCCTTATCTCTATTACTTTTAACACCAAGGAAGGGGTGTTGTATTTTGTCAAATGCTTTTACTGCATCTAAGGAGATGATCATGTGATTAGTTTCTTTGAGTTTGTTTGTATAGTGGATTATGTTAATGGATTTTCATATATTGAACCATCCCTGCATCCCTGGGATGAAACTTGACCATGGTGAATGATAGTTTTGATGTGTTCTTGGATTCTGTTTACAAGAATTTTATTATGCAACTTTTGCAACTTTATGACATGAAAAGCAAGCATGATCCTTTCAGCATTGTTCCTTTCTGGAGCACCAGCGTGGCAAGGTGTATGTCAATGTGTAGGGGGAAATATGGCCCCATTCTTATTTATATAATATGTGCAACAAAGTAGTAGAAAAGAGCTATGCTGGTTACCTTAAGGGAGTCCCCAAAATGCTTGAAGAATAGAAACTACCTATTCTTTGCCATTTTTTATTTCTATTTTGAATAAAAATTAGATTAGCACTTTCATTTTAAAGAGTCAGTTCATTTGTCTGTTTAACTCAAGAGGTTTATTCGGGGAGTAAAAGGCTGACTTCAAATAGAGACATGAAAGAGAGTTAGAGACAGGGAGAGAAAGGGGGACACAGAATGAACATGATACAGAGAGTCAGTCTGTTTGTGCCAATTTCAAATTGTAGGAAAACAGAATGTTAACTCCACATTCTGTGTATTGCTACCTTCCAAGTTAATCACCATTAGTGTTGTAGTTTGTAGAATTGAGGTGGGTGTGGTGTCCAGGGGAGGAGGGCTGAATACAAGGCTTCACTCTATCCAGGAACTTACTATGTACTTTAGTTCCACCTCAAATTCATGGTGATCATTCTGCCTCAGCCTTGCAGTGCTGAGCTTCCTGTTGTGAACCACCTTGCCCAGCCTGGTTCAGACTTTTAAAAATGTGGGCATAAAAAAAACCCAAATATTATCTTAGAAAAATTAATATATATGATACTTTATGAATTGTTATTTTCATGTAAATTGTAAAGGTACCTCTTTTCTAAAAATATGGCTGTTTAAATAAGACTTGACCAGTGACAATATGAATGGACACATTAACACAAGAGGGTAAAATTTCACAGGGCCCCACCCTAGACAAACAACTATAGGTAACTCACCACAGAGAGAATAAATAAGTCAAGAACGAGCCTCCTAATTGGTTATCCAATGCTAAGAAGTAAATCCTGAAGTCATGTACATGCAAGTGGCAGTAATCAGACTCAGTGAGCTATGTTTACATATTTGTGCATGTGTGTATATACAACAGTAATAATCCTTAAAAGATCATGAATTTGAGGAATGAGGGGGCACACAGGAGAAGTCAAAGGGAAGAAAGAGAAGCATCACTAAACTGTTTATTAAGCAGTCACTTCACTTTAAGACATTGGTCCAAGAGATTAGTGTAGTGAGACAATGGAGCAAATTACTGAAGATTCAAAGACACAAAGCAAACACAGCAAAAGGCAAAGAATGAGATGCAGTGTAGCTCCAGTAGAACAGTGGTTTCCATGAATCACTGGCCAGCTTCTGAAATTCACAGGTGGGTGAAGCCTTGCTAACAGACCAATGAAGCAAGTCACAGACAGGGGCCTGCCTTTCCTGTGATGACTTACTCCAGGAGAAAGGAATGTAGAGATAACTGAGGTCAGCACTCATCAGTGTGCCTTCACATAGTAAACATTTTACATGGCAATAATTATTTTCACTGTTGTTTGTACTGTTATTCAAATTCTATTTTTTTGATTGACAAAATATACAAGTATCTCTTGAGTTTATGAGCTCCTTATATATTTTCTTTCTGATATCTCATTGTTAAAAGCACCTAAACATAAAACAACATCAACAACAACAGCAACAACAACAACAAAAAACCAGGTGGACTTCATAGGGAATCCATTTCTGGATCTGCTTATTAAGCCATGTTTGTTTATATCACAAATGCTACTCCTCTTTCAGTCTCTCCTCACAGAGTTCCTCTTCCATGTTCCCTCTCCTCTCCTTGGAGAAGGTGGGACACTCTCTAGATATCACCACCCTCCAATGCCCCCCCCCATCCCTTCACCCCGAGCCTGGTATTTCAAGTCTCTACAAGATTAGCTGCATCCTCTCCCACTGTGGCCAGACAAAGCATCCTTGGTGACTGAGCTGCATTGTCTGACACATCTGTACAGGGACCTAGGTCTAGCTCATTTACACTCTTTGTTTGCTAGCTCAGTCTTGAAGAGCTCTCAGTGGTTCAGGTTAGTTGGCGTTTTAGTCTTCCTATGGAGTTTCTATCCCCTTTGGGGCCCTCAATTCTTCCACCACCTTTTCTGTAAGAGTCCCTGACCTGTGTCCAATCTTTGGATAGTAGTATCTACCCCTGTTTCACTCAGCTTCAAGTCATGCATGCTTTTAAATGTATCTCCAGACATCTATTTGATTTCTTTGCTTTACTTCTTTTGATAGTTCATATTTTTTCAGAAAATAGATTTTTCCATGCTGTTACAGAAGAAAGTAAACTGTATGAGGTTGGAAGATATAGACACAGGGACTATATAACACTGTTAATGCATTAGAGCTTGCTATCCGTGTGACTTATGGATAATGTCAATAATGTGGGTTGCTCAGCTGATGAAGCACTTACCAGGCCTAGGCCTGACTCCTCTAAATATGGACCTGATCCTTCTGTAGTTACTGTTTTGAATCACAAAGCATGCCCTCCAAGATGGCTCAGCTGCTAAGGGAACTTGTTGTCAATATTGAAACCCTGAATTCAGTTCTTAGGACTCATACAGTAGACAAAGGGAAGTGACCTCTTGGGACCCACATCATAGACATATGGAACTATTCTGAAAGCTGTCCTCTGACCTTCACATTTGCATCATGTTAGACGTACATCACAGCAAATAAATACATATTTTAAAATAAATATAAATAAACTAAAAAACTCAGTTCATTCTAATTTTGGGAAAAGATGGGTTAGTAATACAATTTTTCTTCTAGAGATGGATGACATCACAAGTGTTTAAGAAATATTGTGCGATGGTTCTATTTTATATTTTTTTAATTTATATTATTATACATCAATTGCATTTACTTAGGTATTTTTTAAAGCTATGCTCCTGCATCGTCTTGCTATGCTTTATGTCTAGAATTTGACCATTTCCTTACTTTCTGGCACTACCCCTATCTGCAGGATCATTTGGTGTTAGCCTTCGAATGGTCCACTTCTCCAAAGACCATTTTCTGTTTTATTGTAAATGACATTTAGAAGCTAAGATCTGGGCCAAGATGATATTTAGAAGCTTAGATCTGCTTATTGCCAAAAAGTCAGTTAGTAATTTCCCCCTTTCCTCTTTCTCTCCTCTCTCATTCTCCCCTTTTTCCCCCTCTCTAAATGTATCTGTAATCCTTATCTATCCACAGTTTACAGCTGTCTCCAGTTTTCCTTCAAACTCATCTGTAGTGTCTTCCATTCCATATCCTTGGACCTGCTTTCACTCTGGAAGTAATTTTCATGTCTTAAGTATGAAAAGGTAGTGAATGTACAATATGTTTTCTTGTTGATAATTTATTTCACCAGCTGTTGTGCTTGTATATTGCTCCTGTTACTAACACATTATTTTACCCTCTTTGCTGACAGCCCTTTACAAGAGGCCTGCCCCCTCATTTCCTCTCATCTATTGAGTGGTTCAGAGTTATGGCATTCCTGGTACTAACCTATTCTACACTGTAACCAATGGACCATGCAGCCTTTTAGTGATGTCATTGTGATATCTGCCAAGGTCCCTGTAGTTAAGTGCTTCCATATCTGTTTTCACATTTTTAAAACTTGAGTCAGTTCTGGTGAGCTAGTCCTCTCAGAATGCCCAGTCTCCCTCCTGATATTTGACAGCCACATTCGATTTCCTCTTATCATGTGGAGATCAGTTTGTTCTGTAGGACTGCAGAAGCCTGGCTGGATACAACCCCTGGTCTGGCTTTTCTAAGTCTGCAACCAAACTTCCCTACTCCTTGACCATCCTGATTGTGGTCTTCCTTTTTATTTCCCCAGCCCAAGAAGCCAGGGTAGAGAGAGCCTGGGCTCCTTTCAAAGGCAAACATGGTTCTCTTTCGGTCTCCATTAGTCTGCTCTTCAGTTTTCATTTCCACTCAGTTCGACAGAGTTCTCATGTCATCACAGGATCTTCTCACCATATGGCCCATGTGCCAAGTCCTCTAGACTCTCACTTCCTAGATCCCTAAATGCCACCCATGTGGCAGGAAGCTATACCCTTCCAAGTGGAAAGCTTATTATATATATATATATATATATATATATGTATATATATATATATATATATATATATATATATATATATATATATATATATATATATATATATATATATATATATATATATATTTGTCTTTTGTAACTCCCTTCTTGAAATCCACATGTCTTTGTTCTTGGATTTTTCTGATGGAAGTAAGTATGTGTATGGATTCACAAAATTATTCATCCTTTTTTCAAAAGATGAATTAAGGTTTATTAAGTACCTATATGTTTTTCAGTTTTACACATTTGAAACCTCAAGATGAAAATATTTATTAAATGCTACTGATTTGTCTTTGTTAAAATTGGTAAACATCAGATATGAGGTGATTGCTATTCAGTTATCCTTAGGAAGCCACCGTTGTCTCATAAATAGCAGCATCAGGAACTATAGGCAATGATGCATGAGAGATGAAGTTTTAATATTTCACAATACCACACAACCGTGAGTGCACACCTATCTGCAAATGTATGTACATATGCAGGAGTGTGTGTGGTCTGACAGAAGCCATTCCTATAACCTCAGTGATTGTTACAAATTCTCTTAGACATCTTAGTTCACATTTGCTCACAAATGCTTGACTCTAGACTGCAGCACAGCACTCCAAGTTCTCAGTACTCGGTACTCACCCACCCAACCTGTCTTGTGATGTCATGCTGAAACTTAGGGAGCCTGGTGAAGTTTTGTTGATACCTCTATTGCCACTTTCACCCACTAAGATCATGTTCCAGTGAGTCACATGGATTAAAGCCAACACAGTGAAGGAAGAATCCCCTTTTCTTCCTGTGTACCACTGTCCCTCTGTTTGGATCACTGATATATTTATCTCTTTTAGTATCATGTAGGAGAATGTTCTTTTGCCTCTTTTCATTTTCCTACCAAAGCCTTCTCCCATAAAGCAGTTTTCAAGATCTCCTTATATAAGGGGAGAGAAGAAGATAAATAAGGAAATAGAGAAACTATCCAAAATACAGAGAAACCATCCAGAGTTCATAAGAGCCAACTACCAAGTGCTTTCGTGTAGAACTAGAGATGGACCACTCAGATCACTATTATCTTATTGAGTGTATCTTTCTGCCCAAAGAGGTTTCCTAGTGTTTTGCAGCTATAGTTCTTGATAATCTACTCCATCACTGCTCAGAGTTCCTGCTTTTGCGAAACCCAGTGATATATATATATATGTGTATATATATATATATATATATACATATATATGTATATATATATACACATATACATATACATATATATATATATATATATCTTAGTTAAATCTTAACATTTGCTACTTTTTCAAATCTAATGTAACTTATGTCCTAGATATTGATTTTATTATGTACTGCCTCTGATTACCTTCTAATGGGACAGACCACATTACTACATTAGGGGCTATTTCATTTGTTTTAGCTAAGTCATGTAAAAACATGATTGTAATTTTTTACTTTCTGTTTGTCTTTGTTTTAGGAAACAAACCAAGATCTACAATGACCCCAGATAATATCTCTTACCATAAACTTTGAAAGCTCAGACCCAATAGATACTCCATAACCTAGACATATATTTTAGAACACAAAATGTTTTTGCTTCTTTTCAAATCACTAGATAAAGATTTATTAAGTTGTAAAATCAAGCAGTCAATGCTGTAGAATAATATGTATCCATGGACATGTCAAGGATTTGCATGATAAAGAATTGTTAATGTCTAATTTGTAGATAGTTAAAAAACAGAAGGCAGAGTAACTTTTAATTATTGAGAAAGAAAATAAAATATGACATTTCTAATATAGCTTAAAATAATATACACTGCAATACTATCTATTCTATTTAAATATCTCACAACTTGCAATTCTTTAATTTATTAAAATTAAATATTACAAAATATTCGATTTCTGACTATTTCTAAATTATTTGAAATGCCTATTGTATGGTCTAGTCTAAAAACTTTTTTATCTAGTATTCATCTTCTCACATAATCATTTTAGTGAAAATATACATGCAAAGAAAAATATAAAGCTAAATTCTTATCATACAGTTTATTTTGATGTTACCGTTTCACACTTTGCCATGTGTATGACTTTTAAAAACTGATGCTATATTTTAGAAACTGCCATATAACCTGTTTCTTCTTAGAAAACAGAATGATTCATCTGGAATTTCATGAATTATGCCCAATGACATAATATTTCAGTGATCTTGCTTGAAACAGTTTTCTTAGCTTCTTGTTTGAACCAAGCAGATTTTAAGTTTGAGGCACTTGAGGGCCACACAAATGACAGGGCTGGGACATGCAGCCAGTGTTTAGCTTTGGAGGTTGGGTCTGGCTGTTTCCTGCTGTCTCCTGGTTTTGAAGTTTTCTCTTTCTTTCTTTCTTTTCATTTAATTGAATATAATCTTCATTTACATTTCAAATGCTAAAACATTTCCCTGTTTCTCCCCTCCCTGAAAACCCCCAAGCCCTTCTCCTACCCCCTGCCTCCAAGTATATACCCCTCCACCCAACCCACTCCCATGTGCCCCACCTTGATTTCCCTTTTTGGGGGCATCATTTGAGGCTTCACAGGACCAAGGACCATCCTACTGATGCCCAACAAGGCATTCCTCTGCCACACTTATGGCTGGAACCATGTGTACCCCTTGGTTGGTGGTTTAGTTCCTGGGAGTCCTGGGGTATCTGGGTGGCCAACATCATTGTTCTTCTAATGGGGCTATAAACCCCTTCAGCTCCTCCAGTCTGCCCTCCAACTCCTTCATTGGGGACCCCACACTCAGTCCAATGGTTGGCTGCTAGCATCTGCCTCTGTATGTGTAAGGCTCTGGCAAGGCCCCTCTGGAGACAACCATAACAGGCTCCTTTTGGTATGCACTTCTTGTCATCCATAATACTGTCCGGTTTGGTGACTATTTATAGGATGAATCCCCAGGTAGGGCAGTCTCTGAGTAGCCTTTCCTTCAGTCTCTGCTCGACACTTTGTCTCCATTATTGCTCCTGTGAGTATTTTGTTTCCTTTCTCAGAGGAACCAAAGCACCTGAACTTCAGTCCTCCTTCTTTTTGAGCTTCCTGTGGTCTGTGAATTGTAACTTTTTCATTTTGAGCTTTTGGGCTAATATCCACTTATCAGTGAGTGCAAAACACCTGTGTTCTTTTGTGATTGGGTTACCTCACTCAGGATGAAACTTTCTAGTTCCAGCCATTTGCCTAATAATTTCATGAATTCATTGTTTTTAATAGCTGAATAGCACTCCTTTGTGCATATATACCTCAGTTTCTGTATCCATTCCTCTGTTGAAGGACATCTGGGTTCTTTCCAGCTTCTGACTATTTATAAATAAGGCTGTTATGAACATAGTGGAGCATGTGTCCTTTATTACATGCTGGAAAATCCTCTAGGTATATACCCAGGCGTGGTATAGTAGGGTCTATTATGTCTAATATTCTGGGGAACCACCAAACTGATTTCCAGAATGGTTTTACCAGCTTGCAATCAATCCTACCTACAATGAAGAAGTTTTCTTTTTCTTTCTTTCATCATTTTTCTCAGCCTACTGTTCACATCCCATTCTATCTCCTCCCCTTTTCTCAGATGATATGATCTTCTGAGATGTCAGCTCTGGGGTAGTCTCACAGGTGGGAACCTGCTCCCAACCTCCTGTCCATGTTCCCCTCAGACCATAATTCAGAAACCCAACATTTCCCAGAAAACCCTGAGCTGAAATGCTGGCCTTACCCTTTAATCACCTACTGATGCTACTGATTTCACATTGGTTTTGTCTTCACTGTATTCCCCATCTGGAGCTGCCCACAGCTACATTTGAATGGTTTACTGGGTCACCTGGAAGGAAAGCTGGGAATGGGGGCAATGGCTGATGGGAGAAACATGGAACCAAGACAAGATTTCCTGCTTAAGTCTCAAAGTTTAATGAAAGTCTCCAAATATATATAGGCGGGGCAAGACCCTTCCCCCAAAAGCTGGAAACAGAGGCTGGAAACAGGTCTGCAGAACTGGTTCTGCTTGCTCCACAGGAGGCTGGCATCAGGTGGCAGCTAGTGTCCTTGGAGAACAATGGGCTTCACCTTGGTCTGAGTGCTCCACCCTAGTTGGGAAGCAGTGGCTAGCCTTGAAACTCCCACTCAAAAAGGCTGGGGGGAGGGCACACTTATCTGTCAACTTAGCTGTAAATTTAAATGCACTTAATATTTTATTAAGAATTGGACTGTTTTTATTTTTCAATTAAAATAATAAAATTTATTTTAAATATACAACTCAGTATTGACATTTTTAAGTCATCAAAATAATTTATAATAGTTAAATGACTCTTAAATATTCATGTTTTTTGAAACTAAAAGTTATATGCACTCAACCAGTTTTTAAAACATATTTGGGGCATTAAACATGATAGAAGTAGAAAAAATATCTCTTATGAAGTCCTCTGGTAAAAGAAATTGTGACAGGTTCCTGATAAGACAGAAACTGTTCCATCTCCAAGGGAGAATTTGCAGTGTAACTGTGGCTTCATAGAATGAATTGACTTGTGTTCATAGTATTTGTGAATAGTTTGAAGAGTTTTGGCATTAGGTCTTCTTTGAAGGTATGATGGCATTCTGCACTAAACCCATCTGGTCCTAGGCCTTTTTGGTTGGGAGACTTCTAGTGACTGCTTCTTTCTTTAGGGGTTATGGGACTGTTTAGATGGTTTATCTGATCCTGATTGGTATCTGTCTAGAAAATTGTCCATTTTATCCAGATTAGTTGAATATGGGCTTTTGTAGTAGTATCTGATAATTTTTTTTGAATTTCCCCAGTTTCTGTAGCTCTATCTTCCTTTTCATTTCTGATTTTGTTAATTTAGATCCTGTCTCTGTGCCTTCTAGTTAGTCTGGCTAATTGTTCATTTATCGTGTTGATTTTCTTAAAGAACCAACTCCTGGTTTTGTTGATTCTTTGTATAGTTCTTTTTGTTTCTACTTGGTTGACTTCAGCCCTGAGTTTATTTCTTGCTATCTACTCTTGTGGGGTATATTTCTGCCACAGACCAAACCCAGCTGGGAATTGTAGTAGCGAGAAAACCAGGGTTCTTTTGGCCCAGGAAGATACGGATTCGGTGAATAACACAGATACAAAATGCAGAGGGGATTTAGGATCTGAGTGTGGATTTTACCTCTCAAACAGGAGTTTTTGAGCATGAGGGATCTACATTTACATATCAAAGGATATTTCCAACAAAGCATGCACAAGGAACAATTAGCATTACCATTTGGCACAAGGAAATATAAAAATCAACCAGGTAAAAATGTTTCCTGTATAACAAATGTAGAAGCTCAAACACAGATAACATCAGTCTTCCTGATATAAACTTTATCTGACACCGAGCTTTCAAAAACCTGAGGTTCCCTTTAAACCTATAATAATTTTGTATGGAGTAGGCAAGCCAAATTTTAATGCCTTCATAAGTTCTACATAGCCTTATTTGGACTGCATTTTGAACCACACATGGATAAGTCTGTTAAGAATATTGTTTTGGCCAAAAGCTCCCTAGGTGGGGTCTGCAAGAAAAATGCAGTTCCTCATAAGCTTCTATTGAGGAAGCTCTGAGCTTTGCACTAACTCAAATGTAAAGTTAACCTGCCCAACACCCACCTGTTTGGCAAGGGCATAGTATGAGGTTCCTCAAATGTAAATATCTTCAAATCTGAGCCTTTTGTCTAAGACTAGGCCCAACACCCATGTGTCCTGCAAGGGCTTTGTATAAGGGTCAAATAACAAGAGGAACTTGTACTTTTAGGATTCCTGGAAAAATTCTACTCATTGTTTCATATTTTCAATGAGATCTCCTTTTTAATCCTGGGGGCTAAGTGTGACTAAGGCAAAGCATTACAGTTCTAAGAAAAGAGGTTTTTGGCCAGTAATATTACTTCAAAGAATGGATTATAACTTACTTTCTCGAATTTACTCAGTCTTGGGCTACTAGGAAGAGGGGAAGTTTAGAAGGAAAGTAAATTACCAAGTGAGACTGTGGCTTCTAAATTGGGGTGTTCTACAGTCATCAGGAAGCAATATTTTCCCTCCTCAATCTGTTGAATTTTATCACACAGAATCTACTGAAGCTACCGTAGCATATTTGCTTCTTTTTGTTCTAGAGCTTTCAGGTGTGCTTTTAAGCTTTTAAATGTTCTCTCTTCTTTTTGGAGGCACTCAGAGCTATGAGTTTTTCTCTTAGCACTGGTTCCATTGTGTCCCATAAGTTTAGGTTAGTTGAACCTTCATTTTTATTAAATTCTAAAAAGTCTTTCTTTCTTTATTTCTTCTTTGACCAAGTTATTATTGGGTAAGGTATTTTTCAGCTTCCATGTGTATGTGGGCTTTCTATTGTTTTTGTTGGTATTGAAGACCAGCTTTAGTCCATGGTGATCTGATAGGATGCATGAGATATTTCAACCTTTTTGTATCTGTTGAGGCCTGTTTTATGACCAATTATATGGTCAATTTTGGAGAAGGTAACATGAAGTGCTGAAAAGAAGGTATATTATTTTGATTTAGGATGAAATGTTCTATACATATTTCTAAAATCCATTTGGTCCATAACTTCTGTTAGTTTCACTGTGTCTGTGTTTACTTTGTGTTTCCCTGATCTATCCATTGATGAGAGTGGGGTGTTGAAGTCTCCTATTATTGTGAGGTCAATTTATGTTTTGAGCTTTAGTAAATTTTTTTTAAATGAATGTGGGTGCCCTTGTATTTGGAGCATAGTTGTTCAGAATTCAGAGAGTTCTTTCTGGTAAATTTTTCCTTTGATGAGTATGAAGTGTTCTTCTTTATCCTTTTTGATGACTTTCGGTTGAAAATCAATTTTATCCAATATTAAAAACGCTACTCTAGCCTGTTTCTTGGGACCATTTGCTTGGAAAATTATTTTCCAGAAGTTTACTCTGAGGTAGTGTCTGTCTTTTACACTGAGGTATGTTTCCTTTATGCAGCAAAATGCTGGGTCCTATTTACATATCCAGTCTGTTTTTCTATGTCTTTTGATTAGCAAGTTGAGTCCATTGGTGTAAAGAGATGTTAAAGATTAGTGATTGTGGCTTCCTGTTATGTTTGATGTTATATTTATGTTTGTGTGGGTATCTTCTTTGGGATTTGTTGAAAGAAGATTACTTTCTTGCTTTTACTAGGATATGTTAGTGTTTTTCAACTGTTATTCTTTGTAAGGCTGAATATGTGGAACAATATTACATAAATTTGGTTTTGTCATAGAATATCTTTTTTTCTTCATCTGTGGTAATTGAGAGTTTTGCTGGGTATTGTAGCCTGGGCTGGCATTTATGTTCTCTTAGGGTCTTCATGACATCTGCCCAGAATCTTCTAGCTTTCATAGTCTCTGGTAAGAAATCTGGTGTAAATCTGATAGGCCTATCTTTTTTATATGTTACTTGACCCTTTTCCCTTACTACTCTCAATATTCTTTCTTTGTTTTGTGCATTTTGTGTTTTGACTATTATGTGACAGGAGGAATTTCTTTTCTGGTCCAGTCTATTTGGAGTTCTGTAGGCTTCTTGTATTTTTATGAGCATCTCTTTCTTTAGGTTAGGGAAATTTTCTTCTATAATTTTGTAGATATTTACTGGCCTTTTAAGTTGGGAATCTTTGTTCTCTTCTATATCTTTTATCCTTAGGTTTGGTCTTCTCATTGTGTCCTAGATTTCTTGGATGTTTTGGGTTAGGAGCTTTTCACATTTTGCATTTTCTTTGGCTGTTGTGTCAATGTTTTCTATGGTATCTTCTGCATCTGAGATTCTCTCTTCTATCTCTTGTATTCTGTTGGTGATGCTTATGTCTATGACTCCTGATCTTGTTCCTAGATTTTCTATCTCCAGGGATGTCCCCATTTGTGATTTTTTTATTGTTTCTAGTTCCATTTTTAGATCCTGAAAGGTTTTGTTCAATTCCTTCACCTGTTTTGTTTTGTTTTTCTGTAATTCTTTAAGGAATTTTTGTGTTTCCCCTTTAATGGCTTCTACTTGTTCTTTGTTCTCCAGTATTTCTTTAAGAGAGTTATTTTTGTCCTTCTTAAAGTCCTCTATCATTATCATAAGATGTAATTTAAATGCAAGTCTTCATTTCCTGGTATGTTGGGGTATCCATGGCTTGCTGTGGTGGGGGAACTGGGTTCTGATGATGCCAAATATCCTTGGTTTCTGTTGCTTATGCTTTTGTCCTTGCCTCTTGCCATCTAGTTGTCTCTGGTGTAACCTGGTCCTGCTGTCTCTGAATGTGGCTTGTCCAAGCCTGTGTGTCATACTCCTGGGAGACCAGTTCTCTCCAGGAGGAATTTAGGTATGGAGAGCTTTGGCACAGTGTCAGCTCTGGGGTGCAGATGGAGATTGGAAATATCCTGTCCCTGGCTCTTCCTTGGTTCCTGTGTCCTGACAGCAGTGGGTGAGTCCCTTTTGGGCCAGAAATTTGAGCAGAAGTGGTGGTCTTACCTGTGCTCACAAGTGTATTTCCTGGGAGACAAGCTCTCTCCTGAAGGTATTTAGGTATGGAGAGCTGTGGCACAGGATCAGCTCTGGGTGCTGTGGCACAGGATCAGCTCCAAGTGCAGATGGTATCCAGAAGGATCCTTCCCCAGGCTGCTCCTTGGTTCCTGTGTCCTGAGGTCTCAGGGCAGATCCCTCAGAATAGAAGTGGTGGTCTCACCTCGGCTCACAGTCTTGTCAGCATTTCTGGGAGACCAGCTCTCTCCAGGCAATATTTGGTTAGGAGCACTATGGCACAGTATCATCTTCAGGCACAGACAGAAACCTTGAATTTGACAGTTTTTAATCAAAAAGACTATTTGAGAATCTTCAGCTATACGACATTGATGAAGGTCAAGAATATTTACTTTGAAAGATTAAAACTATGTCATGTTTATTTATATTTGTATATTTACTACAGGGAAATGGTACTTTATTTAATTTAAATGTTTATGAGCAGCCTATTAACCAACTGTCAGTGAAAATTCTTTAAAAGTCTATATTATAATATCTAGTATAGACAATAATGTTTAAACTGTATTTTGAATACTTGCTAAGTGTGAGTCATGTTTCTTTTTAATTAACAGATTCTATAGATATTGTTTAATTTATAGAACTACCAAGTGAGAAATACAATGTCCCTTGTTCAATGATGAGATGTATATTTGACATTGAATATTGCTAAAAGGTCACAATAGAAAATATTTTATAATTAAGATTGCATCTATAATGCATGCCCCTCTCAGGTAAGTGCATCAGATCAGGACGCTAATGGATGTAGTTGTTTTCATGTAGCCATAGGGGAGGTAGTCACTAAGCCTTATTACTTTATAAACTATCCTAATCTATTGCAACTTTTTTGTTTTTAGAATGGATTTTATTATGTGTGTTTAAGGTACACGACATAATTTTGTGGGATATATGTGGACAGTAAGATGGCAACTCTAACCAAGCAAGTCATTATGCCCATCATCTCACAGACCAGCCCATTTTTTACTTTCTTTTTGTTTTTGACAAAGAAGCTAAAATCTATTCATTTGGCAGGAATCCCATGTGTGGTGCAATTTTATTAATTACTACTCTCATGCTGTATATTATCTCCCCACACGTCTTCATCGTTCATCTCTGCTGTTCTTAACCAGTGAGCTGTACCCTCCTATTTATTCCCTGTGCTCATATTCCTCGGATCCAGACTTACTTTCTATCTTTCTATATTTGAAATTCAAAAAAACTACACCTAAGTAAGATTATTTTATGTAGTACAATACCCTCCAAATTCTGGCTTATTGTATTATGTGACAAATTTCAGGGTCTCCTTGTCAAAGATTTAAAATTTCAATGTATAGACTTTGAACTGTATGTTGCTGAGACACCCGTGCTTCTATCTTACCATTACTAATATTGCTGCAGTGAATGAATATGAAGCTGCAGATTTCCTTCTAATAATGTGGTAAATTCCATTCACTGATTATGTGCACATCATTGGTTGTGTGCATAGAAGAGGGATTGCTACATCCTAAGGTAGATAATGTTGTTTTTAATATTTTTAAGAACTATGGTTCTGTTTTGCACAATGGCTGCAAAATTTCACTCATCTACACCCTCACCAACATTTACCTCTTTTAGTCTTTTTAGACTTTTTGGTACTAGCTATTTCTATATAGAGGATTAATGATATTTTTCCATATACCTGTGGTCTACTTGTCTATTTTTACAGCTATGCCTGTTCAGATACTTTGCTGTCACTGTTTAATTTATTTCTGGTTGCGTGAGGCTTGGCCTTTGGCTAATGTCAGTGTAAGTCTAAATGAAGACAGAAATATGGCAAGTTGTTCATAGACTTTGTATGCAACATAAAAAGCCCTCAAAATAATAGTTTTCTGGCAGTTGTTTGTGATTTTGTTTAACAATAACTATAGTACCTGAGTTATTAGGCTACATAAGCCTATTTGTGAATTGCTGCTATGTATAATGGTGGCTTTGATAAATATATTGACTCATAACTTTCAGTACGACTGTATAGGTAAACATGAGCCAAATATAGACACACTATCAGTAGTGACTTCTATTAAGTATCTGCATTAATATTATATTATCAATTTAATGTTTGTTCTTGTGATTGAACAAGCTATATCTCATTTATTTCAAACATTCAATATGTCAATAATATTTATTTCCTAATATGATTTCTCTCAACTCTTATTATAAGATTTAATTTTATTTATGTTTATGTCTATATGTATGAGTATATGTCACATGTGTGGGAGCCCCTAGAGAAGCCAGAGAATGGTAGTGGTTTCCTGAGAGCTGAAGTTACCACCCATGGGAGTTACCTGATTTCAGCACTCTGAAATGAATTGAGATCCTCTGGAAGAGCAGCAATGCTTTTAAGCATTGACCTAGCACCTCCTCAACTCTTCAGTCCAATAATTACTTTGTAAAGTCAATTAAAAATATCTAAAAGGTGATAAAATAGAAATGAGAAAAATGTGCTCATTTTTGGCATGTTGTAGCACCACCAAAATTAATTGCATATAATATATTTAGGATTTTTGAAAGCCATATTGTATTTACATTGTATGAATTGATTGGATATTATTAATGTAATCCTATCTTTTATATTGTAGTGAACGGACATCCAATACTCAAGAGAGCTAACATCCGGACTGTTGGCAAGTTGGTGGCTAGATCCATAAGAGAAAGAAAAATGAGACAATTTTATAAATCATGAGAACTGGAATAAATTTTTCAACACAGTGCTCCATTAAATAATTGAACTTATCTCCTCAGAAATGCATATTAGTAATGAACACAGAAGGATTTGCTATCGACAGGATAAAGAGTGAAATCTTTGTATAAGCAAAAGGGGATGTTGACAAGTTGGTTCATCAGTTGTAAGTGAGTTTGCATGAGCAGTCCTTATCTTCCTCATTAAACACCTGCTAATCATGACACAAAGCTGTGCAGTGTCACTTATTGCATCTCATTGGACTGAAGTGTGTTGTGCTACACTGCTAAGAAACATTGCAAGCTTTAGAATTCTTAGTTTCAAAATTCCCTGTACTGATATCTTAAAATTTTAATTCCTCATTTTTAGTCTTTAAAAATCCTATCAGTGTGATATTTTGCTGAAACAAAACATTTCAAAAACTTTGTCAGAATGTGTCTCATCACTTAAGTCTTTTTGAATTGTTTCTGAAAATGTGTCTAGATCACAGATCACTTTTCTTTGTTTGGTATTCTTTCCTTGAGTGCATTGCTCATTCTAAAGGAAAGGGAGGATCTTCAACATTCTCTATGCATGAGTTTACTTGGGTTTTGTGCTGCAAGAATTTGAAGTGCAATGGCTATACCATTAATCCTTTAAGAATCTGAGTTTAGTTTTATCCATATGCATATTCTTAGAGTCACACTCAATTTCATGGGATTAGAGAATGAGGGTGGATGCAGATTCAGAGGAGCAATCTGTGTACAGCACAGACACAGATCTGAGCCATAACCCACAGCAAGCATTCTTCGTTCTCAATGTGCTGGACATTTATCCATTGCTTCTATAA
Source organism: Apodemus agrarius (assembly GCA_964023405.1). Classification (NCBI taxonomy): domain Eukaryota; kingdom Metazoa; phylum Chordata; class Mammalia; order Rodentia; family Muridae; genus Apodemus; species Apodemus agrarius. The sequence continues at coordinate 59,319,481 of OZ030024.1, read as the reverse complement.
GTGTTCTCTCAGTCCACTTCCATTAGGTAGATTACTATGAGAATACACATAAAAGTCATGGAGACAAACGATGCAAATCTATGCCTCACTAAAACGAGAGCCAAGGTGACCTAGAAACCATGAGGCAATCTAACCAGAAAAGTTTAGCACTTACATTCAACAGGGAAGAAAACACTGATGACTGACTAAAATATAGCTTATGTATGAAACGAAATTAAACATATTCTCCTTACTAACAGTTGCAATAAAGTTTGCTTTAATGAGGATTTTTTTTGTTATCCATGTACTGAAAACAGAAATCAAACATGAAAAAAAATGTAACATGAATTAGGTCTCAGTATGGCAGGAGACCATCAGCTTGCTTCTGGTTATGGGATTAATAGATAACAAATTGGCTGTATTTTCACCACTGCTACTGCTAAATATTGGGAGAAAGACAATATGCAGTTATAATTAAAGTTTCTTATGGACCTGAAATATAAGATCTCCCAATAAGTATTATATAATCATTTTAGTAAATGAATGACAATTGTATCTATAGGAAGTAATTAATATAAAATCATGTCAAAGGTACTTTCTAAAAATAAAATGAAATCTAGTTATTAATATAAAATTGAGGACAGAATATAAAAGTTCTTTAAAAAGTAATCACTATTATCTCTGTCTCCTACTTTCAACTATCTTTGGTTTCAGTAGGGCTACTGAATGTCTTTCAGAAGTGTGGGCCTACCTTAAGTCCACTGGCAATACGTCACTTCAAACTGGGGAAGACAGTGTAAGGTCAGGGAGAGAAGCCTCACTTTTCAATAGTCAGATTGTATATAAAAATTGGCACTTGGTGCTCATCAAAGAAGAAGAAATATTGGATGTGCTCTAAATGTCCATTGTGTTTTGGAGCCAACTACCTGATGGAAGTCATCAGTTATATGCAAATGAACTGTCAATGGCTTGCCACAGTTGGCAATCACTGGACTGTGAAGGGTATGTCTTAATAAGAACTGAAGCTCTTCACATACTTTGATTTACTGGAAATAAAATGAAAAAGTCCTTTGAGACTACAAAGGACACTTGTTTCAGATAAAACGTCTAGACAGTAGCAATATATTTATGGCTTTTATTATAGCAGAACTGCAAATTAGAACGGAGTGCTGAGAAAGTCCCTGTGACCCAGCTAAATTCTAAAGAACTGCTATGGCTGGAGCAGTATAATCTTTAAAATAGCTAAGCCAACTAAATAAGAACCCATAAGGACAGGGGGTATGTTCAAGGTTAAGATTTGGTGTCTTATGTCTTTTAAAATTGTTTACATTTTGCCTTCTATATTGTTCACAATTTTTTATTTTTTATATTTTCTGAAAAAGGCATTCTATATTAATGCAAAGATTAGAACAGTTGAAAGTTTCTGTGAACCTGAAACAAAGATTACAACTTAAAAAAATTGCAGTGTAAACGAATTACTTTTCTTTCCAACTTCATTTCCAAAGCACAGATATAACCCAAACTCTTAATTCTCTGTTACTATTTACATTAAGTTGTTGATAGTAATATTGTATTTATAGTGTTTTCAACTATAATTCTACACCATTATAGAAATAGATCAACCTTTTTTTTTTGTTCATACATAATTCCAGGTATGCTAAATTTTTTCCTTTATTCCAAACATTCTCCTGTTTTAAGAACACATGTGGTTTGTTTCATCACACTGTGTGAGTTAGTAGGTCTGAGCCAAGCAGTCTTCCAGAATTCAGGCCTTTCTGTCCTAAGGTCATCCATTAAAGCTACAACTGAAGTCTGTGTATCCAGGCTCTAAACCATGGGAAGCATGTGGGGATAGCATTCACATTTCTTAGTCACTCCAAGTGGAACTTATATATATATCTCACACCAGTTAATACTTCACTGGGAAAAAGTAACTCATCATCTGGTTCTAGCTACATTTGAGGGCAGGACAGAATGTCATCTATCTTTGCTTCCAGGAACAGATTGTGCAGATTTTTGTCAGAGGATGTAGACAATCTGCATTCTCCCTTATCTTCAGGAACAAGAGATCATTTCTAGTGGTTTCACTTGAGTTTGTTATTATTATTATTATCATTATTATTTGTTATAATATCATCTAATTATCCAAAGAATGCAGTCATTTCTAGAATTTTCATAATCTTATTAATTTTCTTATATAGATCACCAACACCCTCAAAGCATCAGGCTACAATTTAAAGGAACTCACTCTTCTTTTAATTGCTTAGGTAGCTACTTATAGATATTGAAGACATTTTGGTTTTATGTCATACATTTTTATTAGTCAATAAAATAATCACAAATAAACAATTTCAGCTATATTTGTTAACATTACTTCTTAAAACACCACCCAGTTCCATTTTAGAAAGTAATGTTAGGAACTAATATTGTTAGAGCAATGGAAAAGAACATGGAACTGTATCATCTCCAAACTTTTCTGTATAAATAATCAAAACCAGATTGGTTGAGGAGTATTCTACTGGGAAGATCACAAAGAAATGCAAATATCCCCCTACACACACCCAGAGAAAAAGAAATTTTAAACAATCAAAATTCAAATAGATTTGTTAAAATTTTCAACAACTGTTCTGGCTTCAACATGATTCTTTCAAGCCTGCTGTCTCTTTTTGAAATAATTCCTTAAACTTAAATTCAAGTAAATACAATATTGGAATTAGAAAGATAACTGAAGGACTTGTTTCTAATGTTTTCTGAGAAGTGTGTCTACATGTTTTATTTGCTTTTCAGTGTTAAACATGCATTTTCAGAACAATGAAATAATATCAACAAACTACAAACTGTTGAGACTCTGTTATATATAGCCAAACTAAATATGGTTTAGAGATTAGTTATGTGTGGACAGAGAGTGAGCATAGGCCATTATACTCCTGGGACTCCTCATATAAACATCACACCCTAGTGATCCAGAGGTAGATTAATGTGGTGTGATTTTAATTGAGATTCCTAATATTGGTGAGGCAATCTGGAATGATATTCTGGTGATCTATTTATTTTAAAATCTTAATATTTTTTCCTGATATATGTCTTCAAATATGCACTTTGTGTCAATATAGGTAGCATGATAGTTAAGGTTGCAATGCTTTCTATTGCTGTGAAGAGACACCATGCTAATGGGAATACTTATTTTTATTGATTATTTTATTTATTTACATTTCAAATGGTATCCTCTTTCTCAGTTTCTCATTCCCAAGTGCCCCTTCTCCCACCTCTCTCTGTTTCTTTGAGGGTGCTCCCCCACCTACCCATCGACTCCTGCCTCATTACCCTAGCATTCTCCTACCTTGGGACATCAGTCTTCATAGGAGCAATCCCCTCCTATTGATTCCAGATAAGGCAATCCTCTGCTACACTTACAACTGGAGCATGGGTCCCTCCATGTGTATGCTTTGGTTGGTGGTTTAGTTCCTGGGAGCTCTGGGTAGTGGGGTCTGGTTGCTTGATTTTGTTGTTCTTCCTATGGGGTTGCAAACTGCTTCAGATCCTTCAGTTCTCCCTAACTCCTTCATTGGGGCCCTTGTGCTCAGTCCAATGGTTGGCTGCTAGCATTGTCATCTGTATTGGTCAAGCTCTGACAGAGCCTATCAGGAGACAGCTATACCAGGCTCCTGTCAGCAAGCTCTTCTTGGCATCACCAATAGTGTCTGGGTTTGGTATCTGCAGATAGGATGAATCAGTCTTTAGATGGTCTTTCCTTCAGTATCTGCTCCACTCTTTGTCCCTGCACTTTCTTTAGACAGGAATAATTCTAGGTTAAAATTTTTGAGATGGGTGGGTGACCCCATCCCTCAACAGGGGGCTGTGCCTAACCACCGGATATGATCTCTACAGATTCTTTCTCCCCTTTGTTGGGTATTTCAGTTAATGTCATCCCTGTTGGGTCCTGAGAAACTTTTGCTTCCCTGGCATCTGGGACTTTTATGGCTATCCCGAGTTCCCCATCACCCACTGCTACACACCTTCATTCAATTTTCTAAGCTTCTGAACTCTTCCCCATTGGCTCCCACACCTTGTCTTGTCCCCCTTTCCCCTTCCTCTTCCCTCTTTCTCCCAGATCTTCTCCTCCCTCTATTTCCTATGATTATTTTCCCCCTTCTAAGTAGACTGAAGCATCCACATTTTGGCCTTCCTTCTTCTTGAACTTCATATGGTCTGTAAGTTATATCCTGGGTATTACAAGCTCTTTGCCTAATATCCACTTATCAGTGAGAGCATACCATGCGTGTTCTCATGTGACTGGGTTACCTCACTCACGATGATATTTTCAAGTCCCATCCATTTGTCTGCGAATTTCATGAAGACATTGTTTTTAATAATGAGTCGTACTCCATTGTGGAAATGTACCACATTTTCTGTATCCATTCCTCTGTTGAGGGACATCTGGGTTCTTTCCAGCTTCTGACTATTATGAATAATGCTGTTATGAACATAATGGAGCATGTGCCCTTGTTATATATTGTAGCATCTTTTAGGTATATGTCCAGGAGTGATATAGCTGGGTTCGCAGGTAAAACTATTCCCAATTTTCTGAGGAACCAGCAGACTAATTTCCAGAGTGTTTGTACCAGTTTGTGATCCCACCAGCAATGGAGGAGTGTTCCTCTTTCTCCACTTCCTCACCAACATCTGCTGTCACCTGAGAATTTGATCTCAGCCATTCTGACTGGTGTGAGGTGGAATCACTGGGTCATTTGGATTTGCATTTCCCTGATGACTAAGGATGCTGAACATTTCTTTAGGTACTTCTCAGCCATTCGAGATTCCTCCACTGGGAATTTTTTGTTAGCTCTGTTCCTCATTTTTGAGTTATTTGGTCCTTTGGACTCTAACTTCTTGAGTTCTTTGCAGACATTGCATATTAGTCCTCTATTGAATATAAGGTTGGTAAAGATCTTTTCCTGTTGTCTAGGTTGCCATTTTGTCCTGTTGACAGTGTCCTTTATCTTACAGAAGTTTTGCGGTTTTATGAGATCTCATTTGTGTATATCTCATCTTAGAGCTCAAGCCATTTGTGTTCTCTTCAGAAAAATTTCCCCTGCACCGATGTGTTGGAGGCTCTTTCCCACTTTCCCTTCTATTAGATTCATTGTAAATGCTTTTGATATTCTTGATCTACTTTGACTTGAGCTTTGTACAAGGAGATAAAAATGGGTCAATTTTCATTCTTCCACATACTGTCTGCCAGTTGAACCATCACCATTTGTTGAATATGCTGTCTTTTTTCTACTGGATGGTTTTGGTTTCTTTGTCAAAGATCAGGTGACCATAGTTGTGTGGGTATAATTCGGGACTTCAATTCTATTCCATTGATCTACCTGTCTGTCTCTGTCCAATACCATGTGATTTTTATCACTATTGCTCTTCAGTACAGGTTGAGGTCAGGGATCATGATTCCCCAGGAGGTTTCCTTATTGTTGAGAACAATTTTTGCTATCCTGGGTTATTTCGTTATTCTAGATGAATTTGAGAATTTTTCATTCTATCTCTGTGAAGAATTGAGTTGGAATTTTGATGAGAACTGCATTGAATCTGTAAATTGCTTTTGGTAATGTCACTATTTTTAGTATGTTAGTTCTGCCTATCCATGAGCAAGGGAGGTCTTTCCATCTTCTGAGGTCTTCAATTTCTTTCTTCAGAGACTTTAAATTCTTATCACTTAAGAGTCACATGAAGATATTTTATATTATTTGTTGCTATTGTGGAGGGTGTCATTTCCCTAATTTCTTTCTCAACCCATTTATCTTTTTAGTAAAGGAAGGCTACTGATTTGAGTTAACTGTATATCCAGCTACTTTGCTGAAGTTGTTTATTAGCTGTAGGCGTTATCTGGTGAAATTTTTGAGGCCATTTAAGTATATTATCATCTACAAATAGTGATATTTTGACTTCTTCCTTTCCAAATTGCATCTGTTTGACCTCCTTTTGTTATCTAATTGCTCTGGATGTAACTTTGAGTTCTATATTGGATAGGGAGCGAGTGGGCAGCCTTGTCTAGTCTGATTTTAGTGGGATTGCTTCAAGTTTCTCTCCATTTAGTTTGGTGTTGACTATTGGTTTGCTGCATATTGTTTTTATTATGTTTAGGTATGTATTGTGGATAGCCCTGGGCTTGTATTTTGATGCTAATTCCACTCCTGGGAGGAGCTGCAGAGGAGGAGATAATCATGTATACAGGTGCCTTGTGAACCTTCTTCCCCACCTTAAATTTTCAAATAATTCTAGAGCCAATGATTGGACAGAAGAATGAGGAGGAGCTGAGAGTTTGGGGTAAGAGAAGAGTATCTATGGGAAGGGAGAGGAGCTACAGAGGATCGATGGAGAGGATGGAGAGAAGCTCATGGCCTGGAGAAACCACAAGTTATATGGGATAACAGATGAGAATAGAGTAATATAGTGAGAGATCCACCCAATCTAGGCATATAGCTTGTATTGATATTGATTGAGATTTATTTTACTGGGTAATTGGGTTGGAAAAATACAGCAACAAAATGGCATTCTATTAGGTTACTTAGAACCTAACAAACCTGAGATAAAAAGTTCACTACCCTCCAAGTGCCGAATACAGCTTGGGCAGCAATATAGCCTGCAGCAGTGTGGATTGGAAGCTGACTAGGTCTGAGAGGCATAAAGGGAACAGTGGAGAGGCCCCCTTCCCTGCAGATAAATCGGGAGGCAAAGGTACAAAGGGTTCTGGACCAGGTAATTCATTGATATAAGAGAAATCTATTACATCTTCTTACTTAAAGATGAGAAAAACAATCAATGTCTTTTTGGCTTTATGTGATAATATTTTGAATGGTTTGACAGGGATGGATTTAGAGGAAAAAGTGATCTTATCATTAACTGGTATTGCATTACTTATTCTCTTGATTTACTATGTCCTCTCAAAAAGACAGGGTCCTAGACAAAAGAATTCCTTGCCTTAAAAAAGAGATTACAAGAAACACTGGAACTAAAGTTTCTGGATTTTATAGGTCAAAATAAGCAACAGAAAGAGGAGAATGATGGTTGGAGAAAGGACCTGGAAGAGATGCTGGAAAAAAGAATTTGACAATTCACAGATCAGACTCAACAGCAAGGAAATAGAGATAAAATTTGGAAGCAAAATCTAGAGGACAATTTTTTAAAACTAGTAAATCAAAATAAGGCAGATGCTGCAATATTAGAATTATAACATAAAGAAAAGCTAAGATTATGGAAGCAGGGCTTAGAACAGAGGATACAGAAAATTATAGAGCAACATGAACAACAGAAACACTAAGAATTGAAGACCCAGGAAATTATAGAACAGAATAAGAAACAGAAAGAGGAGAATGAAGGTGGGAATTAGAAAAGATGCTCGAACAAAGGATGCAGCAGCTCACAGATCAGACTAAGCAGCAGAGAGAAAATAATGCGGGTCGGAAGCTAGAGACTTGGAGAATAACCTTTTAAAATTAATTAATAAAAATAAAATATATAGCAGACTATCAGAATTGAAATATAAAGAAAAGATCAAAATGTGGAGGCAGAACATTGAACAGAAAATACAGGAACTCAAGGAACAGGAAAAGCGACAAAAGGAGAGGTATGAAGCATGGACAGAGACCTTAAGGGAGGAATTTAAAATTTCAATTAAGGAAAATACTCAGGTAGAGAGAGAAGATAAAAGTAGAGAAAGCCAACCAAAGGTTATTACAAAACAAACTTTAGTCTATCTGGTTAACATATAACAAAAACCTCCAGATGACGATAATCCACAGGCTTATCAAGAATTAGAATGGTAACCTGTGGATATGCTAGATCTGAGAAAATTTAAAGAAACACTCACTAATTTTGGAATGCATTAGCCATTTTTAAAGCAAATCCTGACTTCTTGGGCTAGTAAAAATAGAATAATGCTCCAAGACTAGAAGGATATAGGAAGAACAATACTAGAACCTGCTGCTAATTTACAATGGGTCACATGGTGGAGAGACGAGGCGAGGGAGATAGCATGATAAAATAGAGCCAGGGATAGAGAGATTTCCACAGAGGAACTGCTTGGTGAGTGTCCTTTTGCAGAGGTAGAGGTGCAGGCTATATATGATGATGAAACTCTAGCCTTGTGTCAATTGTCAGCTTTTAAAGGCCTGGGACAAAGTTGCAGAATCAGGGAAAAGACTTGAACCATTTACTCAAGTTACACAAGGTCCACAAGAAACTTCCCTGACTTTTTATGAAGACTAACCTCAGCCATGGAAAGGAGTATATCAGATTCTGCAGCAAGGAAGGCAATAATTGAGTCTTTAGCTTTTGACAATGCAAATATTGAATGCAAGGAAGTAATCAGACCACTGAGGGCAAGGTCAACATCAATAGATGAGTTGTTTAGATATATAGCTGATGTTGTTTCTCACTCACCTGATATGACTGTAATAGGAGAAGCTGCCACTAGACATCTAGAAATGACCCGAGATTTCAAATGTTTTAATTGTGGTGAGTGGGGTCATCTCAGAAATGACTATAGAAAAAAAACCCCAGAGCGGTTGTACCATCTTGCAATCCCACCAAAAGTGTAGGAGTGTTCCTTTTTCTCCACATCTTCACCAGCACCTGTTGTCCCTTGAGTTTTTAATCTTAGCCATTCTGACTGGTGTGAGGTGGAATCTCAGGGTTCTTTTGATTTGCATTTCCCTGATGACTAATAATGTTGAACACCTCTTAAGGTGCTTCTCAGTCATTCGAATTTCTTCTGGTGAAAATTCTTTGTTTAGCTCTGTACCCCATTTTTTGATAGGGTCATTTGGTTCTTTGGGGTCTAACTTCTTGAGTTCTTTGTATATATTGGATATTAGCCCTCTGTCAGATGTGGGGTTGGTGAAGACCCTTTCCCAATTTGTTGGTTGCTGTTTTGTCCTTCTGACAGTGTCCTTTGCCTTACAGAAACTTTGTAATTTTATGAGGTCCCATTTGTCGATTCTTGTTCTTAGAGCATAGGCTATTGGTGTTCTATTCAGAAACTTTCCCCCTGTGCCCATGTCCTCCAGGGTCTCTGGAAATCAGTCTGGTGGCTCCTCAGAAAATTGGGCATGACACTTCCAGAGGACCCTGTCATATCACTACTGGGCATATACCCAGTGGATTCCCCTGCATACAATAAAGACACATGCTCCACGATGTTCATAGCAGCCTTATTTATAATAACCAGAAGTTGGAAGGAGCCCAGATGTCCCTCAAAGGAGGAATGGATACAGAAAATGTGGTATATTTATACAATGGAATACTACTTAGTAATTAAAAATAATGAATTCATGCAATTTGTAGGCAAATTTGGATCTGGAAAATATCATCATAAGTGAGTTAACCCAATTATAAAAGAATACACATGAAGTGCAATCACTGATAAGTGGATATTAATGAGCCCAAAAGCTCTGAATACTCAAGGCACAATTAGCAAATCAAAAGATTCCCAAGAAGAAGGAAGGAAAAGACCCTGGTCCTGAAAAGACTGGATCCAGTGTTGTGAGAGTATCAGAACAGAGAAATGGTGGTGGTGGTGGTGGGGGGTGATTGTCGAATGGGCAGAGGGAAGAGGACTTATGGGACATATGGTGAGGGGGGAACTAGGAAAGGGGAAAGCCTTTGGAATGTAAACAAAAAATATAGAAAATAAAAAAATCAAAAAAAGAAAAAAACCAAATTAATAACAAAAGGGGGCTATGCCTTTCGAAATATGTCAAAGGTGTGGCAAAGGCAGACATTTGACTAGGGAATGTAGAGCAACAACAGACAAATAGGTCAACATCCAGCCAAAAACTCCCGGGGGGGCAAGCGGTGGTGGTGCATGCCTGTAGTCTCAGCACTCTGGGAGGCAGAGGCAGGCAGATTTCTGTGTTCGAGGCCAGCCTGGTCTACAGAGTGAGTTCCAGGACAGTCAGGGCTATATAGAGAAACCCTGTCTAAAAAAAAAAAAAAAAGAAAAAAAGAAAAAAATAGAAAAAAGGAAAAAAAAGAAGAAAAAAGGAAAAGGAAAAACTCCCAGGGGCCCTCTTACAGGTCCCAAAGCCAGGCCGGGAGAATTTTCTTCCTGAGAACAATTGAATTTCACTGCTTCATAAACAGAAGTTCTGAGACCAGACAAGGCTGAGGCAAGTTCTATAGACAATTCAGAAAGCCTAAAAGGGACCCAAAAATGAATATTTTGACAAACTTCTATTGAGGATCAAAGACCAAAACTAAGAATATTAGTAAACAATATTGAAACTGAGGAAATAGTTGACACTGGAGCAGATGCAATCATTATCTCTCCAAAATCATGGCCTGTAAGTTGGCCACTTCAAGAAGTAGACATCCAATTTCAAGGAGTTGGGACCTTATCCCAAATAAAGCAAAGTACCAGATGGCTTAAATATATAGGACCAGAGGGTCAGGTAGGAAAATTGAGGCCATACATGGTTGATATAGCCATTAACTTATAGGGGAAAGCTCTGTTACAGCAGTGAAAAACCCAAATTAATATCCCCTCAATCTCAGTATCTAGCCATGAAACTAGTCAGGCTCCTAATAAAAATCTTAAATTAGTTAGGGAATGTTATCAAAGGCTGTTACAGACTTTCCAAGATACAACAGAGACTGACAATTTAGCTTTACCCCAAGGAGCCACTGCTGCCAAAACACCAACAGCCTTACCATTAAGGTGGTTGACTAACCAACCCATTTGGATTGATCAGTGGTCTATGACAAAAGAAAAACTGCAGGCATTAGAACAGCTAGTTCAAGAGTAGCTGGCAGTTACACGTATAGAGGAATCTACCAGCCCTTGGAATTCTCCAGTATTTGTCATTAAAAAAAATCTGGCAAATGGAGGATGTTGACAGATCTCAGAGTAATTAATAAGATTATTCAGCCAATGGGTTCCTTGCAGTCTGGGATCCCATTGCTTTCCTTGTTGCCTAAGGAATGGCCTATCAGTGATTGATCTGAAAGATTGCTTTTTTCATCATTCCTCTACATGAATGTGATAAGGAAGGTTTGCTTTTTCAATACCTACCTTCAATCGAGGTCACCCAATTTAAAAAAAAAAATCATTGGAAAGTCTTGCCACAAGGAATGTTAAATAGCCCCACCTTGTGTCAATATTTTGTACAACAGCAAGTGGAGATGATTTGCAAACAATTTCCCCAATCCACTATTTATCATTCTATGGATGACATCCAATTGGTTGATCCAGATATAAATATTGTGGAAAGAATACTTGATGAAGTAAAAAAATCTTGCCTTTAGGGAATTGCAAATATCCCCTGAAAAAATACAAAGAGGGGATTCTATTAATTTTCTAGGATATAAAATAAATCTGCAAAGGGTTAGGCCACAAAAGGTGCAAATCAGAAGGAGCCAATAAAGGACCCTTAATGATTTTCAGAAACTACTGGGAGATATCAACTGGCTGCAGCCCACGATTGGCTTGGCCACTCAAGAGCTAAGCAATTTATTTCAAACCTTACAAGGTGATAAGGATTTAAATAGTCCAATGAAACTATCAACTGAGGCTGAGAAGGAGTTAACTTTGGTAGAAAGGAAATTGCAGGATACACATCTAGATCATCTTGATCCAAAGATGGCCTGCATCTTAGTTATCTTACGTCTACTCATTCCCTTACAGGAATTCTTATGCAGAGGGAAGATTGTATCTTAGAATGGATATTTTTAGCACATAAACAAAGTAAGAAATTGAAAACCTACATTGAGAAAGCCTCTGAATTGATACCTAAAGGAAAAATGAGACTTCAACAATTAGTTGGAACAGATCCGGCTGAAATCATGGTACCTTTTACTAATGCCAAAATTGCCTCACAATGGGCACAAGATGAACACTGGCAAAGTGCATGCAGTAACTTCTTGGGAGAGATTAACAACAAGTACCCCCAAAGCAAGCAGCTTCAGTTCAAAAAAGAACTTATTGGATTCTCCCTCATATAATAAAGAAAACTCCAATATCTGGAGCCCCTAAATTTTACACTGATGCCTGTAAATCAGGAAAGGCAGGATATAAATCAGAAGATGTAAGTAAGGTGGCTGAGAGTCCCTATAAGTCAGTTCAAAAAATATGAATTATATGCAATAATCATGGTATTGTCAGATTTTCAAGAGTCTCTTAATATAGTAACTGATTCTCAATATGCAGCAGGGGTTGTTTTACAAATAGAGAGTGTTGAACTTATGCAGGATAATTCTGAATTGACTTCCTTATTTATTCAGCTACAACAAATAATCAGAAACAGGAGTTATCCACTATATATAACACACATAAGATCCCAAACAGGTCTGCCAGTTCCTCTTGCACAAGGTAATAATGAAACTGACCAACTACTGATAGAAAGTGTACTACAGGCTTCAGAATTCCATAAAAAATACCACCATGTTAATAGCAAAAGTTTAAAGAAAGAAGTCTCTATCACTTGGCAACAAGCCAAGGAAATTGTGAAGTGATGCCCTACTTGTTCGTTATATAACCAAACTGCATTGACTATGGGGAACTAACTCTAAGGGTACCCCAAGAAATGGCATTTGGCAAATGGATATCTTCCATTTTACAGAATTTGGCAAACTGAAATATGTGCACCATACTATAGACATATATTTAGGATTTCAATGGGCAACTGCATTACCAACAGAAAAGGCCGATTCTGTAATTACACATTTGTTAGAAGTTATGACCATTATGGGAATACCAACACAAATTAAAACAGACAATGTGCTGGTGTATATCTATAATAAGACAAAGCAGGTTTTTTGAATATTACAATATAATATATGTTGAAGGCATACCACACAATCCTATCGGACAAGCAATTGTGGAGAGAGAGATCCATTCAAACTCTAAAGGAGGTGCTTAATAAGCAAAAATGGGTCAACAAGAACCTCCAAGGATAGATTACATAGTGCTTTATTAACCTTAAAATTTTTAAATGCTAATGAACAAAACACCATAGCTGCTGAAAGACATTGGATTGTGGAAAGAACTATTGAACTAAAGCAGCCCGTTTACCTTAAGAATATTCTAACATCATAATGGAGAATGGGAAATGTGTTACAATGGGGAGGGGCTATGCCTATGTTTCGACAGGAAAAAAAAAGTTGTGGGTTTCTTCCAAGTTGACAAAAATCAGACATGACAAAGGGAGACCTCCTGAAGACCTTGGTAACAGAGAAGAAGAGGGAGACTAACACAACAAAATAGGTGATGTATATGTGGTGATGTTTATGCCTCTGTATATGGAGACAGCTCTGGAACTGGCCGAGACTAAAATGTCTATACACAGCCAATAACTCTTATTGGATACACATTTCTAATGACTTGTTATTACATACCATCCTTTACGAGGACATGTGTACAAAGTTACATTGTATTTTGACTAGGTGATCAAGCTAACCTGAGTAAAGTCAGTTGTCTTTCTTTATTGATCTTCATTGACAAATCTGTGCACCTTGACTGTACCATGTGGATATCTCTACAGAACTACATATTGTGTTTAAGTTTTGTATACTACAGGATGAAAGAAGAGAAAGACAGCCCTGAAAAGATTCACACTCTGGGATGCTGAGATTCCAGGACCTTCCATTCCAGCTTCATGCTTGACTCTACTTCAACTACGTCAAAGCTGATTATCTTAAAGACTTGCTTCCAGAACTTTACTTGCCTATCCAGCCTTTCAGAATGTCATGGTCAAGATGTCAATTGAACAACAAACTTTCTCAGCACATAGTGACTGGAAGGCAAATAATGCCAAGTAGTTCTCCTTTGACAAGTCAATTTTCTTATTTCCCTTTGGGCCCCCAGATGGGAATTCTTTGCCCCAATTCAGCTAGAAGAAGACAGAAGACAATCATCATCCCAGTTCCTTATGTTGTGGTAGATGATTCTGGTTATTTTAGGAATTATAGATACATTGTCATTTTAGTGATACTTTACAAATGTAGTTTTGAACAGGGAGGGAAATAAAGAAAAACTCAGGGATATCTACCATTCCTTTCCTCTTCTCTATCCTTCCTTCTTAGGTAAAGGGAAAGGGGGTGGAAAAGAAAAGAGGGAATATAGTAACATCATAGAAATTATAGAAATAGACAAATAGGGATAGGTTAGCAAATGTACTTTTAAGCAAAACATTACATAGCCAGATCTTACATTGGTAGAAGTCTTTATAATTGATACAAAGTTGAAGTTATAATCTCTTGTATTGGTTCAGAATTATTTGATGTAAATTTAAGATTTTCATTGGTATAAATTTAAAACTGGCATTAATATTGTTACTCCCATTTAGGCATTGTGCCTATATAAAACATTTAAGAATACAAGATTTAGACCCAATCCTTCTATAACTGCTATTATAAAGTGCTTTTAGATGATTAAGTAATACAAGTTAAGGGCCAGATAGAAAACTCATGGTTGTGAGTTAACTAAAAGGGTGATCCTGAGTTATTTTGATTAGAAATGGCTGAGAATAGTCAAGGCTGAACAGTTCAGAGATGCTTTAGGTAGATAAATGGTCTTTAAAGGCATCAGAAGTCCACAGAATATGACATTTATTGACATTTCTTTATTAGAGATCATTTGACTGGAGACCTGTCTGCTCCTGACAGCACCCCTTTCTTGAATTCAAAGAAGAAATCAATGGAGTTGCTTCAGTTGTGGCAAGACAGTCACCAGGCAAGAATTGCATCATTTCATCTACAAATACTGTCCAAAAATAAGACACACTATGTAGAAGAGTCGATTGATTAACTCTGCCAAAACAGAGTAATTGGACCGTCAAAACTCTGCATTACCAAGGTCTGTCAGATGATCCTGGGCCAGAAGGCTGAAGACTGATGCTCCAATGTTTTGAAGTATAGGGCCTGTCCAGGTAATCAGCAGTCTCTATAAATTGGCTAAATTATAGAAGCTTTATTTTGTACTTCTCATACATTCAGGTAATATTAGTCATTCTTGGATTTTGGATGGGGTTGAAGACTAGTAGTCTAAAGCCTGTCCAAGATGTTTAGCATTTATTTAGAAAGACGATACAGATTTGAGAGGATGGTTTTCAGATGGCTTACAATTTAAAGCCAGGATAAGAGTCAGGTGTAGAATTATGTGTTTTAAGTTCAGATAGATGACAGAGGTACTATTTAATAGATAAAAGTTGATGGGCTGGGTGTTAGGTCTATCCTGTATGTTATAAATTACAAAATGATAATAATTGCACTCAATTGATGCCTGAGATAAACGAGTCCTTTAACTGGACAGAAAGGGGGAAGTGTTGTGGGAGGAGCTGCAGAGGAGGAGTTGATCATGTATACAGGTGCCTTGTGAACCTTCTCCCCACCTTATCTTTTCAAATAAAGGCTAGAGCCAATGATTGGGCAGGAGAAAGGAGGAGGAGCTGAGGGTTTGGGGGAGGAGAAGAAGATCAACAGGAAGAGGGGGGAGCAACAGAGGATCGATGGAGAGCATGGAGAGAAGCTCATGGCCTGGAGATATGGCAAGTAATATGGGATAACATAGATGGGAATAGAGTGGTGCAGTGGAATTTCTGCCAAATCTAGGCATATAGCTTGTATTCATATTGATTTAGATTTTTTTTTTACCAGGTAATTGGGTTGGAAAAATACTGCAACAGGTATGGGCTTGAATTCCTGATCTTTCCAAGACTTTTAACACAAATGGTTTTGTAATTTGTCAAAGGCTTTTTCAGCATCTAATGAGATATCCTGTGTGTGTTTTTTTTTCTTTGAGTTTGTTTATATAGTGGATTACATTGATGGATTTCTGTATATTGAACAATCCCCGAATCCCTGTGATGAAGCCTATTTGATTGTGGTGAATGATCATTTTGATGTGTTCTTGAATTCAGTTTGCGAAAATTTTATTGAGTATTTTTGCATCAATATTCATAAGGGAAATTGGTCTGAAGTTCTCTTCCTTTGTTGGGTCTTTATATGGTTTAGGTATCAGTGTATCTGTGGCTTCATAGAGAGAACTGGGTAGTGTTCCTTCTATTTCTGTTTTGTGGAATAGTTTGGAAATATTAGTATTAGGTCTTCTTTGAAGGTCTGATAGAATTCTATACTAAACCCATCTGATCTTAGGCTTATTGTGTTTGGGAGACTGTTAATGACTGCTTCTAATTTTTTAGGGGTTATGGAACTGTTTAGATGTTTTTTCTGATCCTGATTTAACTTTGGTACCTGATATCTTTCTAGAAAATCATCCATTTCATCTAGATTTCCCAGTTTTGTTAAGTATAGGTTTTTGCAGTAATATCTGAGATTTGTTTTAATTTCTTCACTTTTATCTCCCTTTTCATTTCTGATCTTGTTGCTTTGGATACTGCCTCTGAGCCCTCTGGTTAGTCTGGCTAAGGGTTTATCTATATTGGGGATTTTTCTCAAAGCACCAGCTCCTGGTTTGGATGATTCTTTGTATAGTTCTCTTTGTTTCTACTTGGTTGATTTCAGTCCTGAATTTTATTATTTCTTGTCTCCTACTCCTCTTCTGTATATTTGATAAAAAATAAGCAAACAACAACAGCAGAAAACATTTAATTGGGGCTGACTCTCCATTTAGAGTTTTAGTTCATAATTGTCATTGTGGGAAGTATTGTAGCATCTAGGCAGATCTGGTCCTGGAGAGGTATTGAGAGTTCAACATCAAGATTTTCAGGCTGCAAAAAGAAAATAAAGAGCCCGACTTGAACATTTGAACCTCCAAAGACCAGCCACAGTGATGCACTTCCTTCTGTGAG